>JARQOD010000006.1:97530853-97690533 GCA_033576555.1 Oophaga sylvatica
AATAAAATAAAATGAATGGTGTCACTCAAATACAAATCGTCCTGCAAAAAACAAGCCCTCATATGGCTATTCTGTCTCAGAAATAAACAAAGTTATAACTCTTGAAAGAAGAAAAGAAAAAATGAAAACACGAAAATGGAAAATGCAATACAAACTTTAACCTCTTCACGACATGCGCTGCAGGAGCTGCATGCATGCAAAGTGCAACATAAATACTGCTGCTATTTCCAGGCATTGCGCTGCATTGTTAAGTTAAGATCACTGCTGTCTCTGACAGCAAGCCATCCTTGCATGGCGCCCAGGGGGGCTGTACCGTCCCCACTGTGTCAGCGATCGCTGTGATTGGCTGATCAATTCTGGTTAGCCAATCACAGCGATGTCACAATAACATTTAAAAAACAAACAGACAAACATGTGACATGTTGTGATTGGTGCTGAGACAACACCAATCACAGCAGTCAATGAATGGGGTGATCGTGACGTCACTCTCATGCAAGGTGTAAGACAGACTAAGTGCAAAACAAAGGGAAGAAGGGAAGGTGAGCCCAATGCTAGGGAAGCAGGGAATGGAGACCCCTTGGCAGAACTAATGTCACCCTGTCTGCCCTTAGACCCTAAATAGGTTCCGCACCTAAGGCCGAGCAGGATACCTATGCCCTGCCAGACCCTAGCAGTAAGCCCTGCATAAGGAAGGATAGGATGAGCACTAGTCAATCCCACTACACTAAAAACAACTGGGATAGATGAACAGGGGGGACACTTATCTTTGAGCAGATTCAAAGACGTAACACCAGATGTCCTCCCAACACCAGAAAGGAAGTTAGCTGACAGCTGTAGCTCCAAGCCTTCACAAGGGAAGAATGTAAATAACACCCGCAACTCCCAACAGGAAGTTGGGACTTATAAACACTCAGATTCAGGTGACACAATTAAGGCCGGGGAGGTGGCCACTAGTCTGCCCGGCCAACCGCTGAGACCTTCTGCAGCCACATGCAATGCGACTCTGCAGCTTCTGACACACCTGTGACAGTCACCTCTCCCGATTAACTCCTTTGGCGCTGATTGGTCAGTAACTATTGTGCAGCCAATCAGCGCTAAAGGGCCCTCTGTGTTACCTGAGAAAGAAAATCATTGGTGGCCAGTGCGATCCTCCTGCAATCTGTCTCCTCCTTCGTCCCAGTGTTGTCGCAGTGTAAGTGACGTCTGATTTTTTTTTATAAAAAAAAGTAAACACTAAACAGCTTTATAGGTAGGGAAGTAGCGCATTAGAGTAGCGGATGTCACAATGATAGTGATGTCTGATTTTCTTTCAGAAAAAAAGTTAGTACAGAGTACTGCTAAAGGTAGGGAGATAGCATGTTTCTTTTGCTTAAAAAAAATTGTTATCTCTAGGTAATTTTTTAGCTAGTGCATTAGGGGAGCGAACGCCACAGTGTTAGTGACATCCGCTTTTCTTTTTCCAAAAAAATATAGTTAGTGCAGAGTAACTTCATAGGTAGGTGCAACACCCACTAGGACCGAGGGTTACTCGGGCCGGGTCTGACAGTACTTAAAGGGGATTGTCAAAGCAGCGGTGACCCGGTCCGTGGCCCTGGGCATGCAATGGCGGTGATGAGGGGGAGTTTTTAAGGGAATGTTTTGTGACGCCACCCGTGGTATTCAGCAAGGGATAGCCGACACTGCAGTTCAGTTCCTCTGGGGCCAATGGTAATGCAGCAGAGATATTATCGCTCCCCACGGGTGGAGCGGGACCCCAGGGCAGATATGGCAGGCTGTGAGGGAAGGAGGACGTCAGAATGCAGGGCTGAGAATTGGATGAATAACTGACGGACACAGAGGCTGTTGTTTCCTTTACCTTGTACTGAGCAGTGCAGGTACAGTCCGGGGCTCAGGTTACAGATAATTCTGGAGCCGGTCAGCCTGGAATTAATTTGGGAACTTTCTTAGTCAGGTGGGTTGTGAGGCCTCCTTTCTAGCGCTATTCTCTGAGGTACTCGCTGCTGTAAACTCTATTCCAGTCCCTCTTTCTGTCTGATGCTTAGGTAGAACTCCACTCGCATGACAGGCAGCTTGTGCCTGTTTTAGCGGTCGTTCCTGTCTGGCGTCTCCAGCTCACACGTGCTGCTGTGTCGTCGAGTATCAGTTGGGGCAGAGGACCTGCGGTCTCCTGCCCTCCGGATTTTGCTGCCGGGGCTTTAGTACCCACACAGCCTCGGGCTCCGGTGCCCGGTCACTGGCACTCAAGCCTGGGGTGAGCTCAGATAGAGCTTCTATCCTCAGCTCCTCTCCACACGTCCTCTCTCAACCTTGTTCAGGCTTTAACTCCAACTAACTTCCTCCTCCCGACCAGAGAGAGCAGCTCCCTTGAAGTCGGGTTTAGAGCTCCCCCTGCTGGCCTGGAGCATGAACTGTGTTGAATGCTGGAACTACCTGGTAAGGGAATTCCTTCTTTGCTTCCAGGCATGACATCACTCTGCCATGGAGGGAGGAAAGGCCATTGTGGCAACCGGACTCCTGGGGTGCCAGATAGGGCATTAGGGAATTGTAACTTTTTTATACAAACTTTTTTTACATCAACTAATTTTTCTTTTCATTTTTTTCTTCTAAGTGTTTCTTCTAAATTTTTCCCTTTTACTTGTTATTCTCTACTTTTGATAACCAGGGGAGGAGTCCCGAGGAGATAATTTGCATATTCCCAGTGCCTTCTGGGATAAGTGAAGAGTCTCCGCGAGCTCAAGGAACACTGGATTTTGGCTGTTGCAGCTGAAAGGAGGACATCAGTAAACCAGGGGAGGAGTCCCGAGGAGATAATTTGCATATTCCCAGTGCCTTCTGGGATAAGTGAAGAGTCTCCGCGAGCTCAAGGAACACTGTATTTTGGCTGTTGCAGCTGAAAGGAGGACATCAGTAAACCAGGGGAGGAGTCCCGAGGAGATAATTTGCATATTCCCAGTGCCTTCTGGGATAAGTGAAGAGTCTCCGCGAGCTCAAGGAACACTGAATTTTGGCTGTTGCAGCTGAAAGGAGGACATCAGTAAACCAGGGGAGGAGTCCCGAGAGATAATTTGCATATTCCCAGTGCCTTCTGGGATAAGTGAAGAGTCTCCGCGAGCTCAAGGAACACTGGATTTTGGCTGTTGCAGCTGAAAGGAGGACATCAGTAAACCAGGGGAGGAGTCCCGAGAGATAATTTGCATATTCCCAGTGCCTTCTGGGATAAGTGAAGAGTCTCCGCGAGCTCAAGGAACACTGGATTTTGGCTGTTGCAGCTGAAAGGAGGACATCAGTAAACCAGGGGAGGAGTCCCGAGGAGATAATTTGCATATTCCCAGTGCCTTCTGGGATAAGTGAAGAGTCTCCGCGAGCTCAAGGAATCACTGGATTTTGGCTGTTGCAGCTGAAAGGAGGACATCAGTAAACCAGGGGAGGAGTCCCGAGAGATAATTTGCATATTCCCAGTGCCTTCTGGGATAAGTGAAGAGTCTCCGCGAGCTCAAGGAACACTGGATTTTGGCTGTTGCAGCTGAAAGGAGGACATCAGTAAACCAGGGGAGGAGTCCCGAGGAGATAATTTGCATATTCCCAGTGCCTTCTGGGATAAGTGAAGAGTCTCCGCGAGCTCAAGGAATACTGGATTTTGGCTGTTGCAGCTGAAAGGAGGACATCAGTAAACCAGGGGAGGAGTCCCGAGGAGATAATTTGCATATTCCCAGTGCCTTCTGGGATAAGTGAAGAGTCTCCGCGAGCTCAAGGAACACTGGATTTTGGCTGTTGCAGCTGAAAGGAGGACATCAGTAAAACCGCGCCGCTAGGCTTATATTTTGGCTTATATTTCACCGCTTGATTATCTCTTCATTATCGCTTGATTATCTCTTGAACAATAAGAACATGGAAGAGGCCAGGAGCCATGTGGTGAGCTGCATTTCTTGCTACATGTTCATAGACTTACCAGTGGAAAAGCCAAATTTCACATGCCACAAATGCAAGCTTGTGTCCCTGTTGGAGGAAAAGTTGCAAAATCTGGAAGAGAGGTTATCTACATTGAAGACCATTAAGGAAGGTGAAGAGTTCTTAGACAGAGCAGAATTATCTCTTCATGGTACAGAAAGAGAAGAAATTTGAAGTGCAACTGAAGAAACAGAGGAATGGAAGCATGTGACCCAGAGAAGCAGGAGGATCAGGAGGCAGTCAGCACCAATTCTGCTCAGAAACCAGTACCAGGCTCTTACACAGGAGAACGATGAAGAAATACATCAGGATAAGACTTTGCCCACAAAGAGTAACCTTGTACGCCCTCAGAGTCCTCCTGAATGGAGAAAGAAAAATGTTGTGAAGAAGAAACGGAGAGTTGTTGTCATGGGGGATTCCCTGTTGAGAGGAACAGAGGCTGCTATCTGCAGACCAGATATAACCTCAAGAGAAATGTGCTGTCTTCCAGGTGCAAAAATTAAAGATGTGTCTGACAGGATATCAGGACTCTTCAGACCTAAAGATGACTACCCATTCCTGCTAATACATGTGGGGACAAATGACACCACAAGAAGTGACCTGGAAACCATCTGCAGTGACTTTGAAAACTTAGGTAAGAAAGTGAAAGAACTGGGAGCGCAGGTGGTCTTCTCCTCCATCCTTCCAGTGGATGGCCATGGAACAAGGAGGTGGAATAAGATTCTGCAGGTGAACAACTGGCTACGTCGATGGTGCCGTCAGCAAGGATTTGGATTTCTGGATCACGGAGTGAATTACCTGTACGATGGACTACTTGCTAGAGATGGGGTGCACCTTACGAAGACTGGAAAACATGTATTTGGAAGTCGCCTTGCTACACTCATCAGGAGAGCTTTAAACTAGAACAATGTGGGAAGGGAAGCAAAATGCCAGCAAAAGCCATACACCTGACAAATGCTATTGAGAACTCTGCTATTAGAAGTGAAGGGGAAGAACAAAGACAAAAAAATCTACATAATAAAAATATTGAAGAAAGAGAAACCAATCACAAACTAAAGTGTTTCTATACGAATGCACAAAGCATGGGCAACAAACAAGGAGAACTGGAGCTACTAACGCAGGAGAAGAAATATGATGTCATTGGAATCACTGAGACTTGGTGGGACGATACACATGATTGGAATACAAGGCTAGAAGGTTACAACTTATTTGCAAGAAACAGACTTGATAAACGAGGAGGAGGTGTTGCATTGTATGTTAGAAAAGCGTATATCTGCACAGAGATTGAAGCTTCAGAGACTGGGAGTTCTGTGGAAACTGTTTGGGTAAGAATACAAGGACAGAACAATGGAAAGGACACCATTGTAGGCATTTACTACAGGCCGCCTGTGCAAGCTGAAGATATGGATTAACTCTTTATGCATCAAATGGCCAAGTTCTCCAAAAAATATGACATAGTGGTCATGGGAGATTTCAACTATCCAGACATTTGTTGGGAATCTCTCTCAGGCAAAACTAACAGGTCCAGGAAATTCTTATCCTCTCTTGCTGACAACTTTATCTTCCAAAAGGTAATGGAGAAAACAAGGGGATCTGCTACCTTGGATCTAATCCTCATAAACAGGGAGGAAATGGTGGAGGAGGTAAGAGTGGCTGGGACCCTAGGAGGTAGTGACCATGCTATTTTAGAATTTTGGATAACAAGAGGAGGAAGACCTGTGAAGACTCAGACGTCAAGGTTAGATTTCAGAAAGGCAGATTTTAAGGAACTCAGAAAGAGAATTGGAGGGATCCAATGGCTGGATATCCTTAAGGACAAAAATGTCCAGGAAGGATGGAAAATCTTGAAAAATGAGATTCTCAAAGCACAATCGTTAACAATTCCGAAAAGAGGGAAGAATGGGAAGCATTTAAGGAAACCAGGATGGATGAACACAGAACTTAAACACATGCTAAAAAAGAAGAAAGAAATGTTTATCAAATGGAAAGAGGGAGGCATATCTAAAGAAGAATATAATGCCGTCTGCAGAACCTGCAGGGCACAAATCAGATTATCTAAAGCTGACAATGAATTAAGGCTTGCAAGTGACGTCAAAAGCAACAAAAAAGGATTTTGGGGATACGTCAAAAGTAAAAGAAAAGTCAAAGATGCTATAGGATTTTTACAGGATGAAAATGATGAAATGGTAAGTCAGGATCTTGAGAAGGCTGAACTTTTAAATTCCTATTTTGCATCTGTTTTCTCTCAGAAAGGAAATGTAACATCAACTGATCTTCACTGTCCTATTAAAGGAATAGAAGAATCCAGGATATCTATAAACAGAAAGACAGTGAGGAAACACTTAGCTAACCTAAATGAATTCAAGTCTCCAGGTCCAGATGAATTACACCCCAGGATACTGAAGGAGATAGCAGAAGAAATTCTTGAACCACTGTCCATAATCTTTGAAAATTCTTGGAGAACAGGAGAAGTCCCAGAAGACTGGAGAAGAGCAAATGTTGTTCCTATCTTCAAAAAGGGGAAGAAGGTGGACCCAGGGAACTACAGGCCGGTGAGTCTGACTTCTATACCAGGAAAGATCTTTGAACAAATTATTAAAGAACATGTATGCAAGTACCTGGATAAGAATGAAGTGATTAAACAGAGTCAGCATGGGTTTGTAACTAATAAGTCATGTCAGACTAACTTAATTTCCTTCTATGACAGAATCACTGACTGGGTGGATCAGGGAAATGCTGTAGATATAGTATATCTTGACTTCAGCAAAGCATTTGACAAAGTATCTCACACAATCCTTATTGAAAAAATGACTAAGTATGGAATGGACAAGGCAACTGTTAGGTGGATTCATAACTGGCTTAGTGATCGGACCCAAAGAGTGGTTGTAAATGGCTGCACATCCAGTTGGAAGAATGTCTCAAGTGGGGTACCACAAGGCTCTGTTTTGGGCCCTGTATTGTTCAACATCTTTATCAATGATTTAGATGAAGGAATTGAGGGTAAACTGATCAAATTTGCTGATGACACAAAGCTAGGAGGGGTAGCTAATACTAGAGAAGAGAGAGAGAGGATTCAAAAAGATATACATAAACTGGAGCAGTGGGCAGCAACTAACAGAATGGATTTTAACAGGGAAAAATGCAAAGTACTACATCTGGGCAATAAAAATGAAAAAAGCATATGCAAAATGGGAGGAATAGGGCTAAGTAACAGCACATGTGAAAAAGACTTGGGTATACTAATTGATCACAGACTTAACATGAGTCAACAGTGTGATGCAGCAGCAAAAAAGGCAAATGCAATTCTAGGATGTATCAACAGAAGCATACAGTCTAGATCACGTGAGGTCATTATTGCCCTCTACTCCTCTTTGGTCAGACCTCATCTGGAATACTGTGTCCAGTTTTGGGCACCACATTTTAAAAAAGACATCAACAAACTGGAGCAAGTTCGGAGAAGAGCCACCAGAATGGTGACCGGTCTGCAAACCATGTCCTATGAGGAACGGTTGCAGGATTTGGGAATGTTTAGCTTGCAAAAAAGAAGACTGAGAGGAGACTTAATAGCTGTCTACAAATATCTCAAGGGCTGTCACATTGTAGAAGGATCATCTTTATTCTCATTTGCGCAAGGAAAGACTAGAAGCAATGGGATGAAACTGAATGGGAGGAGACACAGATTAGATATTAGAAAAAACTTTTTGACAGTTAGGGTGATCAATGAGTGGAACAGGCTGCCACAAGAGGTGGTGAGTTCTCCTTCAATGGAAGTCTTCAAACAGAGGCTGGATAGACATCTGTCTGGGATGATTTAGAGAATCCTGCTTTGAGCAGGGGGTTGGACCAGATGACCCAGGAGGTCCCTTCCAACTCTACCATTCTATGATTCTATGATAATAAATAGTACCCTTTACACAAGCCCCTCACAATACACATGTAAAACAACCACTTACACACATCCCCAGTGTTTTGAAGAATAAAATAAAAATGGCCTATTCACGGAAGAGACAAATGTGCTCTCCTTGCCTCCGATACGGACTCAGGCAGTGAAGAAGATCCCACATTCCTCTATTCCTCCTCCTCCTCATCTAGTGAGGGGGGATCCCCAGCAAGACATCCTAGGACCCAGGCAACTCCTTCAGCAATCGATCCCATATGGACTCCATCCCAAAAAATTATCAGCCTGTTATTCCGGATTTCATTGGCAGCTCAGGAATCCAAATTGACTAAAATTGACTTTTGCTAATTTTTTTTTCAGTGAGGAAATAATAATCTTATGATGGCCCAGGGAAATTTGTATGCAAATCAATCTTTCACCCAACGTCAATATGTGCTAAATGGACCCCGGTGAATGCAGCAGAAATAATGACATTTTGGGGCATTGTGCTGCATATAGTCACAGTCAGAAAACCAGAGCTTCGTCAGTACTGGAGTACTGATAAACTCTACAGCGCACAATGGTATTCCGTATGGCCATGACAAGGACACTATTTGAAGCAATCCAAACATTTTTGCATTATGGGGATCTTAACTTTCTTCGTTCATATAAAATTCGGCCAGTAGTTGAACACTTCAGCAGAAAATTTGCTGAAGTGCTCAACCCCCAAGGAGATATCTGTATAGATGAATCTCTGGTTAATTTCAAAGGGAGGCTAAACATCCGACAATACCTGCTCAGTAAGAGTGCCAGGTATGGAATTAAACTGTACAAGCGGTGCGAGAGTACCTCAGGGTACACCCACAGATTTAGGGTCTATGAAGGGAAGGACACAGATTGACCCCCTGAATGCCCCCTGTCCTTGGGGGGAATGGGAAAATAGTGTGGTAATTACTGCACCCACTGCTTGATAAGGGTTATCACCTTTACATAGATAACTTTTACACCAGAATGCCACTCTTCAAGACCCTCTCTGTCCAAGGTACAGTTGCATGTGGCACCGTGTGAAAAAATCAGAGAGGCCTCCCTAAGTCACTATATTGGGCAACTTCTGAGAAAGGGTGACACCAGAGCCCAATGCAATGACAACATGCTGGTGGTCAAGTATAAGGACAAGAGGGATGTACTTATCTTGACCACCATACACTGTGACAACAGCTCCCTTGTCAATGTCCAAGGTACCACAAGACAAGTCTCAAAGCCAGATTGTATCTTGGATTATAATAAGTACATGGGGGGTGTAGATCTCTCATATCAGGTCATCAAGACATACAGTGCCATGCAAAAAGCAAAAGCATGGTACAAAAAATTGGTTTGTACTGTACTATACTTTTGTGCTGTTTTGATCTGCAGGCAATATGTAGACCTTCATTCAGTTTCAGGAGGAAGTCATCAAGGCCCTAATGTTTGGCACTCAGGAAGGTGAGGGTCCCAGTACTTCTGAAACTGATGGTGCCCATATCATACGAGATGAACATTTTCCAGCAGAGCGACGAAGGGAAGATCACAAAAAAGGTGCAGAGTATGCTTCAAAAGGGGAAGCCTAAAAGACACAATTTACCATTGTGAAACCTGCCCTGAGATACCTGGCCTTTGCATTAAGGATTGCTTCAAAGCGTACCACATGTCCACAAATTAATTAAATTTGTTTTTACCCTGTTGACACAACACACTTTTATAATCTGATGTACTATGCACAATTTACACATACCACTACATTATAAATTCATACACCAGTAAAACCAAAAGCATTATTATCATTGCTATATCCATTCTAGATATTTCCTTGAGGCGTGTAGTTTCCGAAATGAGGTCATGTGTGGGGGATTTCCACTGTTTAGGCACATCAGGAGCTCTTCAAACTAGACATGGCGCATGTAGACCATACTATCAAAGCCTGCTCTCCAAACCGTCACTCCTTTCCTAACAAGCCCTGCTGTGCCCCGAAACAGTCGTTTTCCACCCCGGGGTATCGGCGTGCTCAGGGAATTGCACAACAATTTTTGGGGTATATTTTCTCCTATTACCCTTGTGAAAATAAAAAAAATTGAGGCTAAAAAACATTTTTGTGGAAAAAAATGTGATTGTTTTAATTTTCAAGGCTCAACGTTATACATTTCTGTGAAGCACCTGGGGGTTTAAGATGCTCCCCACACGTCTAGATAAATTCCTTGGGGGTATTTAGTTTCCAAAATAGGCTCATATGTGGGGGGGTTTCCACTGTTTAGGCACATCAAGGGCTCTCCAAACGCGACATGGCGGCGCAAATCATTCCATGAAAGTCTGCACTCCAAACAGTCACTCTTTCCCTTCTGAGCCCCGCCATGAACCCAAACAGTAAGTTTTTTTTTTTTTACCACATATGGGGTATTGGCGTACTCTGGGCAAATTTCAGAACAATTTTTGGGGTCTATTTCTTCCTAGTACCCTTGTGAAAATAAAAAAAATTGGGGCTAAAAGAAAATTTTTGTGGAAAAAAATTTGATTTTTTATTTGCAATTCTCAACGTTATAAATTTATGTGAAGCACATGGGGGTTCAAGGTGCTCACCTCACATCTAGATAAGTTCCTTAAGGGGTCTAGTTTTCAAAATTGATTACTTGTGGGGGGAGTTTCCACTGTTTAGGCACATCAGGGGCTTTTCAAACATGACATGGTGTCCGCTCTTGATTCCAGATAATTTTATGTTCAAAAAGTCAAATGGTGCTCCTTCCCTTCCGAGCCCTGCTGTGCGCCCAAACAGTGGCTTTCCCCCACATATGGAGTATCAGCGTACTCAGGAGAAATTGTACAACACATTTTGTGGTCCATGTTCTCTGTTACCCTTGTAAAAATAAAAAAATGGGTTTAAATTAAAATTTTTGTGAAAAAAGTTAAATGGTCATTTTTTCCTTCCACATTGCTTCAGTCCTTGTGAAGCACCTGAAGGGTTAATAAACTTATTGAATGTGGTTTTGACCACCTTGAGGGATGCAGTTTTTAGAATGGTGTCATATTTGGGTATTTTCTGTCATCTAGGCCCCCAAAGTCACTTCAAATATGATGTGGTCCCTAAAAAAATGGTTTTGTAAATTTTGTTGGAAAAAGTAGAAATTGCTGGTCAATTTTTAACCCTTCTAACTTCCTAACAAAAAAAATATGTTTCAAAAATAGTTCTGATGTAAAATAGACATATGGGAAATGTTGTTAATTAACTATTTTGTGTGACATCTCTCTGTTTTAAGGACATAAAAATGAAAAGTTTGAAAATTGTGAAATTTTCGTCAAATTTCTGACATTTTCACAAATAAACGCAAAAATATCGATCAAATTCATGGAGTACAATAAGTCCTTAGAAAACTTTCTCAGAATCGGTTGGTTCTATTGAAGCGTTCCAGAGTTATTACCCCATAAAATGAAACTGGTCAGAATTGAAAAAATTGGCCTGGTCAGGAAGGTAAAAACAGATTTCGAGGTCAGGGTTTAGAGGGATTTTACACTTTAAAAAAAAAAAAAATGAACTCCAACACACATTACAAACAGAGCAGGTACCCACTCTCACCAGGTCCAGGTCCGGCTCCCTTCTGCTATGGTCTCAGTATTTTGGCTGCAGCAGTGCACATCACAGTTGCAGTCAATTAGAGAACTTGGTCGCTCGTGCCGTCTTCATTGGCAAGAGCTACTGAGCCGGTAGTATAAAAAACACTTATAGAAAAACACTGTTAATCACTATTAGAAAAATACAAATGCAAAATAATTTTGCCCCTGGCACAATGTGGTGTAAAAATTCTGGTAATCATTTTGTTTCTGGGCATAAAAGTAGAAGGAAGATGGAGAAATTTAATTTTTCCTTTCTCTACATGCAAAACATGCTATTATTTTATTGGAAAGGAAAGGAGCACAATGTAAGATCCATGCGTGAATTTACCAGGTAAAGTTCTATTATGAAGGTAAGCTAATGTTATCCCATTCTTGAGCTTTGATTTTGATATCTCCGCTTTTTCTCCACAGTGCCCATGTGAATAGACTGTCTATAACCATACATCAAATAAAATACAATGTACTACTAAAGGTCAGTCCTTTACTATTCTGATTGATACACTGGCCTTAGAGCTATTCCGTTAGGATCAAATATTACGTATTCCCACAGATGCTGTATCTATCATCAGTGCGATTGAAGCAGCACTTTTCAGTAGTACCAATCGGTAGTAGTGCCAACTCCAGGGCAATCCTTTTATCTGTAGGTTTTGCTGACGTTTTCCCAGTCTGCATGCCCTGCACGTTGTCTGTTGTCTGACATCAGCACAACTAATGAAATGAATGTGCTGCTGTGCATCTGACTCATAGGTTTCTATTATTTACTTCTGCCATTATGCTACAGTTAATCAGGTTGCTATAGCTACAGTAGAATTGCCGTCCTTACCCTATGTCCTTACACTCATGAATTTTAATGTTTCATCCAGGGAAGTCATAACAGTGATGCATGGAACACATCTTACAGCATCGATACAGTGATGAAGACGCGCTCGCTTGTTTGATGGAATTCTTCAAATGTAAGAATTTAACATATTGGAGAATGTTCATAATAGATCACTGTTATTTATTTCTTACATTAGCATAATATATATTATGGTAAAACATAATATTTGTATAGTTAATATTAAGTATTGACATAATTGAACTAACCTAGAGAATGATATTACTGGATCATTTTTATCTCACAATGGGTCAGATTTATCAAGTTTACGCTGGTCTTGATGAGAGGGCATGCTGAAGTCAGCTCCTAATTCATGAAGAAGTCTACGCCTTTTCATGAATCAGGAGCGTTAGATGAGTGGTGTACACCTCTCCACAAATGCTAGTCCAGCCCCTGCTCATCATGAATTTGACCAGCGGCATTCGCCACACCCCTGTTCCACCCCAGCCTTGCCCGGTTTTTGGAGCTGAGAGAAACTGGAGTGAAAATGACAAAAGTCACAGGGTTTAGTCTAAAGTTAAATTTTATGACTTTTGGCATCTAGATTTTGCAACTTTTCAAAGCTTTTATGTTCAAATTCTGGCGTGAAAGCTTTGATGAGTTGGGCCCAAAGAACATAAAAACAAAACAAAAATAAAATTGCAGAATTGTGAAGTTTTTCACAGCACTTGGAATTTCTTTTACCATTTTCCAGTACATCGCATGTCAGTGCCTTTACAAATCAAGTCCTGTCAGTTTAATTAAATGCAGCTGGACTCCAATGAAGGAGTAGAACCATCTCAAGAGGATCAGAAGGAAATGGACAGCATGTGACTTAAATATGAGTGTCTGAGCAAAGGGTCTGAATACTTATGACCATGTGATATTTCAGTTTTTCTTTTTTAATAAATTTGCAAAAATTTCTACATTTCTGTTTTCTTTCCGTAAAGATGGGGTGCAGAGTGTACATTAAAGAGAAAAAAATGAACTTTTTTGCATTTACCAAATGGCTGCAATGAAACAAAGAGTGAAAAATTTAAAGGGGTCTGAATACTTTCCGAACCCACTATATGTTTGCACATGTGTATATATACTATGCGGTGTGTGTATTAGGCCGGGATCACTCATGTGAGAAACACGGCCGAGTCTCACATGTGAATTCCCAACACTGGTGCCGGCACTCGGGAGTGGAGTGTGCGGCTGCATGTATTTCTATGCAGCCGCACACTCCACTCCCGAGTGCCGGCGTCAGTCCTGGGAATTCACAAGCGAGACTCGGCCGTGTTTCTCGCATGTGTGATCCCGGCCTAACTTGCAGTGTGTGTGTATTATGCAGTATGTGTGTAACATACACTGTGTGTAACACGCAGTGTGTGTTATGTAATGTGTTTGTATGTATGTGTGTCTGTGTATGTGTACACTTACCTGTCTTAAACTTCCTGCATTATCTTAAACAATATAATTTTATTACAATAAAATAAATGGTCGTTTTAACCACTAAAATATGACAAAACAATAATATTACATGTTTACATATAGCTGCAGTGTGTAGAAATACCCCATCCTCAGTTGACCACCATGAGATTAGTTATTACCTATTATTACACCATCTTACCCAGGAGTATGAAATAAACACTATGAATACCCCGGAATCAGCTGATGTAGAAGTATCTGATCTAATTTATGCAGTTGGAAACCCATCGGCATCTAGATCTGTAAGCCAATGACATCAAAGCCCTTCGTTTGTACTTTATAAGCAGAACCGTTCAGTGTCTTCCATGTGTGCAGTTCTTGTCTAGTAACAGGTTAAATGTGCAGGCTCAGGCAAATGTTGCAGTGTGCAGCTCTAAATACAGATGTCAAAATTGGCCCATCAATCAATCATGGAACCCGCTTCAATTGCAGCTTCCATGAGCAGCTCATTAGCGGACAGTGATTTATAGCTCTGACATTTCCACTCATCATTGAAGCATAAGGTGAACAATTACTAATCAAGTTCCTAAATGGATATAGATATAGGAAAGATGTGTATCTTCGTACCGTGTTAGCCAGTAGATAGAAAAATATTTAGAATTGAGAGTCCTCAGTGGTTGATACCTTTTAATGGCTAACTGAAAAGATGGTAACAAATTGCAAGCTTTCGAGACTACTCAGGTCTCTTCATCAGGCAAAGACTAATACAACATCTGAAGAATCACATATTTATTTCAGTGCTGTGTTGTGTATAAATATGTGATTCTTCAGATTTTGTATTAGTCTTTGCCTGATGAAGAGACCTGAGTAGTCTCGAAAGCTTGCAATTTGTTACCATCTTTTCAGTTAGCCATTAAAAGGTATCAACCACTGAGGACTCTCAAGTCTAAATATTTTTAAATGGATATAGGAAATGTACATTTTGCAATAGCGATTGCTCTGATGCCCACTAGGTGGCAGCAATGATATTTTTCTTTTTCTTTAATTATTTGAGGGTTGTAGAGTTGTTTCGCTGTCACCAGTGGGGTCTGTCTACAATTATCACATTATGTCCTTTATGTAAGAAGTATAAAAAAAGACTAACTCGATACATGTTGGTGGTCAAGTCATAGACCTTGTAAAACTGCATTTTTTTCCTCTTTGAGATCCATATTAACGGGAATCTGTCAGTACCTTTAGGGTCGAAAAATGTAAATATAGGACAGGGGTCATTAACCTGTGGCACTCCAGCTATTGTGAATCCAGAACTTCCAGCATCATCTTATAGAAGTAACCTTCGAGGTGGCTGCTAAGGAATTGTGTGAGTCGTAGTTATACAACAGTTGGAGTGTCGCTCCTTGATGTAGGGCATTAAAAGACTAATCAGCTTAGGGGGAGCACTGGTCACAGGCATTGCCCATTAAATCTCAGGCATTTACTCAGCCTGATGTACTAAACTGTAAGCAAAGGCATCAGCACGCCACATGAAGGGAAAGGGCTGGGCGTGAATGATACGTGAAATTTCACCCAGGGCGTATTGACATTGAAGAGATGTCAGTTTAGCACCTCGGAGTGGTGCTAGGCTGGGAATATTTTAGGTGGATTATTGCACTACTAGTGGATTAGTTGCTCTCTATGCACCTTCATCCTCAATTACATAGGTTTGAAGTGTGTTTTGCCTAAACTTAAAAATCACTTTGAGGCTAGAATGGTGTACTCAGAATTTGTCTTCTAATTCCCCACACATCTTTATATTTAGTTTCCTAACCCTATAGTGGGCTGACAAGTTTCTTTTAGGTGGTACTCTCACTTTCCATCAATATGTAATGTTTTTTCTTGGCATAAATGCTTCTGTTCTCCTGAATCTGGCATTGTTTTTCTTTTGCTCCTGCACCTCTCCATTCCTAAGTTTTGGCCGACTCGTAAATAAATTTAAACCTAGAATTTTTAGCCTACTGGGTGTAAGCTTCCGGAAAATCTCCATAAAGACTTAAAATGGTGGTCTAAAAAAATAACATTTATTTTAATCCTAAATGTCTGCTTATTTAATGTCATAAGATCTTGTCACTGTGCAATATTGTTTTTAACACACAGTGACAGTGCGCTCCCTTAGTGCCTCTGATTAGAAGTAACAAGCTGGCAAGAAAGCGCACTGTCAGTGGAGCATTGTAAGGCCGGGGTCACACATGCGAGAAACTCACTTGAGAATCGTGCGAGTCTCTCACATGAACACCCGTCACTGCCGCCGGCACTCGGACCAGAGCGTGCGGCTGCATGTATTTCTATGCAGAGTTTCTCGCATGTGTGACCCCGGCCTAAGGAGAAAACCCAGCAAGCGCAGACCTGACCCATCCTTGCAATAGTCCTCACTGGCGATGCTTAATTTTAGGGTGGGGGCAGAGACTGAGGCAGTGACCGCAGACTCTGTTCCCTGATGAAGAATCTTTTGAGCATCCCAGCATGCACCTGGGGCTCTCAAATGAAGCGCCATCAAACAGTAAGTAGGTAAAGCAAAAAAATAAAGCAGTTAGAATAATGAGTGAACGATAAAGACTTTTTAATTAATGTATATTACAAAAGAGATTAGATTATTACATTAAATAGCCATTTAGGATTAAAATAAATAAAAGGGAAAGGAGTTGTATCTCAGGAACAGAGTGACAGAACAATAGAATTCAGGAGATTCAGATTCAGATGAACAGCACCATTTACACCAGGTAAAAACATTACATATTTTTGCCAAGTTAGAGGTCCTCTTTTGGCTTTGTCCACATTTGACATAAAAAAGTTTAAAAAAAGTAAATTTGGACGTTGAAGGGGTTTTCTGGTCAGGAGATATTGATGACCTAGCTCCAGGATAAGTAATCGATTTTAGAAAAATGGGAATCCAATTCCCGGCATGTCCAACCACTAGCTGCATTAAAGGGAATTTGTCATCAGGCTTTCGCTGCTTAGGCCGGGGTCAGACATGCGAGAAACTCGCACAAGTATCGCAAGTATCGCATGTCAATACCCGGCACTGCCGCTGGCACTCGGACCGGAGCGTGCGGCTGCATAGAAATATATGTAGGCGCACACTCCGGTCTGAGTACCGGTGGCAGTGCCGGGTATTGACATGCGATACTTGTGCGAGTTTCTCGCATGTCTGACCCCGGCCTTAATCTGAAAGTAGCATAACATTGGTCAAGTGAGCCTGATTCCATGATATATCACTTAGTTTACTGGGTGCAACAGTTGCGACACAAACAGAGTTCTTTAATGCAGCATGAAGCTGAGCTCAGAAAGCTGCCCCTGCCCATACCACAGCGGAGTCAGGTGACTACTCAGGGGAGCACCAGTCTTGCAGTGATGATCCCTATATGATAAAACTTTCATTATAAGTAAACAACTGCACACAGCCTAATAAGTGACACATTGCTGAAATCTGTGTTTCAGCACCTATCTCCTGATGTCTTCAGATTACATAGCAAATACCTTCTGACAGATTCCCTTTAATCTCCGACAGCGGCCGGATTAAGCACATTGAATGGAAATGCAAAGTGCAGCTCCATTCAATGCGTAGCGGCCGCTGCTTGGTACTGCACATTAGCTCTTACTTAATCTGATAATGATGACCTCTCCTAGGGTGTATTTTCTCCCATCTGAGAGAATTGGGCTGATTATGCTAATCACACGCTGATCAAACTGTGATCAGAGTTTGGTCAGAGTGTGAGAATAGTGTGATCCGATTTTCTCAATTGAGGAGATGGAGAAAAAAATTCTCCATCTTCTCCATTCTGTCAGACTGTGGAAATTGGACTACACTCAGTAGTCATCCAAGTGCAGCCCAATAGCTTTAATGGAGTCATTTACTTGCATGGCCTAGTGCAATACTATGATCAGATCCATATCGGACAAGCTGCGATATTTTACGCTGACAGTCTCTGTCGAAGGAAAAAATATCGGAGATGTGCATGGTCCTATAAAATAACATTGGTCTGAGTGTGATCTGATGTTTTATCGATTCACACTCGGACCGAAAATACAGTCATTTGCACGAGCCCTAAAGGTGAGTAAACAATATCTTCTGAATGGATAACCCTTTATTGCAGGGGCGGACATATCGCCAGTGCAGCTGCACCAGAGTCTGCATGTGCATCTGAGAAAGCATTTAACTGAAATGTACTGTACTGCGGCAATGACATTGGCTTTCCCATGACTGGGAGTGCATAACAGCGACGTCATGCAACATGACAGGGACGCTGAAGTTAGCTACCGGCTCCTGCGCTGTTTGTAGAAGAGCACCCCACTCGGTGTGGGAACGTGGGGGAAGTGAGTAGTATCGTTTGCTTTTAATGTATTACAAAACAGGGCACATTATAGCAGGATGTGGGACATATATACGAGGATGTGGCAAATTATACCAGGATGTGGCACATTATACTAGGATGGGGGACATATACACGAAGATGGTGCACATATATGTCTGCATAGGGCACATTATACCAGGATGGGAGACATATATACCAGGATGGGGTATATATATATACTGTAACAGACTGTGTGGTGGTACCACTGTGCCAAAGCCTAAGGAAGACCTGGAGGGGCGTGACTAGGAGCCTCACGCAATCCGACCACGGACACCCCGCAGCTAACGACACCGACGACAGTAGATGACAGATACCGCAGGTGCAGACAGGACAGTTTGACGGAGAGATGAGCACTGGCGGGTGCAGCTGGCTCGGCTGCCGTTGAGGTGACACTAATGGATCCCCTCTTTCCCACAGAGGATTGAGCCATTCTAGGGCCTCACCAGATAGATGTGACATGATAAAGGTCACTTTGGTTCGGTCCGAGGTGAAATGATGAGCCAGGAGCCAACAGACGAGGTCCGGAACCTGGTGCATAACTGGCTGCCTGGTGGGTCATCGTGGTGGTAACTTCCCTTTGAGAGGGTGTGGAAGCGGCCGGTACTGCCAGCGTGTCAAGATGGGTATTCACAGACTGTAGATAGAGAAAGAATCTTGTCCTGCTGATCCTTCTTGCAGACCTCCTGGTATAGGTCCGAGATGGAAGACGCCTGGGAGCCAGCGGATTCCATGGCAAACTGTAATGAGCTGGATGGTGGAACCACTGTGCCAAAGCCCAAGGAAAACCTAAGGGGCGTGACCACAGACGCACAGCAGCTAATGACACCATAGTCCATGGAGAGACAAGGGAGGTGATCCAGGTGCTACTCCAGTACTGACCTTAGGTAGATCTCGGCTGACCCCTAGGAGCGGATAGCTGGAATGGCCCAGGAGAATGTCCAACAGATGCAGGCAGACAGAGAAGATGACAGGAATCTCAGGTGCAGACAGGACAGTCTGATGGAGAGATGAGCACTGGCGGGTGTAGCGGGCTCGGCTGCTGTTGGGGTGAGCACTGGCGGGTGCAGCTGGCTCTGCTGCCGTTGAGTAGAGCACTGGCAGGTGTAGCTGGGTCGGCTGCCGTTGAGGTGAGCACTGGTGGGTGCAGCTGGGTCGGCTGCCATTGAGGTGAGCACTGGCGGGTGCAGCTGGCTCGGCTACCATTGAAGGAAGCACTGGAGCGTGCAGCGGACTCGGCTACCATTGAAGGAAGCACTGGTGGGTGCAGCAGGCTGAGATGCAAGTACTGGAACCTGAGAACTGACAAGTGTGTTAGGAACAAACTCACAACATTGCACAGGCACCTTCATCTTGGAGGAGGCGGTTTAAATAGTAAGAGACCTCCAGCTATTGGCTGGGGACACTTTAGAGGAACGCGCGTGGCCCCATTAAGAAAGAGGAAGTGTGCATGCGCCCTCTAAGCACAGTGCCTGGAGACCTGCTAGGAGTGCGTGCACCCCGGGCAGCAGCAGACCCAGAAGGAGCAGGACAGGAGCCTTGGTGGTGAGCATGCTGATGTCTTTGCAGGGAGAGAGGGACTGCAGGCAGAGATACATATACCTGAATGGGGCACATATATACATGGATGGGGCACAATATACCTGCATGGGGCACATACTGTATATACCTGGATGAGGCACATATATACATGCATGGGGCACATTATACCAGGATGGGAGACATATATACCAGGATGGGGCACATATATACCTGGATGGGGCACAGTATAACAGGATGGGGCACATATATACCAGGATAGGGCACGTTATATCAGGATGGGGGATATGTATACCAGGATGGGGGACATGTATACCAGGATGGGGAACATGTATACAAGGATGGGGGACATGTATATGAGGATGGTGGACATGCATACCTGGATGGGGAACATGCATACGTGGATGGGACACATTATACCAGGATGGAGAACATATATACTTGGATGGAGCACATTATACCTGTAAGGGGACCAGGATGGGGCACATTATCCTAGGAAGGGTCCCAGGATGGGGGATATAATACCTGGAGTGGCACATTATACCAAGAAGGGGACCAGAGTTTGACACATTATAGCAAGAAGGAGACTCAGATTGT
Organism: Oophaga sylvatica; assembly: GCA_033576555.1. Lineage (NCBI taxonomy): Eukaryota > Metazoa > Chordata > Amphibia > Anura > Dendrobatidae > Oophaga > Oophaga sylvatica. Next base: position 97,551,108 of record JARQOD010000006.1, read on the forward strand.
GGACATTATACCAAGGAGGCCAGGTTAGGAGACATTATCCCAGTGAGGGATCCAGTATAAGGGACATTATTACTGGAAGGGGTGGTCCCTTATAACATATCAACCTCTCTAGTTATGAATTGGGTGACCCATTATTATCTAGCGTCCTCTGTTGTTATGTACAGTGCTATCCCATTACATAGTATCATGTCTTGTTCTATGGCACCATTCCTTACATAGCGTATTCTCTTTATTTTTGGTATTCACAGCACACTCTCTTTATTACATAGAGTAGTACTCTCTTGTTCGATATAAAATAACTGCAGATAGAGCAGCATCTGACCAGAAGACTGGCCCATCAGCCGCCTCCATCAGAAAAGAAGCCTTACCATGCTACATCAGGAGTTATTTCAGTTTATATCTAACAAGAGAAGACGGTAAGAATATGGTGCCATAAATAACAAGAATCAGATATGTAAGGGACAGTGCTGTACATAACAAGAGAGGCCACTGTGTAATAAGGGACAGCAATATACACAATGAGAGGTGCCTATGCATTTATACACAGTATCTTTATAGATTTGTTGCTATAAAAGGAGAGGGGCGCATCTCTTGCATAGGGACCCCAAACTGTCAGTGTCCACCCCTGCTTTAATGTACAGGTAAAGTGGCATGTAAAAGTTTGGGCACCCCTGGTCAAAATTACTGTTAATGTGAACAGTTAAGCAAGTTGAAGATGAAATGATGTCTAATAGGCTTAAAGTTAAAGATGACACATTTCCTTTGAGTTCTAGGCAAAAATATATATATTGTCCTTTTTTACGCAGTAAAAACTACAAAAAGGAAAATGGGCAATGCTAAAGTTTGGGCACCCTTTAAGATTTGTGTGCTCAGATAACTTTGACCAAGGTTTCAGACCTTAATTACCCTCTTAAGGTTATGTATTGTTCACTATAATCACTAGAAAAGGCCAGATAATGTAAAATTTCACAGCTTTATAAAAACCCAGCCTCCTTTAACCTTGTGCCAATAAACAGCAGCCATGGGTTCTTCTAAGCAGCTGCCTAGAACTATGAAAATGAAAATGGTGGAGGCCCACAAAGCAGGAGAAGGTTAAAAGAAGATAGCAAAGCATTTTCATGTTGCCTTTTCCTCATTTTGAAATGCAATTAAGAAATGGCAGTGAACAGGAACATTGGAGATCAAGATAAGGTCTGGAAGACCAAGCAACATTTCAGTTAGGTGCTCATAGAATTGCTAGAAAAGCAAGTAAGAAACCCTGATTGACTGCAAAAGACCTTCAGAGAGATTTAGAACACTGTGCAGTTGTGGTACATTGTTCTACTGTTCAGAGACACCTGCACAAATATGGCCTTCATGAAAGAGTCATCAGAAGAAAACCTCTCCTGGGTCCTCACCATAAAATTCAGTGCCAGAAGTATGCAAAGAACATCTAAACAAGCCTGATGCATTTTGAAAACTGAACCGATGAGGTTAAAGTATAACTCTTTGGTCACAATTAGAGTTGAGCAAATTTGTTCGGATTTGGTTCCGAATATGATCGGCAGCGAATATTGGTTTTTCAACATCATTAGCGTCAATGGGAGTAGAAATTACCGAATATGTTCAGAGCCGATCATCAAACATACATTCGGCACGAATAGCATACCAATATGGCATGAATATGGCAAATTCAGATTCGGCGACCGAATCCAAACAAATTCGCTCAACTCTAGTCACAAAGATCAGAGGTTTGTGTCGAGAAAAAAGGGCACAGAATTTCAGGAAAAGAACATCTCACCAACCATTAAGCATGGGAGTGGATCAATCATACTTTGGGATTTTGTTACAGCCAATGACACAGGAACATTTCACAGGTAGAGGGAAGAATAGATTCAATGAAATTTCAACAAATTCTTGATGCAAACATAACACCATCTGTAAAAAAGCTGAAGTTGAAAAGAGGATGACTTCTACAAACGGATAATGATCCTAAGCACACATCAAAATCCATAATAGACTAACTCAAAAGGCGCAAGCTGAAGGTTTTACAATGGCCCTCACAGTCCCCTGATCTGAGCATTATTGTAAATATGTGGCTAGACCTCAAAATAGCAGTGCATGCAAGACAAACTGGGAATCTCACAGAACGGGAAGAATTTTTCAAGAAATAATGGATGAAAAACCCTGAAACAAAAATTGAAAGACTATTGACTGGCTACAAAAATCGTGTACAAGCTGTGATACTTTCAAAAGGGGATGCTACTAGGTATTAACCATGCAGGGTGCCCAAACTTTTTTTCATTTTTCTTTTTGTAATTTTAAATTGTAAAATATGAATATATATATTTTTTGCAGAAAATACATAGGAAATGTGTCATCTTTAACTTTTGGCCTTTTGGAGATCATTTCATCTTCAACTTGCTTAACTACTCACAATAAGGCTTTATTCACACATCAGTATTTTTATCCTAAAACCAGGAATGTCTCCAAAACGCAGAACGGGTGTCGATTTATGAACAATAGTTTTTCTCTGTAAGTTCCACTCCTGTTTTTGGCATACAATCACTGATGCAAAATACTTACCAAATACTGACATGTAAATAAGGCTTAACAGTAATTTTAACTAGGGGTGCCCAAACTTTTACATGCCACTGTAAATGCAAACCCTGCCATATACTTCATCCAAATTGATTTCATGTACTGTATATTCAATACACTCGTAGGAAAATGTTCCATGAAGGAAATAAATCCTTGCAGGATACAAAAAAAGTGTAATATCTACAAAGAATGGAATAATTTACAGGTGGAAAATTATTCTCTCCGGTAAATATTTCTATGCATTGCTGCACACATATTTTCTTTAGTGATTGCTGATGAAATACTGCAGTGGCAGTGTGCTACATCTGATACAACTCAGGGAACAAATCATTTGACTTATAGCTCTTTTTTAAACATTCTAACATTATGGTAATCTATGCACGATATCTTAGGGAGAGGAGAACGTGTGTGCGCCTAGTGTGAAACGCACTTCTATTTGTGAAGACTCCTAACACTTATCTTTAAAGAAACATGCACTATGTTTTATTAACTCATTTTAAGCTCTGAAAAAACATGCAGCCTCATGTATTCAAACCCGAGCGATGTCTAATTTAATAGATAACGGTCTAAACGGGTAATCGGCAAGTAACTTAAAGGGGTGTTCACAAGTTTGAAAACTATCTCCTATTGAAATGAATGAGGATATCTTTTCAATCGCTGGTGGGTTTCAACGCCGTTACCACCACTGATATCGAGGGCTCTGGATGAATGGAGCGGAGGTTGATCATGCGCATTGCCTCTCCGTTCATTCTAATAGGAGTGCTGAAAATAAGCCAAGCACTGCTCTCGGCAATTTCCGGTGCTCAAATTAAGAATGAATGGAATGGTAGTTTACATGATCAACATGATTAATTGATCTTGTTATAGGGGAAAACTTTTAAACTTGAGAAGAATACCCCTTTAAAAACTGTTTTGACTTTTGAAAAAAAAAATCAAATTAAACCCTTAATGACTGGAGCCATTTTTCATTGTTTGGACTTCTGTTATTCCTCGCCTTCATACAAATGCAATAATGTTTTTTTTTTATTATTTTATGGGATGAGTTATTGTCTTGAGTGACACCTTTCATTTTACCATGCAACGTACTGAAAAATTGGGAAAAAAATTCAAAGTGCTGTGAAATGGCAAAAAAATTTAATTCTTCCAGTTTTTTGTGTGATCTGTCTTTAAAGTGTTTTGTGCAGTAAAAATGACACAGCAATGTGATTCTTCATTACATTACAGTGATATATATATATAAATATATATATATATATATATATATATATATATAACACACACATATATATTTATATAACACACATATATATTTATATATACACACATATACATACACACAGTGGGTAAAATAAGAAGTATTTGATACACTGCTGATTTTGCAAGTTTTCCCACCTACAAAGAATGGAGAGGTCTGTAATTTTTATCGTAGGTACACTTCAACTTTGAGAGACAGAATCCTAAAATAAAAACCAGAAAATCACATTGTATGCTTTTGAAAAAATAAAATTGCATTTTATTGCATGAAATAAGCATTTGATCACCTACCAACCAGCAAGAATTCTCTCTTATAGACCTGTTAGTTTTTTTTTCTTTAAGAAGCCCTCCTACTCCACACTCATTACCTGTATTAATTGCACCTGTTTGAACTCGTTACCTTTATAAAAGACACCTGTCCACACACTCAATCACACTCCAACCTCTCCACCATGGCCAAGACCAAAGAGCTGTCTAAGGAGACAAGGAACAAAACTGTAGACCTGCACAAGGCTGGGATGGGCTACAGGACATTAGGCAAGCATCTTGGTGAGAAGGCAACAACTGGAAGAAACACAAGATGACTGTCAATCTTCCTCGGTCTGGGGCTCCATGAAAGATATTGCTTCATGGGTAAGGATGATTTTGAGGAAGGTCAGGAATCGGCCCAGAACTACATTAGAGGACCTGGTCAATGGCTGGAAAAGAGATGGGACCACAGTCTCAAACTTTACTGTTAGTAACAAACAACGCCGTCATGGATTAAAATCCTGCAGGGCAGTCAAGGTGCCCCTGCTCATGCCAGCACATGTCCAGGCCCGTTTGAAGTTTGCAAATAACCATCTGGATGATCCAGAGGAGATATGGGAGAGGGTCATGTGATCAGATGAGACTAAATAGAACTTTTTGATATCAATTCCACTCGCCATGTTTCGAGGAAGAGGAAAAGGATGAGCCCCATGAACACCGTCCCAACCATGACATGATGGGGGAAACATTATACTTTGGGGGTGCTTTTCTACAAAGTAGACAGAACAACCGCACCATATTGAAGGGAGCATGGATGGTGTCATGTATCGCAAGATTTTGGCCAACAACCTCCTTCTCTCAGTAAGTGCATTGAAGATGGGTCATAGTTGGGTCTTCCAGCATGGCAATGACCTTAAACACACAGCCAGGGCAATGAAGAAGTGGCTCCGTAAGAAGCATTTGAAGGTCTTGGAGAGGCTTAGCCATTATCCAGACCTGAATTTAGGGCCAGCGTCAGCACCCGGTGCACCTGGGCAAGTGCCGGGGCACTGAGCAAACAGGGGGACCCACTCGCCATCGGGGACACCCACTTGCTCCGGGCCCCGGTACATGCAATACTTACCTATCACTGTTCTACCGCTGTGGCGTTTTCCGTGTCTCCTGACTGTGACATTCAGGTCAGAGGGCGCGATGACGTGACTAGTGTGTGCCTTCTGTCTAAACAGTCACAGTGCTCAGAGCCGAAACACGCCGACACTGAGGAATTCAGAGCAGAGCGGTGAGTATTTCCTTTTTTTAATGTTTAGAGCAATATATGGAGACCACTATATGGGGCCTGTTATATATGGAGCATTATATGGGGCCCATCATACACTGGAGCATCATATATGGGGAACATTATATATAGGGTATCATATGGAGCCCATTATATATGGAGCATCATATGGGGCCCATTATACATGGAGCATCATAAGGGGCCGATTATATATGGAGGATCATATGGGGCCTATTATATATGGAGCATCATATGGGGCCCATTATATATGTAGCATCATATGGTTCCCATTATATATGGAGCATCTTATGTAGCCCATTATATATGGAGCATTGTATGGGGCTCATTGTATATGGAGCATTATATGGGGTCCATTCTGTTTGGAGCAATATATGAGGCCCATCATATACTGGAGCATTATATTGGGCCCATCATATACTGTATGGAGCATTATATGGGGCCTATTCTGCATGGAGTATTATATGGGGCCCATTCTGTATGGAGCAATATATAGGGTTCATCATATACTGTATGGAGCATTATATGAGACTCATACTGTATGGAGCAATATATGGGGCTCATTATTCAGTATGGAGCACTTTGTGATGGCCATAATACTGTATAGAGGACTATGTGGTGCCCATAATACAATATGGGGCAATATATGGGGCTTATTATTCAGTGTGGAGCACTATGTGATCCATAATACTGTATGGAGGACTATGCGGTGCCCATAATACTGTATGGAGGACTGTGCGGTGCCCATAATACTGTATGGAGGACTATGTGGTGCCCATAATACTGTAGGGAGGACTATATTGTCCGGTTTCTGAGCTGTTGTAGAATTTACAATAGATATCACTCATGTAATGTAAGAAGTAAGTGAAATCTTTGGCATTGTACTATACCTATATAGCTGTATCTGTGCATCATAAATTGTGGTATGTGTTAAAGGGGCCCACTGAGACTCTTTCGCCAAGGGCCCACGAAAACCTGGAGCCAGCCCTGACTGAACCCAATAGAAAATCTTTGGAGGGAGCTGAAACTCAGTGTTGCCCAGGAACAGCAACGAAACCTGAAGGATCTGGAGAAGTTCTGTATGGATGAGTGGGCCAAATTCCTGCTGCAGTGTGTGCAAACTTGGTCAAGAACTACAGGAAACTTCTGACCTCTGTCATTGCAAACAAATTTTTCTGTACCAAATACTAAGGTCTGTTTTTCTATTGTATGAAATACTTACTTCATGCAATAAAATGCAAATTAATTATGTAAAAATCATACAAAGTGATTTTCTGGTTTTTATTTTTGGAGTCTGTCTCTCACAGTTGAAGTGTACCTACGATACAAATTACAGACCTCTTCATTCTTTGTGGATGGGGAAACTTGCAAAATTGGCAGTGTATCAAATACTTATTTTCCTCAGTTTATATATTCACATATATTCACATGTTTAATAAAAAAAATGTATATGTAAATCAAAGTGGTTTAAAAAATTCAGAATTGTGGATTACAGAAACTGTTTGTGTTACCATTTTCTGAGACTCAGAACTATTTTATTTTTCCTTTGATCGAGCTGTGTGAGGGCTTGTTCTTTGGGTGATAAGATGATGTTTTTACTTATACCTTTTCGGGTAGACATAAAGTTTTGATCACTTTTTATTGCAATTTTTTTCCTGATGTGTTTGGCTTTTTTTTCTTACTATGGCATTTACTGTTGGGTAAATTAATTTCATGTTTGGATACATTGGACTTTTATTAATGTGGAGACTGCAAATTTTCGTTTTCATTATTTTTAAAGAGCAGAAAAAGGTTTTCATTTCCTTTGGGTATTAGAACCTTCGATTGATTGCAAACTGCAACACAACAATATTACAGTATGTAGACAAAATTACATTCTCCCATGAGAACCAGCCATAAGCAGGCATAGCAATCCATCGACCTCCACATCTGAGCTGTGGCGGCCAATGAGAACCAGTGCTCGCGTACAACGGTGATCATATTATTGAGAAGCCACTATCAGTAATTGATAGCAGCACATAAATGGTCGCTGTTACTACAGCAAGAAGCCAGCGGTGTATCACAGCACACATCTCCTGGGTTTACTGACATATGACATGCTATTATGTGACACGTCAGTATCTCCCTTCGGTCCATGTTGCTGTCTACTGGCTGACTCTGAAATGTATTTCAGGAAGTGGGGTAAGTCTTTGTCCCTCTGCTCCTGCTCTCCTGTCTGCCAAACTGTGTGTCAAACTGTATACTCCTATTTGGGCAGGGAGCAATACATGCTCAGAAGTAAGAAACGTAAGTTCCAGCAACTATAGTGCTGTCAGAATGCAGATGAACCACCCATTCTAAAAAAAATTTCTGGACATATTAGAATAATATGTGCATCAAAAGCAGTATTTACTTTTTGTGAAGGGTGATATCAGAAAGACCATCGTTTTCTATAGATTTTATAGGAAAGGTATGCTTTAACGAGGCTAGAAGGCCACATTGCTTATATAATATTATTTTCATCAATCAAGAGTTCATGTACAGTAATTATATGAATTTTGTTCTTAACGGGAATGTGTCATTCTAAAATATGTATTCTTTAAATCATTTATGTTAAACATGGTGATGTTTTTAAATCATTATAATAAAGGGAATGTGCAAGCAGTTTTTTGCTATTTGATCTGAGACCAGCATGTTATAGGGGCTCAGACCCTGATTCCAGTGATGTTTCTCTTACTGGACTGTGTGTTTTGCTGTTTCAGTAATATCAGTGTTTTATCGCCAGGAGATGATCACTACTACAGGACTATGTCCTGTGTAACTTCCCCCCATCACTGATTAGCAGCTTTCTGTCAATGTAAAGTGTACACAGAAAGCTGTCAATCAGTGTTGTGGGTGTGGTTATACAAGGCTCAGCATTCTGAGCACTGATAAATCTGCAGCAGAGAAAACAGTGATTGTATCAAAATGACAGCATGCAGACCAGCAAGTGACACATCGCTGGAATCAGGATCTCAGTCCCTACATCATTCTGCTCTCAGATTACATAGAAAAAAACCTGCTGACAGATTACCTTTAAGAAAACAATCTTAACAACTTGCAGTTTTGGTCACAATGCCTGTTACTTTTTGCCAGTTATCACATAATTATCACAGGTAGAAATACAGTAACAGGTATAATTTTTGTGCCGATAATACAGGCTCCACTATTAAAAACTGGGTGTCAAAGCTCAGCCATCTCACCTCAGGCCAGGTCAGAGAGCATACCAAAATCACTCTCTAGTATAGCTCAGTGAACATCTGTAGTCTATAGCTTCCTGTGTGCATGTGGCTGTTATGAATGCTGTTAAAGTTAATTGTGAAAATCGTGAGAAAATAAATAAATATACTGTACAGACCAAAAGTTTGGACACACCTTCTCATTCAAAGATTTTTCTGTATTTTCATGACTATGAAAATTGTAGATAAACAAGAAGAGGGAGCAGCATCCGTCCAGGTGAAGAATACAAAAATCTTTATTCTGCCACAAGTAATAACAACGTTTCGGCCATATTGTGGCCTTTTTCAAGTACATACAAAAGTGCACACAGGCGGCCTTAAATAGTGTGGAGGAGCCAATCACCATCGCAGGTTACGCAGCAGAGCGGATCGTTTCTGAGAAGACTTAAGCTAAGAGTGCCTGTTGTGGTTTTTCCTCTCCTCGCTTATTGTTTATCTCCTTAACCTTTGTGTTCCTCTGTAGTGGAAGTTTTGTATGCAAGGCAGTGTTTTCTTTACCCTTGTCTGTCTCGTTTGTCTTAGACTGTGTGTAAGCTGTGACCTGCCCATTCCCTGTGGTGGTAATCAGGGTCCTTCTCAGGACTAGATTACAGTGGTCAGGGATCTACAGGAAACAGGGTTACGCTGGCGCCTGGACCTCTGTACCATTAACAGTACCTCCAGGTAGAGGGACTAGTCAGGACCCCAGTTCAGGGTCAGCATAGACCCCGGTCCACCTCTATCCTGAGACAGCGTGACACGTACACAGTATAGACCCACAATACATAGGATATTATGTCAGGTAAGACATTGCTGGCAGATACTATGTATACATGTTGATATTTTCTATTATATGAAATATAGAATGTTGTCACATTAGATATATGTTACTATCATAGAATATATCTGTTATACGTCGTGACATTTTCACCGACCTCACTAAAAGATTCTCCCAGCTACCATGGATCCAGTAGCCCAGTTAGCTCAGCAGTTGCAGAGTTTGTCCATGGAGCTGACGGACGTTAAGTCCAAGGTTTTGTACCCCCGGGAGCAAACCAGATCTGAACCTAAAGTAGCTCTCCCAGACAGGTTCACTGGTGGGCGGGACAAATTTTTTACCTTCCGGGAGGCATGTAAATTATATTTTCGGCTACGGCCTCGGTCTTCGGGGAGTGAAGATCAGAGGGTGGGAATTGTCATCTCGCTCTTACAAGGGGACCCTCAATCCTGGGCGTTCTCTCTTCCTCCGGACTCCCCGGCTCTCCAGTCAGTAGATCGATTTTTTACAGCCCTGGGTCTGGTATATGATGACCGGATCGGGTCTCCCTTGCTGAAATGAAGTTACTTAAGATACAGCAGGGAGATCGTCCGGCGGAGGAATTTCTTCTGAGTTCCGTAGATGGGCCACAGATACTCAGTGGAATGACCAGCTCTTAGGAGCCAGTTTTGTCAAGGATTATCTGACAAATTAAAAGATGTGTTGGCTCAGTATGATTCTCCCCCGTCACTGGAGGCCGCTATGGCCCTTGAGGTATGTGTCACGCGGTCTTATGATATGTGTACGATGTCAGTAAACTATTCTTAAAAGAACAACACTCTATACAACATATAGATTAGCAACATCAGCATGTAAATATAGAATAGATTTACCTGACACAATATCCGTTGAACTCAGGGTTAATCTTGAGACTTGATACACTGTCACAGGAAAGAGGAGGACCGGGGTCTAACCTGACCCTAAACTGGGTCCTAACTAATCCCTCAACTTGGAGGTACTGATAATGGTTCAGAGGTCCAAGTCTCCAGCCTAACCCTGTCTCCTATCAGTCCTGAACCCTGTAATCAGTCCTAAGAAGGATACTGATTACACCAAAGGGATATGGGCTGATCTCTGCTAAATAGTGTTGAGCATTCCGATACCGCAAGTATCGGTATCGGCCGATATTCGCGTTATCGGAATTCCGATACTTAATTCCGATACTTTTTCATATCGTATACCGAATCGGAAGTTCCCATAATTCTTTGAGAGGCAATGTGATGTTAGTCAGCCAATGATGAATCTTATGAAGTGTGGGCACATCCTGTAATGCTGCGGTCATCTTAACTAATGGCATGGCTGTGATTGGCTGCTGAAATGATGTCAGAATGCACTACAAAAGGCGCCGCAGCCATTTTAGCGTCACTGTGCTGTGAACTCAGTTAGGGACAGAACGCTACTCTGCTCACTCTGAGGGACAGTTAGATATTGCGATTTTGTGTACTACTGTGCTTGAGGCAGGCTAGTTTACCAACAGGTCCTGCGCACATCCTTCTTCCTAGTGAGGATTCAACATCATCAGCCGGCGTTCCTGATCTGGCCACGGAGGCCAGAGATCACCGGCTTTCATCAACGGATGTAAGTTTCGTCTGCGGGCCATAGGAGGCTGAAGTCGGACTTTCTACTGCAAGTGACCCATCGGGGTTGTCAGCAGGCCAGAGGAGGCTGAAATTGGACTTTCTATTGCAAGTGACCCATCGGGGTTGTCAGGTAAAACCTGTGCAAACAGGACTATTTTCTCCACAGTGCACCACTAATACTCATTCATCTGAGCTGTCACTGGCCGGGACAGTGTCAATTTCTTCTGACCTTTCTGCATAAAAGGTTTTTTAGGATTTCTGCAGCGTTTTTCTGCTCCATCGTTAAAAGAGGACCTCTTTTACTTTTTCAGGGTTTGTCCATATTAATACCCATATGAATAAATACCTTATGCGTATTATGACTATTTAGTCCTTTGGTTTGGGGTTTACTACATAATAGACTACAGGCTTTTCTCATCACCTTTTTCTCACGGGTCTTAGTGCAATATTTATTTATTACTGTATTATTACATCTGCATCTCAAACTGTTCTACAGAGTGCGTCTGAATTTATGTATTGTTTTCCATTTGACACATGCATATTCCTATTTTTCTACAGATCCTTTTGTGTCTTGTAGTTTTTATGTGCGCAAACTATTTTTATTTTCAATTATAGAGGGCCATGTTATTGACTTTGCATTGACGTGTAAAAGATTTATGTTGTGCCACTGGCTATATGTATTCTAAAGGTGTACCCAGTCTCAACAGATCATTAGTCTGATTGTTCTTTGATTCTCCTAAATGTGAATTTGTCTGATTTGGTGTCAAACTTGACTTTGTCCCTATTTTTGTTTTGCCATGTGACCCAATGATTATACAAATCTATATAGGGTTTGGCATCATCAAAAGTAACAGAATATTAGCATGCATGCATATTTAGGATATAAAAGAGAAGTATCTTGTTGTGCCAGAGTGTTCCTAACTCCTGAATGGATATAAAACAATATGGTCTACGGATCAGGTAAAATCGAGGGTCCGCATGTCTATATTTTATACAATTTGAGTGGGCAAGGGTGGGATTTAGAGATTAGCCCATTCATGAAAGTTTTGGGAGCTGAGAACCTTCAGGAGTTGTTAACCATGCTTTGAGGTCGATTGAATGCCATGTCACTCAGGCAGCCAATCACTGCTGTCAAGCGCAATGGAAAGCAACACACGGTTGGTCCTGTGGCCAGCAGCACAGGAGGGGTAAGGGTAAAACATGAATATATTAGATTATGTTTTACTATTTGGAGCAAGTTTGAAGTTTTCTTTAAGGATTGGAAAACCACCTTCAGTTAGGAATCGGATCAATCAAACAGGGCACAATATGGAATAATGTGCGTTGTTATACACAGTAACTTACAAACGTGGTTCTCTCTGGCATCTATGTACATGGGCAAGTATTACTCTAATTTGGGTCTAATGTGTAGTTTATTGGGTGCAATATAGGCTCATTGTAGGACTGCAAACACACAATTTGGTTCTTTGCAGGTAGAATATGGTACTTTATGCAAAGTATATGGCTGTGTGCAGGCACAGAATCGCACTGTCCTATGAAAACAAACTATGGGACTATTGTGGCATGGTATGGCGGTCTCTGGCCACTGTTTAGCATAATATAGTACTATATGGACATTGGACAACAACAACTTTTTAATGTGCTGGTATTGTTGTGGTTACAATTAAAGAAATATTCTCAATTTGTCTCTGGAGCAGGTCAGAGCTATGTTGCTCTTTACTTCTTTGTTTCTGATAGGGTAGGCTGAGTTATAGTATTAGTAGAACTATAAAGTTCTGCTGTAACACATTCAGCTATTAGTGATTTGTTTTATAATGTACACTGCTATCACTGTATTTATGGTACATATAGAGATAATGGCACTTGAACAAGCACATAGCTCAGGATAGTCAGAGCTGTGATTAGGAGAACTGCTCTTGGAGAAGCTAGTGCTATAGATTGGTGATTTTGCAAGTAGAGATGGGCGAACCCGAACAGTAAAGTTCGGCATCCAGACCGAACACCTATGACCTATGACCCGACATGAAATGACACTTGGTGTACATAGGGTTAACCATGTCTTTTCATGTCCTTTGCTATCTAATTTGCACAAACAATTAAATCAGACTATGTGTGCAAAATTTCACACCTGTAGGGGTTAATTAAAGGTGTAAATTCGTAGCAAAAAAGTCCGTTTTTTTTACAACGAATTTACACCTTTAATTAACCCCTACAGGTGTGAAATTTTGCACACATAGACTGATTTAATTGTTTGTGCAAATCAGATAGCAAACGACATGAAAAGACATGGTTAACCCTATGTACACCAAGTGTCATTTCATGTCGGGTGCTTCTGTCTTTTCACTGAAGCCGGCTTTACCCGGCAATTGAATCAGAGGATATTTTACTATGTAGAAGTGTATAAACTATACATATATGTATATATATATGTCACAATGACATGTATATATATATATGTATTCTATGTGTGTATATTTAGTGTTTACAAGGAAAGAATGGGTTTTTTTTAGTTGCGATATTTTGTTCCCATAGACTTACATGGGACTTCCGGTATCGGTATCGGGTATCGCCGATATTTTAGTGATATCGGCGATACCATTCCGATTCCGATACTTTAGGATATCGGAAAGTATCGCTCAACTCTACTGCTAAATACACAGATTAGACATATAAGACAGACTGGAGAAAACACAGACTTGCATACACACTCAAACACAGAAGGAACATAAATGATCTGGGATATTAAACTCTAAGCAAGGTGAGCTTAAAACAACTAAGGAGCTCTTTAACTTAAGTCTATACAGATACAATCCTATCTGTGGTCTGCATGAAGAATTTCACTGGCAACTCCCAACACAGACAACCAGAGATTTAAAGGAAACCAATCAACAAATAATTAATTGCAGCCGGGAGAAACTGCACCCAGTCCCAGAACTGAGCACAGACAGAATTAACTCCCTAACTGCCAAACACAAAAAAACAGCAACTCAGCTGTGAGAAGTCAGAATGTGCAACCGCGACGATCTTCGTGGCGATGCACACATGACAGTACCCCCCCTTCTACGAGGGGCCTCCGGACCCTCAGGGCCAGGTTTGCCCGGGTGAGTTCTGTGGAAGGTCCGCACCAAACGATCTGCGTTAATGTCAGACGCAGGAACCCACGTCCTCTCCTCTGGACCATACCCCTTCCAATGCACCAAGTACTGAAGGGACCGGCGATTCAGACGTGAGTCAATGATCTTTGACACTTGAAACTCCAAGTTACCATTGACCACCACTGGAGGAGGAGGTAGAGGTGATGGTATGACTGGTGCCACGTACCTCTTAAGTAATGACTTGTGGAACACATTGTGGATTTTAAACGTAGGAGGGAGGTCCAGACGAAATGCCACAGGATTAATTATGGAACTGATCCTGTACGGCCCGATGAATCTGGGGCCCAGCTTCCAGGAGGGAACTTTAAGTTTTATATTCCTGGTAGACAACCATACCAGATCGTTCACATTAAGATCTGGACCAGAAACTCTCCTCCTATCAGCCATACGTTTATAACGGTTCCCCATAGCACTCAGATTATTCAATACACCTCTCCACACTGAAGCAAGTGACGACGAGAAACGCTCCTCCTCAGGAACCCCAGAAGGGCCCCCCCATTGAATGTACAAAACTGGGGATGAAAACCATATGCCCCAAAAAACGGGGACTTACCAGTGGACTCGCTCCGCCTGTTGTTAAGAGCGAACTCTGCCAGAGGCAAGAAAGAAGACCAGTCCTCCTGGTTCTCTGAGACAAAACACCGAAGATAAGTCTCTAGGCTTTGATTCAGACGCTCTGTCTGACCATTGGTCTGCGGATGAAAAGCCGAGGAAAATGACAATTGCATCCCCCGACGTAAACAAAATGCCCTCCAAAACTTGGACACAAACTGAGACCCCCCATCTGACACCACATCAGAAGGCAACCCATGAAGTCTCACAATCTCCCCAATGAACACCTGCGCCAGAGTTTTAGCATTAGGGAGGGCAGGAAGAGCAATGAAATGTGCCATCTTACTGAACCTGTCAACAACCACCAGTATGACAGTCTTCCCTGACGACTGAGGAAGGTCCGTGATGAAGTCCATAGACAAATGAGTCCATGGACGCTCCGGAAGTTTCAAGGGTAAGAGGGTCCCAGACGGACGGGTATGAGGGGTCTTAGAGCGAGCACAAACCCCACAGGACGCGACAAAAGTTAAAACATCTTTATTAACGTTAGGCCACCAAAACCGGCGAGAAAGGAGATCTAAAGTAGCCTTACTCCCTGGATGTCCTGCTAAAGCAGAATTATGATGTGCCTCAATAACCTTTTGTCTCAACTGATTTGGGACAAACAGTCTCCCTGGAGGTCCTGCAGGGGCGTCCCCTGAGCCTCTAACACCTCCTCCTCAAGCTCAGAACATACAGCCGACACTACCACCCCCTCCTGAAGGATAGGAATCGGGTCATCCATTTTCCCGGCCCCTGGGAAACTGCGAGACAAGGCATCAGCCTTTACATTCTTAGATCCCGGGCGATAAGTGACAACAAAATTAAACCTGGTAAAAAACAACGACCATCGAGCTTGTCTGGAATTCAGACGCTTAGCAGATTCCAAATACAGCAGGTTCTTGTGATCAGTAATGACGGTGACCGGGTGGACTGCCCCCTCCAAAAAGTGACGCCATTCTTCAAAAGCCAACTTAATGGCCAAAAGTTCCCTATTGCCGATATCATAATTCCTTTCGGCGGACGACAATTTTTTAGAAAAGAAAGCGTACGGATGCCATTTACCAGGGGACGGACCCTGGGACAATATTGCACCCACCCCTACGTCAGACGCGTCCACCTCCACAACGAACGGCTGTGATGCATCTGGTTGGATGAGAACGGGTGCCGAAGCAAAACATTTTTTCAAAGAGGAAAAAGCTTGGCAAGCTTTGTCCGACCATTTAGAAAAATCCGTCCCTTTTCTTGTCATGTCAGTGAGAGGTTTGACAACAGATGAGAAATTACAAATAAATTTCCGGTAGTAGTTAGCAAACCCCAGAAAACGCTGCAGAGCCTTAAGATCCTCTGGCTGATCCCAATTAAGCACTGCTCTCACCTTTTCAGGGTCCATACGGAAACCGGAGGCTGACACCAAGAAACCCAAAAACTGAAGTTCCTGTACGGCGAATACACACTTTTCCAGTTTGGCGTATAGTTTATTGTCTCGCAAGATCTGCAACACCTGTCTCACATGCTCCTGGTGAGACACAAGATCTGGTGAGTAAATTAAAATGTCATCCAAATATACGACCACAAACAGCCCCACCAGATGACGAAAAATGTCATTAACAAAATGTTGGAATACTGCTGGTGCAGTAGTCAGACCAAAAGGCATGACAAGGTTCTCATAATGTCCCTCCGGCGTGTTAAACGCCGTTTTCCACTCATCCCCCTCTTTTATCCTAATCAGATTATACGCCCCCCTGAGATCCAATTTAGACAACCATTTGGCGCCAACAATTTGATTGAAGAGATCAGGAATCAGAGGGAGTGGATACGGATCTCGAACAGTAATCTGATTAAGTTCGCGGAAATCCAAGCAAGGGCGTAGGCCTCCATCTTTTTTCTTCACAAAGAAGAACCCAGCGGCCACTGGGGAAGATGAAGGTCTAATATGCCCTTTGGCCAGACTTTCAGAAATATAATCTTTCATAGCCTGCCTCTCAGGACCAGAAAGGTTATATAACCTAGCTTTAGGTAACTTAGCATCAGGAAGTAAATTAATAGAGCAGTCATACACGCGATGAGGAAGCAACTCCTGACACCCCTCCTCAGAGAACACATCCCCAAAGTCCTCCAAAAAAGGAGGCAAAGTACTAGGCACGACCGCACTGATGACTGTGTTCATGCAGTTACTTTTGCAAAACTCCCCCATTGGCTTATATCTCTGGACTGCCAATTAATCACAGGGTTATGTTTAACCAACCAAGGAAGTCCCAACACAATAGGAGTAGGTAGACCCTCCAACACATAACAAGATAATAGTTCCCTATGTATTGCCCCTACCCGAAGGTCAATGTTATGAACCTCATGAACAAAGCTACCTTGGCCGAGAGGCCTGGCGTCAATGGAGAATATAGGGATCGGTTTGACCAATACACTCAGATGCATAACTTGAGCCTGAGCAAACTGAGCGTCAACCAGATTAGCCCCGGACCCACTATCAAGAAGAACAGAAAATCTCTCCACTCTCGTACCAACCACCACCTCCACTGGTACAAGGAACTGAGAAGAACTAGCGGACGAAATACATACTCCCAGGTTGTCGTCCTGTCGAGGTAAAATATAATTTTTCTACTTTAATACTTTCATATTATGTATATATTTCTATTTTTGTACCTTATATGACGTTTATAAGCTAGCTTCCATTTTGTGTATTCAAACAATAAGCTTTCCTTGCTACGTGGCATATAAGCTTTCCTTACTACGTGGCATTTAGCTAAAGACCCATCTCTGGAATATGTAACTGGATCCTGAATTCCAAGAGGATTGCATCAGCCAGAAGTTACATCATTCGGGAGCTGAGCTGAGCTGAAGGAACGGTGGAACCAATCCAGATGTTAGAATACTATACATATCCATATATGGTTATACTGTTTCTCTTTAGGTGCCCCTCACTCCACCCTGATATGCATACTATATAACTTTGTGCTTGTAATAATAAAGATCAGAATTTGCTGAGAAAGCTGCGTCATAGTAGTCTCTGGAGCATGTATTGAGTATGAAGCAGTCTGTTGTTCTGATTCATTCTCTGATGGTCGACCCTTGCTCATAGCCTGAATCTGGAGTGACTGGAGGACGAGTGGTCTGTCTCTATGACCCCGACAATTGGCGCCTAGCAACGTGGGGCAGTGGATTGCCGCCCGTCCGGACCCGTCCCGAGGACTTTGCGGTGGTGCCCGCGGTGACTGAGTGCGAGGACTGCAGCCTCCGTTGAACACGGTAAGTTGGGATCATATACTTTATATGCGTCCCACTTGCCTGTGTGTCAGTCATTGTTGGCTTAAGCTGTATTGTCTTTTTGGGTCTGGGTGGGTGACCGGTTGAGTGGTGAGACCGAGGGCAATCCCACGCCACGAACCAGCAAGTGAGACCGAGTGACGTTGCATGTCTGCACGTGCTTGAGTCAAAACACCACTTTTCTCCTCCTCCGGTCACGGTACCTTTATGTAGATAAATTGCCTCCCGCGACTGTTAGAATAAAGTTGGGACAAATTTTAGATTTTTGAAGTGTTGAGTGGGGTAAAAGACGCACATGATAATCTTATTAGAGATAGATTGAGTAGGGCTCTCTATCTTAATCAATGACAGATTGAGGAGGACTCTGTCTTATCAGTGGCGAATTGAGGAGGTCTCTTCGTCTGAGAAGTGACAAATTGAGGAGTACTCTTTGTCAGGACAAATTGAGGAGGACTCTTTGTCTAACCCGGGAAGTCTCATTAGGAGAAGCCCAGGTGTCAGCACATCGAGGGGGACTCTGTGCTGTGTAAAGTGTTACGGTGAGCTGTGCTGTAAGGTCATCACTCACGGTTAGGGAAAAGATAGATTGAGGAGGACTCTCTGTCTTGTCAGGGTGTTGAGGAGGGCTCCACGTTGACGGGTGGTGACTTGCCAGCGGCATCGGTGGTCTGAGTCGCGACAGACCATTGCACTTTGTTAAATCATGATGCGTATGTTTAAATCTGAGAGACCTCACAAGTTAGAGGGTGGTGCTGTGGGAATCTGTGAGTTAATGAAGTCGCGGGAGGGCAAGAAGGCTGTTACAAATGTGAAAAGGTTATATAAGATGATGGATTTGCCTATTACGGGCAGATTTCAGCCTTCAGTATGGAAGGATTATGTAGCACAGAAGAAGGGAGAGTTATGTGATGAGGGACTCCTGTATCAAGCACAGGCACATCTCAAAGTAGCAAATTATTTGAAAGTTCAGGACTGGAAGGAAGTAGATAATGTAGGAGGTTCAGAAGGTGCTGAGCCTTTGTTCGGATATGTAAAATGCTCTGCATATGATCTTGTTGATGTAACTAAAATGGCCGCTATATCCCTCATGCCCGTCACGGTTCCAAGTTCTCCAAGCCCTCAGCCACCGCCCTATAATGGCACCGATCTCAGAACAAAGGGAGGTTGGACTTATCATGTGTGTGATGAACAGAATCCGCCCTGGGCGGAGACCTGCCGTGTCTGTGGGGTGGGTCGCCCCTGGTGTAATGCCCAGCCCAATGCCCCTCCCACACCCAGCAGCCATCTTGCCACACCCAGCAGCCATCTTGGGACACCCAGTGGCCATCTTGGAACACCCAGCAGCCATCTTGGGACACCCGGAACCACCCAGTCAGGCCTATATCCCCTCCTGACGCCTTCCGGCACCTACTACCAACCACCCGGACAGCCGGAAAAGGTTTTAGTCCCTGTCGCTGAGGCCCCTGTCCCAGGGCTCGGTCCTTCAGCCCCTGCCTCTGTTCCTAATCCGGAAGCTGCTGCACTACTTCTGTTCCCAGTGGGTGCCCCTCCTGCCCCGGATATAGAAAGACTGATATATGAGGCTCCTTAAATGCATTGAATGAGCGTGTGCAAGTTATAAGGATTTAATACAAAATAAAAATCCTGAATGTATAAGGGAGTCCATTAGGTATTTATATGATCTTTGGACAAGAGGTACCAAAGATATAGTAGAGGTACACTAATTGAGTGTGAAACACATAGTCACAAGAGTGAATGAGGACATTTGTCCTGCATGGACTGCAGATTCTGTGTAGGAAGTGCATGTTTCAAAAGAAGAACGAATGAGAAGTGGATGCCTGTTGGAGATTGGATTTTAATCAGATTATTTCCAGAACCCCAAAAGCAAAAGATAAAAGGTGCAAGACGAAGGGGTGTTTACTGGCCTATCTTTCATGTAAACACACATGTTCATATAGATGAGTCCTACTTAGGTGGTACATTAAGTCTTATCCAGAATAAACGTGAATATATAACTCAAAGTCCAGACGGACAGGTCTTGCACATAAAACGTATGAGTAGTAGAAATAGAGGTTATTAAGGTGTGTACGCCAGTAGACTTGTTTTGATCTGTGTGATAAGTAGTAGTTTTAAAATCACTTTTTACAGTTAGGATCAGAAACACCTTGCAAAATGTCTGCTTTGATACATGGGTTTACCCTGTAATGTGCCAATGTTTATTATGATATATGTGTGAAAAGGAAAGCAAAATGGAAATTGAGTGTATAGAATGTATACCGCAAGTTGTTATAGAGAGGCAGGCATAACCTGCATTGAAATGATTTTTGTGAAGGCAGTTGCAAGTGACGATAGAAACAAGGAAGTAGAATGTTGTTAACTCTGTATACATATATCATAGAAGTTGAGCAACACACGGGATGATTGAGTTTGGCACAATGTAAAACTGATTATGAGAATATAAATTTAAGTTTATAATTGTACGATACCTTTTAATAATGTCTGTATTCATTTAGTTCTGAAATCTGTCTACGCTAGTCTGTTCACGGAAGTAATCCTTATCAGTTGTGTAACTTGTACCTGCAGCAAGTTTGAATCTAGGTTTAATAATTAACCTAAAGATTCAAGAGGTGGGGAGGAGATGAGAAAATAGGGAAAGAAACAGCAAAGAATTTTAGCTTTTGCTAAGAGTGAGTTAATAAATTTTAAATGTGAATTAGTAATTTCAAATAATTCAAAACAATTTGTATAGCTCTTATGGCTTATGAAATAAGTTTATTACATGTTTTTGAAATGTTTCTTGAGTTTTGTTTTTCCGTAGTTGGCTCAAGCAGCACCGGTACAGGACGGATGATTCCACACTGTATATATATATTAGTCACGCAGCATGATGTAGACAACTCAGTACCACTCCCTCTTCATGTGCCCACAAAAGAGGTGGAGTTGATGGCACTCATTGAAGCGCTTAAAGGGGCTACACATCACCAGACACACCTGTCAAGCATGAACATTTCATTAAACACTTCATGGAAGCCTTGCCACTCCCAAGGAAGGTCTCCAATAGCACAGGTAAGGATACATACAGATTCCAGATCCAGCGGATTCAGAGCAATGGAGAGCAGACCATGTAGCTGAGGAAGGAGCAAAGGAGGAAGGACAAACTGAGGCCTCTGAGACACCTCCACTGATCATGGTAAGAACTGAATGCAAATCAGCTAGATTTCAGTCTCTTGCAGGCTCTGACTCGGCCAGTCACCGGGGAAGAGAGACGAGAGATCTGGTCGCAAGCTGGAGCACGGGGACCATGGAGATGTGGATGGTAAGGGCAGCAAAAATGCTTGCTGAGGTTCTCGTGCCGCATAGCGGTACAATAAGCTCATGGTCAAATGCACTTGCTCAAGGATGGCATGACTGGTTCGCTCCTAGTTTCATAAATGTTTACACAAGTCTGTCCCACATGTGCACAACACAGGTAGGATAGGGAACACCGCATACACACACACGTCTAAGCCCCTCTATTCGTTCCAATGACTGCAGACTGAGTCATACACCTACCACACAGGTAGGAAGGTATGTGTTCGTGTGTGTTGACTCTTTACAGGTGGTCAGAAGCCTTCCGGATGCTAAGAGCCACTACAGCTGAAAATTTTTTTTTTGCCCTTTCCTGCTGGAGAGGTAATTTTCATTTGAATGTCATGTACATGTTGGGAATCACAAAGACAATACAGCAATAAGACAAGGGGATGTTTGGGTCAATATCAAGGTTGGGCTGGTAGTCATAAAACATCGCACATCCAGTGCAACAGCCCCATTGACTGTATTCAGAGCCTCCAAAAGGAGACTCACATCTGTACATAAACAAGTCTTTGATTCTGATTCCAGGGGACTGACTTTCTACAGTTGCTATCTGGAGCCATGCAAACTACTACTATGTCCTGGAGCGGTAGAATGACTTTCCTGCTTCTGATGGTATTGACAGGATCGCCAGGACAAATGGCTGAGATCACCCACAATGGAACAGAAATAACAATGTGGTTTGATACATCAAAGAACTCTGCTACTTTTAGATTTGATTTATGTCACATAGTAAAATGTCAATATGATAAGTTTGGTAGGAAAAGCAGTGATCCGGTGTCACAAATTTCTTACAGAAATAGAAGCAGCAGTATTTATATGTATAACTAGACCTGGGAATGAGGATTGTAACTCATGGGAAGAGGCAGCATGGAATACGGGGGCTTCATGGAAATATAGGCCACAGGAAGCCATGACTAGAGTTAGTGCTTCAGGAAGGCCCCTTTTGGAAAGAACGACAGTTGCTTTGGCACGTCCACGGTGGACTTGTGATATAAAATCTGTAGTCTGGGGATCATCCTGTAACCCTGTTATAATTGTTGTACATTTATTCCAAATAATACCGCCCCAGATGGAAGCATCACCAAGGCTTTGGAGGGTCTTACATCACTATCTGATGAACTGGCAGAAAATTCTGGTATCGACAACCCATTTACTGACTGGCTGGATTCCTGGTTCGGACGATGGAGGCATCTTGTATCCAGCCTTCTCATCTCACTGGCAGCGGTGGCAGCCATACTCGTCGTCTGCGGTTGCTGTTGTATCCCATGCATCATAAGACTACTCCAGAGACTGATAGATGCCTCCATTACGAAGACTATGTATATTGGACTGAACCTCCAAATAATAATAATGGCTATTATAAACAAATGGTATAAGTGAAAAAAGAAAAGATATGATCTCCCTCACATACACTTCTAGGGTAGAAATCATATCTATTCTAGAAGGGGGAGCTGATAGGGATCTGGTAGACCCTTCTATATTCTACACTCCAATACCCCTGCTAATGCTTTGTCTAAAGAGTTGACTAATACCCACTCTACAGTGTCTGCTTCTCTCCCAGAATCCACAGGTGACACGGTACACAACTTCTTGCCCGGTGACCTGGAGTACGTGAAAAAGTTTGTGAGGAAAGACTGCCTCCAACCCAGATTCGAAGGTCCCTACACCGTGATCCTGACCACGCCAACAGCCCTGAAGCTTGAGGGCAAGAGCACCTGGATTCACGCCTCCCACTGTAAAAGAGACAAGACTGGTCAACAACCATGAAGACTGTCCTGTATATCCTTACTACAGCTTTGCCTGTTTTGACTGTATATGGGTGGTGTGCCAACTTCTGGGTTGATATGGACAAAACAGTCAACACTTGGGTTTTCACAAATGACCAGGTTATAAAGGGTCCTCTTGGCTGTCCAACCCATCATTATATGTGTGCAGCCAGGCCAAATAAGGAATACTGTTATTCTTGACCAACTGTGGGATGGAACACAGGGACAGACTGGGGTTACCAACCTCAAGAGGCTATGAATATAGTAGATGAAAAAGGTAAACCTCTGAAAACCAGACTAACACTTAAAGATGTCGAGAAGGTAGAATTGATCAATTCACACGGGTGGTGGGCCTGCAATGGAAAGTTAGTGCTGACCCTGGAGAACCCTCAGCCTACAGATTTGGGAAAATATGTTTTAAGCATATATCCTACTGGGGATGAATATAGATATGGGCATTTTTGTTTGAAAGATATAAAAACCAAACCCACTCCAGTCCCTGATAAGTTACAACAAGCAGTTAATGAAGTAATTCCGATCCCAGGGCTCAAATGGGAAGATGCCTTTTCTATGGAAACCCAAGTTAATCCCCGTAAAAATCTATGGTTAGAATGGGTTAGATACAACGTCAGGGCCCAAAATATATCGGTGGGGTGTATAACCTGTGCTGCTGCCAACACTTATCTATACATGCATGCCTTCCCTGCTGACCACAATGCCACAATCTGTTTATTGGGGTTATTGAAAGGAGCTAATGACACCTCCTGTCCTGATTATATTCCCCTTGTCAGTCTAAGAACCAAATTGCGAACCCCTCGGGATGTGATAGTAAATAAGGATAACTATACCTGCTATTCTCCTGACAACTCTACTGGTCCCTCTTTAGGGGTATTTGAAGACGGGTTCTGCCAGACTAATAAGACTATAGATGTTAACCTACTGACTAATCATTCCAGATACATGTATGATATTTATTGGTTCTGTGGGGATGGGAGACTGAGATCTCAGCTGCCAGGTGTATGGAGTGGTCAGTGTACATTGGTAAAGCTAGCCATGCAATTCAAAATCCTACCCTGGGACCCAGAAATAGCCCCTGAACTAACTAGGAAAAAGAGAAGTTTAGATCAGCTGCATACCAGCTATGCTGACGACCCCAAGGTCTATATAGATTCCATAGGTGTCCCAAGGGGGGTCCCTGACGAGTACAAAGCCCAGAACCAGATTACTGCAGGTTTCCTCTCCCTCATTCCCACCATACAGATCAACAGAAATGTGGACTGGATAAACTATGTCTATTACACTGAGCAAAGGTTTATCAACTATAGTAGAGACGCTTTCCAAGGTATAGTTGAAGAGTTAGGACCCAACACTAGAATGACCCTCCAGAATAGGTTGGCTATTGACATGATCCTTGCAGAAAAAGGCGGGTATGTGGGATGATAGGAGAAGAATGCTGTGACACTGATAAGGGTGATATGGAGAAATATACCCCGCAGGATGAACCTGATAAAACCCCCTATGACAAAATACAGATGGAAATGAGAGATTTAGTTTAGGGACAGATGGGAGAACTCCATGTGTATGTTAGAGTAGGG
This sequence comes from Oophaga sylvatica, assembly GCA_033576555.1. Classification (NCBI taxonomy): domain Eukaryota; kingdom Metazoa; phylum Chordata; class Amphibia; order Anura; family Dendrobatidae; genus Oophaga; species Oophaga sylvatica. Next base: position 97,575,861 of record JARQOD010000006.1, read on the forward strand.
CCCTGGGCGTGTGGGGGCATTCCACAAGGGAATGATCCCTAAGACGACGGGGTGAAGAAGTCCAACCCACCTCCCCTCCCCAACACATGGACAGTCTCAAAGGCCACCCCTGCAAGGGAAAGCTTAGTGTTTAGGGGGATTGTCGAGGTAAAATATAATTTTTCTACTTTAATACTTTCATATTATGTTATATATTTCTATTTTTGTACCTTATATGACGTTTATAAGCTAGCTTCCATTTTGTGTATTCAAACAATAAGCTTTCCTTGCTACGTGGCATATAAGCTTTCCTTACTACGTGGCATTTAGCTAAAGACCCATCTCTGGAATATGTAACTGGATCCTGAATTCCAAGAGGATTGCATCAGCCAGAAGTTACATCATTCGGGAGCTGAGCTGAGCTGAAGGAACGGTGGAACCAATCCAGATGTTAGAATACTATACATATCCATATATGGCTATACTGTTTCTCTTTAGGTGCCCCTCACTCCACCCTGATATGCATACTATATAACTTTGTGCTTGTAATAATAAAGATCAGAATTTGCTGAGAAAGCTGCGTCATAGTAGTCTCTGGAGCATGTATTGAGTATGAAGCAGTCTGTTGTTCTGATTCATTCTCTGATGTCGACCCTTGCTCATAGCCTGAATCTGGAGTGACTGGAGGACGAGTGGTCTGTCTCTATGACCCCGACAGTCCACCACACAACCTGGGATTAACAGTTTTCCGGCGACTTTTTGCTCAACAAGGCACGGGATGGACATCCCCAACAAAATGTCCCTCTTTCCCGCAGAAGAAACACCTTCTAGTCCTGCGGCGTACCGCCAATCCCCTCCTACGAAATGATGTCCCTCCCAACTGCATAGGCTCCTCCGAACAGACAAGGGGAACCTCAACATAAGGGACTTTAGTAGTAGGTGGAGTAACAACAGGGGGCGGAGTTACCTCGCACCTCTCCCGGAGCCGTCTATCAGTACGGATAGCTAAGGCCATAGCAGCCTCCAGTGATGGAGGAGAATCATACTGAGCCAAAACGTCCTTTAATTTGTCAGAAAGCCCATGACAAAACTGGCTTCTAAGAGCTGGGTCATTCCACTGAGTATCTGTGGCCCATCTACGGAACTCAGAAGCAAATTCCTCCGCCGGACGATCTCCCTGCTGTATCTTACGTAATTTTGTCTCAGCAAGAGAGACCCGATCTGGGTCATCATATACCAAACCCAGGGCAGTAAAAAATCGATCTACTGACTGTAGAGCCGGGGATCCCGGAGGAAGGGAGAAGGCCCAGGATTGAGGGTCCCCTTGTAGGAGCGAGATAACAATTCCCACTCTCTGCTCTTCACTCCCTGATGATCGAGGCCGAAGCCGAAAATACAATTTACATGCTTCCCTGAAGGTAAAAAATTTGTCTCGCCCACCAGTGAACCTGTCCGGGAGAGCTACTTTTGGTTCAAATCTGGTTTGCTCCGAGGGAGACAAAACTTTGGACTTAATGTCCGTCAGCTCCATGGATAATCCCTGCAACTGCAGAGCCAGCTGGGCTACTGGATCCATGGCAACTGGGAATAATTTTATTGGCCAGTGAAAATGTCACGCGGTCTTATGATATGTGTACGATGTCAGTAAACTATTCTTAAAAGAACAACACTCTATACAACATATAGATTAGCAACATCAGCATGTAAATATAGAATAGATTTGTAATACTATTGTAGGAACTCGAGGATTCTGATAGCGTGGGGCAATGAACAATCAGAGACGGGTTTCTTTGAATGCAAATAATGTATTTGTGAAACAGCAAAACACCCAAAAACAATATTCAAACAACCCGTAGTGACATGCAATGAGTCCATATATATATACACAAGTCCAGTTATATGAATCTGGATATATAAGTCCTTGAACCTCTATAGCGAGGGTGGTAAAGTTCTTACGACGGAGTCCTCACACAAATGTGACCACAAGGTAAGTCTGATGCACAGGTAACGTGGCTGGATTTACACACTGCTGGTGTGTGAAGAGTCAGATCCAGGTATGCAGAAAACACAGGAGGTCCAGGAACAAGTTAATCTCAGTTGTGGCTTAATTCAGTGAAGTCCAACAACAAGTTCATATGTCAGTAAGGTTCCAGTAACAGTTCCAACAGCTCTCACCAGAGGTAATGCACGAAGGGTTAAACAGCAACAGTTCAGAAACACAGTTCTTATCAGATGGAGTGAACCAAGGGTTAAATTCCCAAGTCAACAGGTTAGTGATAACACAGTATGTGCAACTTACATATGCAGAGAATGTCCAGAGCCATGGGTAGAAACTGCTGTGGCTGAGAAACACCTGAAGATAAGGTTATGCACTTTCCTGGTAAATACACAAAAGATCTGTGAGGAACAAAGCAGCTGGGTTGCAGGGAAACGGAAGCAGAATATTCCAGCAGTGAAGCCAGCACCTGAGCCGGGTTTTAAACAAACGAACAGGAAGTAGGGCACAGAAAACAGCAAACTCCATTTTAACAAAGGGCAAAATCATTGACAAAGTTACCTAGAAAACCCGGAATACTGACATTACTCCCCCCCTAAAGACGGCCTCCGGACGGTCCTGGACCAGGCCTGTCCGGGTATCTCCGATGAAACTGAGCAATCTTCAGAGGCGCATTGATGTTACTTACTGGTTCCCAAGAATCATTTTCAGGAGAGTAACCTTGCCATCTAACTAGATACTGAAGCCGGTTTCTATGAAGTCTCGAATTAACAATATCCTGTACCACGAATTGTTCTTCGCCATCAACCAACACTGGTGGAGGGGGAGGTACGATACGTCCCTGAAACGTGTTAGGAGAGACTGGTTTTAATAAGGAAACATGAAATACTGGGTGTACCTTTAAAGTCCGTGGTAGCTTCAACCGACAGGCAACAGAGCTCACAATCCCAGTGATCTTGAATGGACCGATGAATTTCTGTCCCAGTTTCTGCGAAGGAACACCCAATTTTAGATTCTTGGTGGACAACCAAACTGAGTCTCCTACCTTATACATAGGTGCTGGTTTCCGGAATCTATCGGCCGACTTCTTGTAACGCTCCTGTGCTGTGGTCAGGGAGTCCTTCAAAACTTCAAGATTACGTTGCAACGCCGTCACTCTGTCTTCAACCGCTGGTACCGAAATCGTAACCGGAGACCTAGGCAAAATACTTGGATGATAACCCAGGTTGGCAAAAAAAGGCGTTACCTTCGTGGAACTGCTTTGGGAGTTGTTGTACGAAAATTCCGCTAGAGGAAGTAGCTTCAGCCAATCGTCCTGCAAATGACTGACGTAACAGCGTAGATATTGCTCCAAGGTTTGATTTGTCCGTTCGGTCTGCCCGTTGGTCTGAGGATGGTATGCAGAAGACAAGCAAACATTAATGTGGAGCGCAGAACAAAATCCTTTCCAAAATCTAGAGGTAAATTGTATTCCCCGGTCAGAAATGATGTCATCTGGTACCCCATGCAGCCGGAAAATGTTCTGGATAACTAGATCTACTGTCTCTGTAGCTGAGGGAAGACCAGCACACGGAATGAAATGAGCAGCTTTCGTTAAACGATCTACTACCACCAAAATAGTATTTTTACCACCAGAGGTGGGTAACTCCACAATAAAGTCCATCGAAATAGACCCCAAGGGCGAGACGGTACAGGTAGCGGTTTAAGAAGACCAGTAGGTGAAACGCGAGGAACCTTGTACCGGGCACAAACTTCACAAGAGCGGACATAGTCATTCACATCCTTCAAGCAGGTAGGCCACCAAAAAAAACGAGTTAACAATTCCTGCGTCTTCTGTACCCCCCTATGACCAGCCAATTTAGAGTCGTGGACCAATTTGAGAACTCGAAGTCTTACAGCCTCTGGGACATAAATACATCGATCTCTAAGCCACACACCATTCCGAAGGACAAGATTCACATTGTCAGGTGGAGCTGCAAGAAATACGTCACCGTCATAGGCCAGCTTGATCTCCTGCCACAAGTCCCGGTTCCGGAGCACTCCAACGAAATTGGCCTCCGACAAGATGGTCTTCGACGGGGTCCCAGGCATGGAATCCACGGTATGGATTCGGGATAATGCGTCAGCTTTCCCATTACGTGAACCTGGGCGGTACGAAATAATAAAATTAAACTGGTTCAAGAACAAACTCCACCTAGCTTGCCGAGGAGAAAGACACCTGGCAGACTTAAGGAATTCCAAATTGCGATGATCCGTGAGTACTACTACCTGCTGAGTTGCCCCCTGCAAATGGTGTCTCCATTCCTTAAAGGCAGAAATAATTGCCAAAAGTTCCTTATCTGCCACATCATAGTTCAGTTCTGCAGAAGATAACCTACGAGAGAAGAAGGCACACGGGTGCAGCAAACCTTTGTCTCCGGTACGTTGTGAGAGGATAGCTCCCAATGCACAGTCAGACGCGTCCACCTCCACGATAAAAGGCTGTGCAGGATCCGGATGCATCAATATTGGAGCCGTGGTAAAACAACCCTTCAGGCGATCAAAGGCTTCCTGAGCTTGCGAAGACCATTCAAACTTCTTCCCCTTCTTGGTGAGGAGAGTGATGGGACGGACAATTTCTGAAAAATTTCGGATAAACCGTCTATAAAAGTTAGCAAAGCCAATGAATCGTTGTACCTCCTTAATGTTTCCTGGTACCGGCCAGTCCAAGATTGCCTGGATCTTGCTGGACTCCATATTCAATCCCTGAGGCGAGATAACATAGCCTAAAAATTGAATTTCAGAACAATGGAACTCACACTTTTCGAGTTTGATGTACAAATGATTATCTCTCAAACGTCTAAGTACGGTCTTGACATGTTCCTGATGTTCCTGTAAGGAGTCAGAAAAGATTAAGATGTCATCAAGGTAAATTACACATATTGATCCAATAAATCCCTGAAAATGTCGTTGGCTAAATGTTGAAAAGCAGCAGGAGCGTTACAGAGTCCGAATGGCATCACCAAATATTCAAAATGTCCATACCGGCATCTAAAAGCTGTCTTCCATTCGTCTCCGGGCCGTATACGGAGTAAATTATATGCCCCACGAAGATCTAATTTGGTAAATACTTTGGCCTGGCGAACTCTTTCCAACAATTCTGGAATTAGGGGCAACGGGTACCTGTTACGAATGGTTACCTTATTTAACTCCCGGTAGTCAATGCAGGGTCTTAGAGTACCATCCTTCTTCTTTACAAAGAATATTGGAGCTCCCGCTGGTGAAGAAGATGGTCGGATAAACCCCTTGGCTAAATTCTCATCTATATACTCTCGTAAAGATTTTAATTCCGGAGCCGCCAACGGGTAAACATGGCCGAAAGGAATCGCTGCTCCAGGAAGCAATTCTATGGGGCAGTCATACGGTCTATGTGGGGGAAGTTGATCTGCCTTCCTTTTATCACAAATGTCTGAGAATTCCTGATAAATCAGAGGGAGAGTAGGTACCTGTATCACCTCTTCCAAGTTCTGGGTAACTGGAGCCGCCACAGTTGGACTGATGGTAGAACTGCACTTCGGGAGAAAGGTTATCTCCTTGGTTTCCCAATTGATGATTGGATTTTGTGACCGTAACCAGGGAATTCCTAAAATTACAGGAAAATGAGGAGAAGATATTAACATGAATGAAAGTGTTTCTTGATGGTCTGGTTCCATCTTACACTCCAGAGGCACTGTCTCCGATCTACTGGTCCAGAAACTAATGGGGAACCATCCACCGTTTCCATAGTGATTGGTGAAGCTCTTAGTTGTGTCTTTATACCATGTTCCTCTGCAAAAGAAGAATCCATGAAATTCCCACCTGCTCCAGAGTCTATCATGGCAGAACTTGATATCCACTGTTCCTCCCACTGAATCTGTATAGGAAGAGAACAATGTGAATATTTCTCCCCTTGATCTTTAGGGGAAGTCGGCATCAGTATTGGGGGAAAAACCGCATCTAGATGTAGACTGGTTTCCGAAACTTCAGACTCAGCGTCTGTGTTATCATAATCCCCTACTACCGCCAACACCTTGTTGGGTCGCCTAGGACATTTAGGACAATTGATGAGGAAATGGTCCGATTGACCACAATAGAAACATAAGCGCTCACGGAGACGGTGTTCGCGGCGTTCATTATTCTCACGTCTCTGCAGTGAGTCCACCTGCATAGGCACCTCCTCAGCCTCTCGCGGGTTTTTGCCTGTGGTTTCCCTGGACGGAAGAGAGTAATTAGTAATGCGATTTACAGCGGCCCATTTTTCTTGTCTGCGTTCAGTTAAACGGATATCAATACGTACACAGTGCTGTATAAACAATTCAAACTCCTGTGGAGACTCTGAACGAGCTAGCTCATCCTTGATTGCATTTGACAAACCTTTTCTAAAGATTGGTAATAAAGCATTGTTTTCCCACTGGGTGTCCACCACTAACCTTTTAAATTCAGTAACATATTCTATGACTGACCGTTTCCCCTGGCGTAAGGAAAGCAAGGCAGATTCAGCGGTAGCACGGCGGTTGGGATCGTCGAACATTTGCGCCATGGCTGCCAGAAAATTGTCCAAATTATTTAGACGGGTATCATGACTTTCAACCATAGGATTTGCCCAAGCCAGTGCACGTGATGTCAACAACATAATAATACATAGAACCTTAGATCTATCAGACCGGTAGTAGGAGGCATGTACATCAAAAATAATATACATTGATTAACAAACCCACGGAATTGACTTCGGTCACCATTAAAACGGAATGGAGGCAATTTGGGCATACTGGTGGATGAGGTAGGCTCAGTAGGTAAGGCCTCCAGGACTCCTAACCTAGAACGTAGATCTTGGAGAGCCTGACCAAACCCCTGTGCATTGTGGTTAACCCGAGACTCCAAGTCTCTAATCTGATTGTGTGCAGCCGCCACCTCCTGCTGCAAGGAGTTAACTATGGTGAACAATTTGTCTGCCCGTGTCTCCGTCATTGCCCCAGCAGAATCCTCTTTTTTAGGCTGGAATATCCTGTAATACTATTGTAGGAACTCGAGGATTCTGATAGCGTGGGGCAATGAACAATCAGAGACGGGTTTCTTTGAATGCAAATAATGTATTTGTGAAACAGCAAAACACCCAAAAACGATATTCAAACAACCCGTAGTGACATGCAATGAGTCCATATATATATACACAAGTCCAGTTATATGAATCTGGATATATAAGTCCTTGAACCTCTATAGCGAGGGTGGTAAAGTTCTTACGACGGAGTCCTCACACAAATGTGACCACAAGGTAAGTCTGATGCACAGGTAACGTGGCTGGATTTACACACTGCTGGTGTGTGAAGAGTCAGATCCAGGTATGCAGAAAACACAGGGAGGTCCAGGAACAAGTTAATCTCAGTTGTGGCTTAATTCAGTGAAGTCCAACAACAAGTTCATATGTCAGTAAGGTTCCAGTAACAGTTCCAACAGCTCTCACCAGAGGTAATGCACGAAGGGTTAAACAGCAACAGTTCAGAAACACAGTTCTTATCAGATGGAGTGAACCAAGGGTTAAATTCCCAAGTCAACAGGTTAGTGATAACACAGTATGTGCAACTTACATATGCAGAGAATGTCCAGAGCCATGGGTAGAAACTGCTGTGGCTGAGAAACACCTGAAGATAAGGTTATGCACTTTCCTGGTAAATACACAAAAGATCTGTGAGGAACAAAGCAGCTGGGTTGCAGGGAAACGGAAGCAGAATATTCCAGCAGTGAAGCCAGCACCTGAGCCGGGTTTTAAACAAACGAACAGGAAGTAGGGCACAGAAAACAGCAAACTCCATTTTAACAAAGGGCAAAATCATTGACAAAGTTACCTAGAAAACCCGGAATACTGACAAGATTTACCTGACACGATATCCGTTGAACTCAGGGTTAATCTTGAGGACTTGATACACTGTCACAGGAAAGAGGAGGACCGGGGGTCTAACCTGACCCTAAACTGGGGTCCTAACTAATCCCTCAACTTGGAGGTACTGATAATGGTTCAGAGGTCCAAGTCTCCAGCCTAAAGGGTATGCCACACTAAACAATATCGCTAACGGGATCGCTAAAAAACGTCACTATTTAGCGATCCCGTTAGCGATATTGTTCAGTGCGGCAGCTTCCAGCGACGAGCTTCCTGCTGTGATCTCGCTCGTCGCTGGAATCGTTCCGGACCCTATTTCATCGCTGGCGCTCCCGCTGGGTAAGTATCTAATCGCTGTGTGGCACCTTTTCTTAGCGATTTAGCGGTACTTTTGTACCGCTAAAGTCGTTAAGAAGATCGCTAACGGCGATAGCGTCGTTAACTATATCGCTAAATGTGGCCGCATTTAGCGATATAGAAACAATCCCGCTAGCGATCTCATTAGTATGCAACGCTAACGAGATCGCTAGCGGGATAGCTTAGTGTGGCAGTACCTTAACCCTGTCTCCTATCAGTCCCTGAACGCTGTAATCAGTCCTAAGAAGGATACTGATTACCACCAAAGGGATATGGGCTGATCTCTGCTAAATACACAGATTAGACATATAAGACAGACTGGAGAAAACACAGACTTGCATACACACTCAAACACAGAAGGAACATAAATGATCTGGGATATTAAACTCTAAGCAAGGTGAGCTTAAAACAACTAAGGAGCTCTTTAACTTAAGTCTATACAGATACAATCCTATCTGTGGTCTGCATGAAGAATTTCACTGGCAACTCCCAACACAGACAACCAGAGATTTAAAGGAAACCAATCAACAAATAATTAATTGCAGCCGGGAGAAACTGCACCCAGTCCCAGAACTGAGCACAGACAGAATTAACTCCCTAACTGCCAAACACAAAGAAACAGCAACTCAGCTGTGAGAAGTCAGAATGTGCAACCGCGACGATCTTCGTGGCGATGCACACATGACAGTACGTGGCACCAGTTATACCGTCACCTCTACCTCCTCCTCCTGTGGTGGTCAATGGTAATTTGGAGTTTCAGGTATCGAAGATCATTGACTCACGTCTGAATCGCCGGTCCCTTCAGTACCTTGTTCATTGGAGGGGGTATGGTCCTGAGGAGAGGATGTGGGTTTCTGCGTGGATATTAACGCAGACCGATTGGTTCGGGCCTTCCACACTACTCACCCAAATAGACCAGGCCCTGAGGGTCCAGAGGCCCCTCGTAGAAGGGGGGGTACTGTCACGGGTGTGTCGCGGCGAAGATCGTCGCGATTGCACACCCTGACTTCGCACAGCTGAGTTTCTGGTGCTGGGTGTTTTTCGGCACTGAGGGAGTTAATTATTTCTCTCTCGGTGCTGGACTGACCAGCCTCGCCCAGCTGCGATTGATGTTTTGTTAATTAGCTTCCTTCATATACCTGCTGGTCTGCTGGGGAAGTTGTCGGTGAAAGCATTCATTCAGACCAGCAGAGCGGATCGTTTCTGAGAAGACTTAAGCTAAGAGTGCCTGTTGTGGTTTTTCCTCTCCTCGCTTATTGTTTATCTCCTTAACCTTTTGTGTTCCTCTGTAGTGGAAGTTTTGTATGCAAGGCAGTGTTTTCTTTACCCCTTGTCTGTCTCGTTTGTCTTAGACTGTGTGTAAGCTGTGACCTGCCCATTCCCTGTGGTGGTAATCAGGGTCCTTCTCAGGACTAGATTACAGTGGTCAGGGATCTACAGGAGACAGGGTTACGCTGGCGGCCTGGACCTCTGTACCATTAACAGTACCTCCAGGTAGAGGGACTAGTCAGGACCCCAGTTCAGGGTCAGCATAGACCCCGGTCCACCTCTATCCTGAGACAGCGTGACACGTACACAGTATAGACCCACAATACATAGGATATTATGTCAGGTAAGACATTGCTGGCAGATACTATGTATACATGTTGATATTTTCTATTATATGAAATATAGAATGTTGTCACATTAGATATATGTTACTATCATAGAATATATCTGTTATACGTCGTGACACAGAGGCTCTAAACTGGAAGCTTGAGCTATCACTAACACTGATAAGCCAGCTGTGACGGACTGAAATAGCCCAGCTAGCTCCAGAACGAGGCCGAGGAAATTAACCCCAGCATGACCAGTCCTGAGAGAGGACAGCAGAGCATAAACTCCGGACTGGACCATGACAGTGGAATTATACATTACACTTTACAAAAAAGTGTGAAACAACTGAAAATATGTCTTATATTCTAGGTTCTTCAAAGTAGCCACCTTTTGCTTTGATTACTGCTTTGCACGCAGAAAAGGTGAACGGCTGGACTCTACATGCCTGTTCCCACCGTGAAGCATGGAGGAGGTGGTGTGATGGTGTGGGGATGCTTTGCTGGTGACACTGTTGGGGATTTATTCAAATTGAAGCGGTGAGCGGTCCAGCTCACCCCAAACCATCTCGATTGGGTTCAGGTCTGGTGACTGTGGAGGCCAGGTCATCTGGCGTAGCACCCCAACACTCACCGTCTTGGTCAAATAGCCCTTACACAGTCTGGAGGTGTGTTTGGGGTCATTGTCCTGTTGAAAAATTAATGATGGTCCAACTAAACGCAAACCGGATGGAATAGCATGCCGCTGCAAGATGCTGTGGTAGCCATGCTGGTTCAGTATGCCTTCATTTTTGAATAAATTCCCAACAGTGTCACCAGCAAAGCTCCCCCACATCATCACCTCCTCCATGCTTCACGGTGGGAACCAGGCATGTAGAGTCCAGCCGTTCACCTTTTCGGCGTGCAAAGCAGTAATCTAAGCAAAAGGTGGCTACTTTGAAGAACCTAGAATATAAGACATATTTTCAGTTGTTTCACACTTTTTTGTAAAGTGTAATGTATATTCCACATGTGTTAATTCATAGTTTTGATGCCTTCAGTGTGATTCTACAATTTTCATAGTCATGAAAATACAGAAAAATCTTTGAATGAGAAGGTGTGTCCAAACTTTTGGTCTATACTGTATATTCAAAAAATCTCCAATAAGAAAATAAAAACAGTCTAGAAAAAAAGAGTATATCACTATCTGGTTTTAAGTGTCACAAAACATAGGATGCGTTCCCTTTAAAGCTAAGTTCACCTTTCATAGATTTCCCAGTAGTCCACAATTTGTATGCTATTTGGATTAATTTGGTTATTTGGCCATGTTTGAAAATGACTGTTGAGGGCATAACAGGTAAATCAATGCTTCAGTTATATTCTGTGAATGATGAATCAGACAAAGATTTTACTAATCTCTACTTGCAATATATGATTAGGGGAAGATGGAATTGTCCTCACCTCTCAGAAGCCTACAGTCCTACTTTCTTTGTCTGTTATCTCTATCAAAGTGTCCAGTAATCTCCACTGTCCCCAAATACCCATCTGTAAATAGTTTTACAAGAAGGAGGGGGAGGAGGGGTGCGCTGGTGCAGGAGCAATTTCTCGCTCTGTGTCTATAGCAGTGGCATACCATATAGGGCGACCTCTGACTCATAAGTGTCCTTAGTGTAGGCGCTACTTCTGATAAATTTGCTATAATATTTTTTTTAAGAAAAGTACAACAAAATGTGAGAAGTAGCATTTGTCTGCTATGTCTGGCTTTTTCTATGAACCCAACCATTGACAAACATAACAAGTTGAAAATATTTTGCTAGTGTATGCACAGGAACGCTTACAGTAGGTCTGTTTATTAAGATGGAGTGTCAAAAATACATCAAGCATATGATGTTATCAGCAAAATTTGGGATACATCAAAGTCTATCAGCACATGAAAACCATGCTTCCATTTACTGGCTCAAAAGGAACCGTATGGAAATCACTGATGTAGAAATAAAACCAGCCAGAGTTGGCACTAGAAAATGTTGGCCTGAGGGGCAAGAAATAAATGCATCCAAAATTCTGTATTATGGGCAGGAATAGCTGCAATGCTATTCTGCTACAGAAGAGATCTTAAATGGAATCTGTCAGCAGGATTTCACCCCCAAATACAGTATACAAACATGTAGCTCTGTCAAAGACAAGTCCAGCAAAACCTTTACGTGGCCGGTCCGTTCTGCTGTTACTGAGAAATCTATTTTTGAATTGATATGCAAATGAGGCTGAAGATGTAAAACCTCTGTCACTCAAGCTCTATTTCATGCCAAGCACCACCTCCTCAGCCTCTATGCTGTGTGACTTCAGGTAAAGTAGTCTTCAGTCAAGCAGGTGGAGGTGGCGCTTGAATTAAAACTGATGTAACATGAATGAAGTACATGTTTCAGGACATAAAGAATATATATTCTTCTCCTTGGCAGAACTTCACACACTCATTAGAAAACTAATAAGTCTTCTTTCCCAAAGCTTGTATCTAAAGGTATTAGTGGGAACCTGTCACCTGATTCATGATTTAGTCACTGGCTGCCCTATATGTTGTAGTCTGAAATGATGCAAAGCCAGCGGGGGACTTTGGCTCCAATTCATCAAGACTAATGTTGTTCATGCCAGTCTCGATAAGGGGGCATGTTGGAGTCACAGACCTCGAAATCATTAAGAGAGTGGAGTAAAATTTGTGGCATAAGATATGTCACAGCTCGTCATGAATTAGATGAGCATGCATTGTCAATCCTCTCCTTCCTCCATCCCACCTCAGCTCCACTATTTTAGTGGAGCTGTCTAAGCCTGATGGGAAAACACCAAAACTCGAAAAAATTTTGCCCAACTACATGTTGCACAAAAAATTACCATAGTTTCAAAGCGTTTTATTCTAGATTTCTGGCGTAATTGCTTTGCTGAATCTGGGCATATGTGTATCTGCTAACTAGTACAAGGCGTGTCTCCAGTGGCTTCTCCCCGCCCAGCTCCCCAAGACAGACAGGTCTCTCTCCCTTTGTGTATGCAGAGGTAGAGACCCTTTAGTCCAAAGGACCAGGCTGCAGACTGGCCTTGTCATACAAGATAGCTATCCCCCGTCCGGCCTTTCAAAGCATGTTTTCTTTAAAATGCAGCAGCTAGATTTTGAGCCATGCTGTTGGGGTTCGGCAACATGAATTAGATGACAGGTTCACTTTTAACTAAAAAAATCTGGGGTGAAAATATTTATGGCAGGTTACATTACAGGTTTTTCAGGGTTAGAAACAACAACCTATAACAGGCTAGCACTTTAATGTAAAGATGAAAAACATCGATACTATAGTGCACATATAATGGAATTCAGTGCAAAGATAGATAAGCTCCAAAAAGTTGAAATGCACACAAGGAATTCATAAGAAAATATAAATCACTTTATTACAACAATATTAAAAATACATGAATTGGTACATAGAGACTGACAGTGGTAACCCAAAGGGGTGGAACCACAAAATTAACCAGGCATGTATATCTAAGCAGTCACAACCGCATCATAAACATGTATATGGTAACACATGTTATTCAGAAAAAACGCCCACTAGTATTTATAGCCCTGACTACAATGAGTCACCTAAGAAATGGGGCTACAGAGATGGGATATCGTAAGAAAGCTGTATGCACATCCGATATATCAAAAGTATACATGTATTACATAGTCAATAATACCGACCCAGGGGAGGATGGCACCACTGAGTTCCAGGTCGGTATTATTGACTATGTAATACATGTATACTTTTGATATATCGGATGTGCATACAGCTTTCCTTACGATATCCCATCTCTGTAGCCCCATTTCTTAGGTGACTCATTGTAGTCAGGGCTATAAATACTAGTGGGCGTTTTTTCTGAATAACATGTGTTACCATATACATGTTTATGATGCGGTTGTGACTGCTTAGATATACATGCCTGGTTAATTTTGTGGTTCCACCCCTTTGGGTTACCACTGTCAGTCTCTTTGTACCAATTCATGTATTTTTAATATTGTTGTAATAAAGTGATTTATATTTTCTTATGAATTCCTTGTGTGCATTTCAACTTTTTGGAGCTTAGGGTTAGAAACAAGCAGACAAGTAAGCTGACCTAACAAATTGAGAAAAGTAGGTTCAACTTACAACATAAATATAAATACTGTATACCTTAGAAAATGGTAAAGAAGTCTCAAATAGTAAATTGGAAATAAGTGCAGTACCTTGTACGGTATTGATAATTTAGTAATGCATTTAATTAATGTCTAACATACTGAAGAACTAAACTTTTAGGGTGCCTGTGTGGCTAGCATAAGTGTCCTGCACAGTGCCTTGTGATGCTTCCCTACACAGAGCACAGTACCACGAGGTTACAGCACTATCAGTCTTTCAATCTTCTGATAATTATTTTTTTAAATTCACAGATAACATTATAAAATGGAAGTAAGGAAACTATACTTACAGCATGATGATATTGGTACACTAATAGCCAAGAATATCCATGCAATATCCACTTTGCTAAGACAAATGGTCTCTCTGTGTTGGGGTTGACTGCCATCCTCTGTTACATGGGAAATATTGCCAGGAACCCCAGGTCTCCATGTTGCTGCAGGAACTAGCCTATTTAGAAAATTTCCAGTTGCTGTTGACCCAGCTGTAGACATAATAATGGGACCCTTTGTAGTTGCATCCGTAGACAGAAACACTGGTACTATGGTAGCATTTTTCGGTACCATTTGCTGTTTTGGAACAGTACTCTCTGTGGTTACTTGTACCAGTGTAGTGGTCTTTGAAATTGAAGGGGTTGGCGTAAATGTGGTCATTCTCATAGTAGTGTGTGAAGTTCCATTCACTTGTCTTACAGAGAACAAGGAGCCATTTCTGTTTAGTACTTCCCATAGTTTATAATGATGGGGCTTGAAAGGCACTGACACTGATTCAGCGTTCTGTGACACAGCAGTGGTAGGATCTGTTGAGCCCACCGTCTGCTCCTCTTGAGAAAGGCTCCGCAAGGTGCTAACACGATGAAAAGTGTCTGTAAAGAATCCATAAATAGTGCTAGTATTGTCAGTGGTGGTTGTAGTCCTTAGTGGTAAGCTTGGATGGAGATCTGGGTTGAGGTAAGTTTCAGTAGACTCAGTCAACTCCTTTTTCACATTTTGAGCGGTTTTCCTTTTATTGTGTGCATTTCCTGAATTTGTAACACCCTGAATATTGACAAATGGTGTTGCCGAAAGCCTGTCACTGTAATCAACACCTTTACTGTGAAAAGGAGGCACTACATCTGCAGGTTTTACAGACAGCCTTGTTCCTGGCCTTGCAGACTTCCTAACAAGTCCGGAGCTGAGACTTGGCATTACCATTGCTGCATTTGTACTTGTTTCCTTCTGTAAGTTGTAAGATGGTAAAGTTGGAAATTGATCCTTAACTGAAAATAGTTTTCTCTCTGCCTGTGCCAAAACGAGTAGAATACCTATGAAAAACAGCAAAACATGATGATCATAAAAACAAACCCAAAATGTTTGTAACATGCAGTTTACATGTATTGTAATGATCCATTGGATTGCCAGGACATGCTATCACTTTATTATCATGGGGTCTGACATCTTGAACCCCACCAATTGTTCGGTTTTTCATAGGCTGCAATGCTGATTTAGCGCTATTTTTTCCCTGGACAGCGGCATTCTGGCCACTTGGCTTTGAAAGGAACTGTAACAAGCCCCTTTCACTTGGTAGGGTATATACAGATAATCCGGAAATGGCAGCGCTTTGGACGCAATGCATGTTCGCTGCGTCCAAAGCGCTGCCATCTATTGAATGCAGGTGAAGCCCCATGTGTTCATTGAACCGTGCAGATTCACCTTGTCCAATATGTTCTATGGATGTAATTTCTAGTGTCTCCGCAAAAGAAATTGACATGTTGTGGTCTGGAAAGACACACCGCATATCTGTCTCCGCAGGTGAGCTGTGGGCGTCTCGGGACACATAGTGGACATGGGATTTCTTGAAAGCCCATCCACTATGCTGTAACATCTGGACACTACACAAGTACGCAGAGTCCAACCCGCAGCGTTTACTGTTCCTCTGTAATACCCTTAGGGGTACCCTGCTGTTCCCTGCAAAACTGCATGTTCGGACTCTGATATACAGGTTAAAAAGAGTTAAAGAAAATGCTGCAGTCTCTTCATTCTCAGCTTTGCTGGGATTCCCAGATATCGAAACCCTCATGATAATGAAATGATGGAATATCCTATTTTAAAACTTACTGAGTTATCAAGTATGAAAATAGGAAACATAAGGGCAACCTAATTACAACAGAAAAAAAATACCAAAATTAATATAGGGTTTTTATCCTATGATCATTTCACACTCAGACCTGTACCACAACCAGGAGGCAGCTACTACATCTCCAGGAAAGAAGCTTTCTACATCAACTTAGAAGACGAAGTCTCCACAGAATATGCCATAAATGTCTGATAGACATCCTGGCGGAGAGTGGATGGAGAGGTGGCCGCGCATGTGCAACTCTAGTCACTCACTTCTTTGGGAGGTATAGACATCCCAAGCCAATAAAGGATTAAAAAATTGAGGCGTTGTAGTGTAGTCAAGTCAATTTTAAAAGAACTAATTGTATAAATCTTGCATATTTTACCTTTAACCACTTCATGACCGCCAATACGTCTTTTTACTGACCTGAGATATAAGAGAATAGCCTCCCCATACAGGTGACAATCCACTATAGCTAACAACTTGCTCCATCAGCCAAGATCAGTGTTGGCACCGTCTATATCTGTTTAACCCCTTAGATGCTGCTGTCAATAGTGACTACATCATATAAATGGTTAACAAAGTGTGGGGGCTTCCTATTTAACCCCATCGGCACCCTAAGATCATGATTGTGTTGTCCTGATGTTTTCCATGGCAATTCACAACCCAATAGCAGCAATAGAGTCTGACGGATATAGAGGCCTGTTCAGAAGTTAGCGACATTTAGGTGGTAAAATACACATTTTCATTCCTGTTATGCAACTTTGCATTCATTCCTGATCAGCACATGAAGGGTTAATAAACTACCTGACAGCAGTTTTCAATAGGTCAGGGGGAGCTGTTTATAAAATGGTATTACTTTTGGAGGTTTTCCATTATAAAGGACCCCCAAAGTCACTTATAACCTGGATAGCTCCCTAATAAAATTAATTTAGCAAATTTCCTTGGAAAAATGAAAAATTACTGCTACATTTTTAAGCCTCCTAAAATGCTAACAAAATAAAATAACATTTTACAAATGGTGAAGATTTAAAGCAGACA
This sequence comes from Oophaga sylvatica, assembly GCA_033576555.1. Classification (NCBI taxonomy): domain Eukaryota; kingdom Metazoa; phylum Chordata; class Amphibia; order Anura; family Dendrobatidae; genus Oophaga; species Oophaga sylvatica. The sequence continues at coordinate 97,592,982 of JARQOD010000006.1, forward strand.
TGAGGGAAATATTATTTATTAATGTTTTGCTATGGTATGACTATTTGGATTAAAGGGATAATCATTCAAAGTCTGAAAATTGCAATTTTTTTTTACATTTTTGTCACATTTCTGATACTTTTTTCATAAATAAACACAAGATATATCAACCTAAATTTACCATTATCATAAAGTATAATGTACCACAAAAATACAATCTCAAAATCAATGGGATTTGTTGAAGCGTTCCAGAGTTATTACCACATAACTGTCATGTGTGCATTGCCACGAAGATCGTCGCGGTTGCACATTTTGACTTCTCACAGCTGAGCTGCTGTTTCTTTGTGTTTGGCAGCTAGGGAGTTAATTCTGTCTGTGCTCGGTGCTGGGACTGGGTGCAGTTTCTCCCGGCTGCAATTGATTATTTGTTGATTGGTTTCCTTTAAATTCCTGGTTGTCTGCTTGGGGAGTTGCCAGTGAAACCTTCATGCAGACCACAGATAGGAATGAATCTGTATAGACTTTAGTTGTGAGCTCCTTAGTTGTTTTAAGCTCAACTTGGTTAGAGTTTATTTCCCAGACCATTTATGTTCCTTTGGTGTTTGAGTGTGTATGCAAGCGAGTGTTATCCTTTCTGACTTATATGTCTAATCTGTGTATTTAGCTGAGATCAGCCCATATCCCTTTGGTGGTAGTCAGGATCCTTCTTAAGACTGATTACAGGGTTCAGGGTCTGATAGGAGACAGGGTTAGGTTGGAGACTTGGACCTCTGAACCATTATCAGTACCTCCAAGGTGAGGGATTAGTTAGGACCCCAGTGTAGGGTCAGGTTAGATCCCGGTCCACCTCTTTCCTGTTTCAGCTCATCAAGTCCTCAAGATTAACCCTGAGTTCAGCAGATATCGTGTCAGGTAAATCTATTCTATACTTACATGCTGATGTTGCTATACTAGTTGTTGTATAGAGTGTTGTTCCTGTATTAATAGTTTACTGACATTGTATACATATCATTAGACAGCGTGACATTTTCACTGGCCATAAAAATTATCTCCAGTTACCATGGATCCAGTAGCCCAGCTGGCTCTGCAGTTGCAGGGATTATCCATGGAGCTGACGGACATTAAGTCCAAAGTTTTGTCTCCCCTGGAGCAAACCAGAGTTGAACCTAAAGTAGCTCTCCCGGACAGGTTCACTGGTGGGCGAGACAAATTTTTCACCTTCCGGGAGGCATGTAAATTGTATTTTCGGCTTCGGCCTCGATCATCAGGGAGTGAGGAGCAGAGAGTGGGAATTGTTATCTCACTTCTGCAAGGGGACCCTCAATCCTGGGCATTTTCCCTTCCTCCGGGATCCCCGGCTCTACTGTCTGTAGATCAATTTTTTACTGCCCTGGGATTGGTATATGATGACCCAGATCGGGTCTCTCTTGCTGAGACAAAATTACGTAAGATACAGCAGGGAGATCGTCCGGCAGAGGAATTTGCTTCTGAGTTTCGTAGATGGGCCACAGATACTCAGTGGAATGACCCAGCTGTTAGGAGCCAGTTTTGTCATGGGCTTTCTGATAAATTAAAAGACGTTTTGGCTCAGTATTAGTCTCCTCCTTCTCTGGAGGCTGCTATGGCCTTAGCTATCCGTACTGATAGACGGCTTCGGGAGAGGGGTGAGGTAACCCCACTCCCTGTTGTTTCTCCACCTACCACTAAAGTCCCTTATGTTGAGGTTCCCCTTGTCTGTTCGGATGAGCCTATGCAGTTGGGAGGGACATCATTTCGTAGGAGGGGATTGGCGGTACGCCGCAGGACTAGAAGATGTTTTTTCTGCGGGAAAGAGGGACATTTTGTTGGAGAATGTCCATCCCGTGCCTTGTTGAGCCAAAAGTCGCCGGAAAACTGTTAATCCCAGGTTGTGTGGTGGACGACAACCTGGGAGTATGTATTTCATCCGCCAGTTCTTCTCAGTTCCTTGTACCAGTGGAGGTGGTAGTTGGTACGAGAGTGGAGAGATTGTCTGTTCTTCTTGATAGTGGTTCGGGGCTAATCTGGTTGACGCTCAGTTTGCTCAGGCTCAAGGTATGCATCTGAGTGTATTGGTCAAACCGATCCCTATATTCTCCATTGACGCCAGGCCTCTCGGCCAAGGTAGCTTTATTCATGAGGTTCATAACATTGACCTTCGGGTAGGGGCAATACATAGGGAACAATTATCTTTTTATGTGTTGGAGGGTCTACCTACTCCCATTGTGTTGGGACTTCCTTGGTTGGTTAAACATAACCCTGTGATTAATTGGCAGTCCAGAGAAATAAGCCAATGGGGTGAGTTTTGCAAAAGCAACTGCATGAACACAGTCATCAGTGCGGTCGTGCCTAGTACATTGCCTCCTTTTTTGGAGGATTTTGGGGATGTTTTCTCTGAGGAGGGGTGTCAGGAGTTCCTGATGCTAAGTTGCCTAAAGCTAGGTTGTATAATCTTTCTGGTCCTGAGAGGCAGGCTATGAAAGATTATATTTCTGAAAGTCTGGCCAAAGGGCATATTAGACCTTCATCTTCCCCAGTAGCCGCGGGGTTCTTCTTTGTGAAGAAGAAAGATGGAGGCCTACGCCCTTGCTTGGATTTCCGCGAACTTAATCGGATTACTGTTCGAGATCCGTATCCACTCCCTCTTATTCCTGATCTCTTCAATCAAATTGTTGGCGCCAAATGGTTTTCTAAATTGGATCTCAGGGGGGCGTATAATCTGATTAGGATAAAAGAGGGGGATGAGTGGAAAACGGCGTTTAACACGCCGGAGGGACATTATGAGAACCTAGTCATGCCTTTTGGTCTGACTACTGCACCAGCAGTATTCCAACATTTTGTTAATGACATTTTTCGTCACCTTGTGGGGCTGTTTGTGGTTGTATATTTGGATGACATTTTAATTTACTCGCCAGATCTTGTGTCTCATCAGGAGCATGTGAGACAGGTGTTGCAGATCTTGCGAGACAATAAACTATACGCCAAACTGGAGAAGTGTGTATTTGCCGTACAGGAACTTCAGTTTTTGGGTTTTTTGGTGTCAGCCTCCGGTTTCCGTATGGACCCTGAAAAGGTGAGAGCAGTGCTTGAATGGGATCAGCCAGGGGATCTTAAGGCTCTGCAGCGTTTTTTGGGGTTTGCTAACTACTACCAGAAATTTATTTGTAATTTCTCATCTGTCGTCAAACCTCTCACTGACATGACAAGAAAAGGGACGGATTTTTCTAAATGGTCGGACAAAGCTTGCCAAGCCTTTTCCTCTTTGAAGAAATGTTTTGCTTCGGCACCCGTTCTCATCCAACCAGATGCATCTCAGCCGTTCATTGTGGAGGTGGATGCGTCTGACGTAGGGGTGGGTGCTATATTGTCCCAGGGTCCGTCCCCTGGTAAATGGCATCCGTGCGCTTTCTTTTCTAAGAAATTGTCGTCCGCCGAAAGGAATTATGATATCGGCAATAGGGAACTTTTGGCCATTAAGTTAGCTTTTGAAGAATGGCGTCACTTTTTGGAGGGGGCAGTCCACCCGGTTACCGTTATTACTGATCACAATAACCTGTTGTATTTGGAATCCGCTAAGCGTCTGAATTCCAGACAAGCTCGATGGTCGTTGTTTTTTACCAGGTTTAATTTTGTCGTCACTTATCGCCCGGGGTCTAAGAATGTAAAGGCTGATGCCTTGTCTCGCAGTTTCCCAGGGGCCGGGAAAATGGATGACCCGAGTCCTATCCTTCAGGAGGGGGTGGTAGTGTCGGCTGTATTTTCTGAGCTTGAGGAGGAGGTGTTAGAGGCTCAGGGGGACGCCCCTGCAGGACTCTCAGGGAGACTGTTTGTCCCAAATCTGTTGAGACAAAAGGTTATTGAGGCACATCATAATTCTGCTCTAGCAGGACATCCAGGGAGCAAGGCTACTTTAGATCTCCTTTCTCGCCGGTTTTGGTGGCCTAATGCTAATAAAGATGTTATAACTTTTGTCGCGTCATGTGGGGTGTGTGCTCGCTCTAAAACCCCTCATACCCGTCCGTCTGGGACCCTTTTACCCTTGAAACTTCCGGAGCGTCCATGGACTCATTTATCTATGGACTTCATTACGGACCTTCCTCCGTCGTCAGGGAATACTGTCATACTGGTGGTTGTTGACAGGTTCAGTAAGATGGCACATTTCGTTGCTCTTCCTGCACTCCCTAATGCTAAAACTCTGGCGCAGGTGTTCATTAGGGAGATCGTTAGACTTCATGGGTTGCCTTCTGATGTGGTGTCAGATAGGGGGTCTCAGTTTGTGTCCAAATTTTGGAGGGCATTTTGTTTACGTCGGGGGATGCAATTGTCATTTTCCTCGGCTTTTCATCCGCAGACCAATGGTCAGACAGAGCGTCTGAATCAGAGCTTAGAGACATATCTCCGGTGTTTTGTCTCAGAGAACCAAGAGGACTGGTCTTCTTTCTTGCCTCTGGCAGAGTTCGCTCTTAACAACAGGCGGAGCGAGTCCACTGGTAAGTCCCCGTTTTTTGGGGCATATGGTTTCCATCCCCAGTTTTGTACTTTCAATGGGGGGGGCCCTTCTGGGGTTCCTGAGGAGGAGCGTTTCTCGTCGTCACTTGCTTCTGTGTGGAGAGGTGTATTGAATAATCTGAGTGCGATGGGGAACCGTTACAAACGTATGGCTGATAGGAGGAGAGTTTCTGGTCCAGATCTGAATGTGAACGATCTGGTATGGTTGTCTACCAGGAATATAAAACTTAAAGTGCCCTCCTGGAAACTGGGTCCCAGATTCATCGGGCCGTACAGGATCAGTTCCATAATTAATCCTGTGGCATTTCGTCTGGACCTCCCTCCTACGTTTAAAATTCATAATGTGTTCCACAAGTCATTACTTAAAAGGTATGTGGCACCAGTCATACCGTCACCTCTACCTCCTCCTCCTGTGTTGGTCAATGGTAACTTGGAATTTCAAGTATCAAAGATCATTGACTCACGTCTGAATCGCCGGTCCCTTCAGTACTTGGTGCATTGGAAGGGGTATGGTCCAGAGGAGAGGACGTGGGTCCCTGCGTCTGATGTTAACGCAGATCGTTTGGTTCGGACCTTCCACAGAACTCACCCGGGCAGGCCTGGCCCTGAGGGTCCGGAGGCCCCTCGTAGAAGGGGGGGTACTGTCATGTGTGCATTGCCACGAAGATCGTCGCGGTTGCACATTTTGACTTCTCACAGCTGAGCTGCTGTTTCTTTGTGTTTGGCAGCTAGGGAGTTAATTCTGTCTGTGCTCGGTGCTGGGACTGGGTGCAGTTTCTCCCGGCTGCAATTGATTATTTGTTGATTGGTTTCCTTTAAATTCCTGGTTGTCTGCTTGGGGAGTTGCCAGTGAAACCTTCATGCAGACCACAGATGGAATGAATCTGTATAGACTTTAGTTGTGAGCTCCTTAGTTGTTTTAAGCTCAACTTGGTTAGAGTTTATTTCCCAGACCATTTATGTTCCTTTGGTGTTTGAGTGTGTATGCAAGCGAGTGTTATCCTGTCTGTCTTATATGTCTAATCTGTGTATTTAGCTGAGATCAGCCCATATCCCTTTGGTGGTAGTCAGGATCCTTCTTAGGACTGATTACAGGGTTCAGGGTCTGATAGGAGACAGGGTTAGGTTGGAGACTTGGACCTCTGAACCATTATCAGTACCTCCAAGGTGAGGGATTAGTTAGGACCCCAGTGTAGGGTCAGGTTAGATCCCGGTCCACCTCTTTCCTGTTTCAGCTCATCAAGTCCTCAAGATTAACCCTGAGTTCAGCAGATATCGTGTCAGGTAAATCTATTCTATACTTACTTGCTGATGTTGCTATACTAGTTGTTGTATAGAGTGTTGTTCCTGTATTAATAGTTTACTGACATTGTATACATATCATTAGACAGCGTGACAATAAAGTGACACTGGTCAGATTTAAAAAATTGGGCCCAGTCACCTTTAGTTACATTTATTATGGGACATTGTCATTTTATTCTGTCTTTATACAATTTTCTTCGAGTACTACATATTAGGCCGGTGTCACAATTGCATGTGTGATGCAAGAAACTCGCACAAGTCTCTCGCATCAACACCTGGCACTGCTGCCGGCACTCGGGAACGGAGCGTGCGGCTACATGTATTTCTATGCATCTGCACACTCCGGTCCGAGTGCCAGCGACAGTGCCGGGTGTTGATGCGAGAGATTTGTGCGAGTTTCTCGCATCACACATACAAGTGTGACACCAGCCTTATGGTACATACCCATTTGCGAGAAAAAAAACGGTCCGTTTTCTGGATGGAAAAAACGGTCCAATTCTATGCAATTGGCATGCGATTGTCATGTGATTTGTATGCGATTTTTAATCGCACCATCCGTTTTACATCCGTTTTACATCCGTATGCAATGCGATTTTAACATGAGGCTCTACATAGAGCAGATCTCTCTATGTAAAAACTCATGTTGAAATAACATTGTAAAAAAAAAACTACACATCAGTTTAAAAAGCAAATAATCCTCTCTCTCTCTCTCTATATATATATATATAGTTCATACACTTCTACATAGCATAATAGCCGCTAATTCAATTGCCGGCTTCTGTAAAATTATTACAGAACCTGACATGAAATGACACATGGTTTACATACAGTAAACATTTCATTTCATGTAGTTTGATATATGATTTTCATTAACAATTACATGAGTGTGTGTGTGCAAAATTTCATACATGTAGGTGTTAATTAAATGTGTAAATTCGTTGAAAAAAATGCCAGACAGGGAAAGCCAGTGACTAAAGACAGATATTATTAGCCTAGGGAGGGAGCATTTTTTTTGTGCCCCCCCGGCTATTAATCTCTGCCCCCAGCCACCCTAGAAAAGGCACATCTATTATTAGATGCACCTTTTCTGGCACTTAGCCCATCTATTCCCATCGCCTTTAGTGGTGGCTAATGGGTTAATAATGGGTTAATGCCACCTTGCTATTGGAAGGTGACAATAAGCCAGGTTAATAATGGAGAGTTGTCAATTAGACAACTCTCCATTATTAATCCTATAGTATTAAAGGGTTAAAAAAACACACATACATTAATTAAAAATTATTTTAATGAAATAAATACACATAGTTTTGGACATTTTTTATTGTACTGGTAATCCTTCTGAATCCCTTGTTCTCCTGTAATAAAAATAAAATAAAAACGCAACAATATCCTTACCTCTCTAGTGTTCAGTCAGGTCCCCCACTGCAATCCATCTGAAAGGGTTAACAGGTTTACAGCAGGGACCGATGCTAATGCGACCAGCCCTGCTGTAAACCCCCGCAGCCTCCCAGCTGACAGGAGATGAGCTGATTAGTGTGGAAAGCTTAATTGATTGTTTCCCACGGTATTCAGTTCACTTCAGGTCAGCTGGGGACTCCCTCTGACGTCACTGATGCTGTGCGGAGTCCCCAGCTGACCTGAAGTGAACTGAATAGCGTGGGAAACAATCAATTAAGCTTCACACACTAATCAGCTCATCTCCTGTCAACCGCAGAGATGAACTCATTCATTCAGGGGTTTACAGCAGGGCTGGAAGCATTAGCATTGGTCCTTGCTGTAAACCTGTTAACCCTTTCAGATGGATTGCAGCGTGGGACCTGACTGAACGCCGGAGAGGTAAGGATATTGTTGCGTTTTTATTTTATTTTTATTACAGGAGAACAAGGGATTCAGAAGGATTACCAGTACAATAAAATATGGTCCAAAACTATGTGTATTTATTTCATTCAAATAATTTTTAATTAATGTGTATGTGTTTTTTTTAACCCTTTAATACTATAGGATTAATAATGGAGTGTTGTCTAATTGACAACTCTCCATTATTAACCTGGCTTATTGTCACCTTTCAATAGCAAGGTGGCATTAACCCATTATTAACCCATTAGCCACCGCTAAAGGCAATGGGAATAGATAGGCTAAATGCCAGAAAAGGCGCATCTAATAATAGATGTGCCTTTTCTTGGGTGGCTGGGGGCAGATGTTAGTAGCCAGGGGGGCCCAAAAACAATGGTCCCCTTCTAGACTATGAATATCTGTCTTTAGTCACTGGCTTTCCCTGTCTGGCGGAGAAAATAATGCGGGAGCCAACGCATTTTTTTACAACGAAATTACATATTAAATTAACACCTACATTTCCAAAATTTTGCACACATACACTCATATAATTATTAATGAAAACCATATATCAAACTACATGAAATGAAATGGTTTACTGTATGTAAACCATGTGTCATTTCATGTCGGGTTCTGTAATGATTTTACAGAAGCCGACAATTGATTCAGCGGCTATTATGCTATGTAGAAGTGTATGAACTATAAATATATATATATGTGTCACAATGACATGTATATATATATATATACATGTATATATATATATATATATATAGTCTGTGTATATATCTAGTGTTTTGTGAGCTGTCAGTGTGATTTTACAGTAGCCGGGGATGAATTGCCGGCTTTTCAAACCACACCGGTGCGTATAAATCGGACAGCACTCGCATGGTGTGAGTGCTGTCCGATTATTTCTTGCACCCATTGACTTGTATTGGTGAGTCTTATCCGAGAATCGCAGCAAATCGCAGCAAATCGCAGCATGCAGTGATTTTTTTCTCAGTCCGATTTCGGCTGAGAAAAAAAATCGCAAATGAGATGTCACCTATTGAATAACATGGGTTCGAGTGCAATCCGATTTTTAATCGGATTGCACTCGTCCGTTTTTCTCGCCAGTGAGTATGAACCCTTAGACGGAAAATAGGAGGAGGAAGAGGGGGATGCAGCTGCAGTATCTTTCCCTTAGTTTCTCCTGTACGAGGGTCACCTTGCAGTCTCTGTGGCCCAGCTTGTGTGTGGGAGACTTATGCTGTATGAGAGGGGAGGCAGCTAATTAGCAGAGTACACAGCAACCTGACATCACACCAAGAAGAGCTTACCCACTCAGCACAGTTAGAGAGAGAAAATAATAATTACAGAAATCAAATACCCAAGAAATGGAGATTAGACACAATATTCTTGGTTACCCCATATCTAACGTAGTTAAGAAATTTCTTATTTAACCAAAATAGAAAACAAAACATCTTTAGCATTAAGAGTCCTGAGGGCACATACAAAAGAGATCTGTCGGAAAAGGTTTTGTGACATCCATGTCCCCTCTGTGTCCACTTTGCTTTGCGGTCAACGCTGAGCAATAATATGGTAGCCCGGTAGTACTCCTGGGACTTGTTGTCCAGCTTGGAAGCTTGGGGGTTAATTTCTGGCTAGTTAGTGTTTCTCCTTGCGGTCAGCTCTTGGCATGGCTGCGCTCTAGTTAAACTCCTGAAAAACAGTTTCCAGTGAATGATACTCAGTTTATCTGCATTCTGTTTGCTTCTGTTCTGCCTGAATTTACCTTGTTCTGGCCTTGGCCCGTTTTCTGATGATTCTCCATCCTCTGACTATGACCCCTTGTACTGACCTCATGTGACAACCCTTCTTACTGCTAGCTTGCTCAGCTGGCCAGCAGCCCGACCTGGGGCCACAACCCTGTGTTATCTGTTTAAGCCTAGGTTCCTGTACAGATGTTAAAACCCTACTAAGAGCTTCCAGGCTACCATGAACAGTGCCCTCGTAACAGATACGCCCTTCTCACCCTTGCAGAGCCTTACAAAATAGTTCATTAAATTTACTCATTCTGAAACTCCAAATTAAGCAACACACTTTCCTAATGATGACCCTGTTAATGGTGGCAGGAGGAAGCCTTGTGTGGTGTAGTAAAGCACAGATTAATGCTTAGCCATCAATGGTGAGCTGTCTGAGACTTTATAATTCAGTCTTGTGATGAAGGTTTGGCCAAGCTTTTATCCCAGGATTTTAGGAATGCTACTTTCTTCTCAATCTAGAATCTCAGGATTTTTTAAAAAAAAGGGCTTAATGAGAAAAAGCATGGACATTTGGTATCTTGCAGAAAGAGGAAAACTGTTTCACTTGTGCCACTACCCTATATGTCAATAGTTTTCTTCTCTGAGAGAGAGCTAATTTACAGACTTTTGTCATGGAGCATTGATGACTCTATACACAACTGGGCCAATTAAAAGGATTCTCCAAGAAATGTAATAAAAAATAAATAAATAATGCACATTTAAATATTAAGCATATTTCTAAATACCTTTTTTTTTAGGAAAAAGGTCTTCTTTATCTACTGGACTCATAGATTGTAAGCTTGCGAGCAGGGCCCTCATTCCTCTTGGTATCTACTTTGATCTGTGTTTATTATTATGCTGTAATGTCTATTGTCTGTACAAGTCCACTCTATAATGTAAAGTGCTGCGGAATATGTTGGCGCTATAGAAATAAAATTATTATTATTTAGTATTATTACTGCACTCTGTCAGTCGAAACGCGTTGATCTATCTAACGTGCTTCACACCCGACTTCTTGTGCCATAGTTCTATTTTTATTTTACTGAAATAAAAGGTAAATTTTAGCTGCCTTCTACTCTGCTGGATCCTTTCTCTCTGCATGTTACTGTACTTCCCATAGGTGGCACTAGAGATCTAGTTCTCTTCTCTGAAGAAACAGTTTGCATATTTAATTTCACAGAGGAGAACTGCAAAGCTTATAAGCCTCCTCACATTGGCATGCCAGGCTAGGCATGCCACTGTCCACAAGGAAAAAGATTACCCCTTGGATCCATCCAAACCAGATCTCATACTTTGCACTGATGAGGGGCAATACCTCAAAACAATGTCCGCAAATTGAGATTCTGATTTGGCTTTTATCCTAAGTCATATTGAATATTGCAAGGCTCGTTGTAGGGTGGATAGTGACTTTTAGAATTGCTACTCCCAATAGATGGACTACTCTAGTGCCTCGTCCCCTCTGAAGAGGCAATTTGCATAGATGATGACTGACAGGATACTCTTCTGACGTGACCTCTGCCTCTTGCTTCATGCAGTCTGTCCTCCCCCTATGTGTCCTCTGAAATCTAGGACTGGTTGTGATTGATGATAGCTTCCACAAGAGCATTCATCTGATGCCATATTTTATTGATAATGTGCTGTGTTCATGTAATGTACTCTGCAGCACTAGTAATAAGCTCAGCTGGGATCTTTTTTTTAATCATTATTGTCGGATCCAAAAAGAAGGGGTTAATTCTGCTGGATCACACGGTCACTCCATGGAAATCTCTGCTTGGTGCCATGCAACCATATCGGTAATGCCGCATGCGGTGAACAGATTGAACCGTACCTGTCTCTTGAGCATTTTAATTTCCCAAAGAAAAACAAAAAAATCAGAGGAGAATTGAGGATTGAATAAATTATTTTTTATCATTTCCAGTTGAATGAAAAACAATAAAGTAGCATAGAGGTTAATGTGAATCACAGGGGGTAGACTGCCGGCAAAATAGACTGCTTTGGCATGTACTGCATGTCATTATGGGATTGAGGAGTTCAGAATATGTCTTCCATTATCATTGAGGCTAAGTTCACACGTTGCGGAATTGCCGCGGAAATTTCCGCGGCAATCCCGCACTTCTCCCGCAGGAAATACGCACGTTTTTTTTATGCTGATTCCCGCCAGAATAATAGCGTTTTGCAAGCGTAATTAGCTTGCAGAATGCTAGCGTTTTCCTAGCGATCTGTAGCATCGCTTGGAAAACTGATTGACAGGTTGGTCACACGAGTCAAACATAATGTTTGACACGTGTGACCAACTTTTTACTATTGATGCCGCCTATGCCGCATCAATAGTAAAAAGATCTAATGTAAAAATAATAAAAAAAATAATAAATAATGATATTCTCACCTTCCGGCGGCCCCGCAGCCTTCCCGCCTCTCAGCGACGCTCCGGCAACTCACGGTCCCAGGAGTGCTTTGCGACAAATCACACCGATGACGTAGCATCACGCGAGACCGCTATGCCATCTGGGTGATTCTCGCAAAGGACTCTTGGGACCGGAAGTTGCCGGGAGCGTCGCTGAAGGCGGGAAGGCTGCGGGGGCCGCGGGAAGGTGAGAATATCATTATTTTTTATTTTAATTATTGTTTTACCAGGGATATGGTACCCAGGGCCTGGAGGAGAGTCTCCTCTGCTCCAGACCCTGGGTACCATCCGCACATGAACCGCTTACATTGCGCATAGTGGGCATAGCCACATGCGGAAAGTAAGCGGTTCAATGTATTCCTATGGCGGCGGAATCACCGCGGTTACGCTAAATTAATGAACATGTTGCTTTTTTTTCCGCTAAGCGTTTTTTTCGCGGAAAAAAACGCAACATGTGTACAAAACATGCGGAATCAATTAAAACGTATAGAATGCTTAATGCTTGCATTTTGTTCGCGGTTTAGCCGCGGAAAATAGCGGAAAAACCGCGAAAAAAACGCAATTATTCCTGATCGTGTGCACTTAGCCTAATAGTTGTAACCGAGGAAATGCACATGGTAGAAGCAAAGCATGCAACTGCTGTGGGGTCCAAGGAAACCAGGGGGCCACGTCAGACTAACAAGTGAGGCAGTAACAGCAATACTTGACTTTCTCCAACAAGTAATTGTAAGGAGATCACAACCTCTGGACCTTGGTGAACCAGAGCATTGGGGTGTGATGGCATTACACACCCCAGATAGTTACTACAGAGATGAGTATCTAAGCTTTAATGAGCCAATTAGTTCCACTATACAGTCATGAGCACTTTAGTGTACAACCTAATTTAACCAGTTCAAGGGCATAGCTCCCCATTCCTGACCAGGCAGTTTTGTGTTCTTTCATATACATTTATAAAGTTGAAAAAATTCTTATTTGGATTGGGGTCTAAGGGGTAAGGTTTCTCCTTGTGGAGAGTGACATCCCAGCTCTGGCGTGTCAAGGTAAGGAGGCTTATTCGCCGTGCAATGCTCCTTTGGGAAATTTAATATGCAAATAGCCAAATCAGTTCTCATACTTTGCACTGATGAGAGCCAATAGCCCGAAACAGTGTCTGCAAATTGAGATTCTGATTTGGCTTTTATCCTAAGTCATATTACAAGACTCGTTAAAGGGTTGATTGTGACTTGTAGGATCGCTACGTCCAACAGGTGGCACTATAGAGTTCAAGTCCTCTTTCTTTCTGAAGAGACAATTTGCATATTAAATTTCCCAGAGGAGCATTGCACGGCGAATACGCCTCCTTAACTTGACAAGCCAGAGCTGGTATGTCACTCTCCGCAAGGAGAAACCTTACCCCTTAGACCCCAGTCCAGAGCCTCTCACCTAGCCAAATTAGTTCTCATACTTTGCACTGACGAGGGCCAATAGCCCGAAACACTGTGTCTGCAAATTGAGATTCTGATTTGGATTTTATCCTAAGTCATATTACAAGGCTCGTTAAAGGGTTGATTGTGACTTGTAGGATCGCTACGTCCAACAGGTGGCACTATAGAGTTCAAGTCCTCTTTCTTTCTGAAGAGACAATTTGCATATTAAATTTCCCAGAGGAGCATTGCACGGCGAATACGCCTCCTTAACTTGACAAGCCAGAGCTGGTATGTCACTCTCCGCAAGGAGAAACCTTACCCCTTAGACCCCAGTCCAGAGCCTCTCACCTAGCCAAATTAGTTCTCATACTTTGCACTGACGAGGGCCAATAGCCCGAAACACTGTGTCTGCAAATTGAGATTCTGATTTGGATTTTATCCTAAGTCATATTACAAGACTCGTTAAAGGGTTGATTGTGACTTGTAGGATCGCTACTTCCAATAGGTGGCGCTATAGAGTTCAAGTCCTCTTTCTTTCTGAAGAGACAATTTGCATATTAAATTTCCCAGAGGAGCATTGCACGGCGAATACGCCTCCTTAACTTGACAAGCCAGAGCTGGTATGTCACTCTCCGCAAGGAGAAACCTTACTCCTTAGGGCCTGTGCACACATTGCGGATTTGCCTTCGGATTTTTCTGCGTGCCGAAACCGCACCTCTTGGCAGAAACCGCAGGCGCGGTTTTGACGCGGTTTTGGCGCGGTTTTTATGCGGTTTTTGGCGCGGTTTTGACGCGGTTTTTCTCATGCGGTTTTGTATGCGGTTTTTACAGCTAAATAAAGATATATTGTTTAACAAAAAAAAAAAGATTTGTGATGTCATTTCTTGTCCAACCTCCTCTTTTACATTTGTCCAACCCACACTCCATTACACACACACACAGATAGAGATAGGTCGGTGTCACACTTGTGATTGTGATGCGAGTAAGTCGCACGACTTTCTCGCATCAACACCCGGCACGGCCGCCCGCTCTCGGACCCGAGTGTGCGGCTGCATGTAAGTCGCACGACTTTCTCGCATCAACACCCGGCACGGCCGTCCGCTCTCGGACCCGAGTGTGCGGCTGCATGTATTTCTATGCAGCCGCACACTCGGGTCCGAGAGCGGGCGGCCGTGCCGGGTGTTGATGCGAGAAAGTCGTGCGACTTACTCGCATCACACTCGCAAGTGTGACGCCGGCCATAGATAGATAATAGATACCAGTAGTTAGATAGATAGAAAATACATAGATAGATGGATAATAGATAGTTAGAAATATATATATAGAAAGAGATATATAGATAGACAGAAAGATATATAGGTAGATAGATAGAATGGTACATAAATAGTTAAAGACACACGCGTACACATACACTAAATAACGCAATAGTTAATAAAAAAAAAAAAATATAGGAAAAAAAATGGCGTGGGCTCCCGCGCAATTTTCTGCGCCAGAGGGGGAAAGCCGACAGCCGGGGCCAATATTTCTAGCCTGGGAAGGGGTTAATACCCATGGATCTTCCCAGGCTATGAATATCAGCCCGCAGCTAGCCTTCACTGGCTATTAAAATAGGGGACCCCCCAAAAAAATGACGTGGGGTCCCCCTATAATTTATAGCCAGAAAGGCTACGCAGACAGCTGCGGGCTGATATTCATAGCCTAGGAAGGGGCCATGGATATTGGCGCCCCCCCTGGCTAAAAATACCAGCACCCAGCTGCCCCAGAGTTGACGCATCTATACGATGCGCCAATTCCGGCACTTAGCCCCTCTCTTCCCACTCCCCTGTAGCGGTGGGATATGGGGTAATAAGGGGTTAATATCACCTTGCTATTGTAAGGTGATATTAGGCCCGGTTAATAATAGAGAGGCGTCAATAAGACGCCTATCCATTATTAATCTTATGTTAACAAAGGGTTAAAAAAAAAACCACACGCATAAGAATAATTTATTTTAATGAAATAAAACACAACACGGTTTTCATATCTTTATTAGACGCTCAGATCCAAGCGACGCCCTCGATCTCCTGTAATAAAACGTAAAAAAATAAAACAACCATATACTCCCTGTCCGACGCAGTCCAATTAATAACGAGGGTCCCACGACGGTCTCCCCTATAGAACGGTGACATCAGGTGATGCCACTGCTCTGTAGGGCCTCCCAGTGATGCACTGACAGGAGACAATGGCTCCTGCAGTGCATCACTGAGTTCATTCTCTCACTTTATGGCAATGCTGCGTGGGAATTTTCTCACCCAGCATTGCCGTGAGAGAATGAACTGTAGTGACGTCATTCTCTCCCAGCGGCAGAGGCAGAGCGGTACACAGATGGAAGGTGAGTATGTGCTCAATGTTACGTGTTGTATGTCATGTGTATGTTCTGTATGTCATGTGTATGTTATATGTTGTATGTCATGTGTATGTTATATGTTGTATGTCATGTGTATGTTATATGTTCTGTATGTCATGTGTATGTTATATGTTGTATGTCATGTGTATGTTATATGTTGTATGTCATGTGTATGTTATATGTTGTATGTCATTGTATGTTATATGTTCTGTATGTCATGTATGTTTTTTTTTTTTTTTACATTCAGCACATTAGCCGGATGATGGGACTACTACTGTCCCATCATTGGCTAATGTGTCAGTCACTGTAGCAGGCATCGCCGGATGGGACTTGTAGTCCCATCCGACGATGCCTGCATACATGGAGACACGCACACAGGCCCGCACAACGCCGCACATACACAGCCCCACACACCGCCGCACATACACCGATCCCGCACACAGGCCCGCACACCGATCACGCACACAGCCCCGCACACCGATCACGCAGACACCGGCACACAATCACCGCCCACACACACAGCGCCGCACACTATACACGCCCACGCACCGGCCACACACACAGCGCCGCACACTATACATGCCCGTGCACCGCCCACACACTTCCCTCCTCCCGAACTGCAGCGGTTTCACCCGCAGCAAAACCGCAGATCTTTTTTAGACCTGCGGTTTGGCTGCGGAACAATGCAAGTCAATGGGCGCCGAACCGCTGCAGTTCCGCACAAAGAATTGACATGCTGCGGAAAATAAAACGCGGCTAAACCGCGCGTTTTTTTCCGCAGCATGTGCACAGCAGACATGCGGTTCCCATTAGATTACATAGGTAGTGCACTGTGCTGTGGGTTGCATGCGTTTCCGCACGTTGAAAAACGCAGCGGAAACGCATCTAAAAACGCAGAGTGTGCACATGGCCTTAGACCCCAGTCCAGAGCCTCTCACCTAGCCAAATTAGTTCTCATACTTTGCACTGACGAGGGTCAATAGCCCGAAACACTGTGTCTGCAAATTGAGATTCTGATTTGGATTTTATCCTAAGTCATATTACAAGACTCGTTAAAGGGTTGATTGTGACTTGTAGAATCGCTACTTCCAACAGGTGGCGCTACAGAGTTCCAGTCCTCTTTCTTTCTGAAGAGGCAATTTGCTTATTTGGATATTCAAATTGTTCCCATAGAAGACCTTTGGGGGGCATTTCAACATTGAAATATTCTAGACCCAATATTGTAGTTGACTTTGTTTTTTCCAAGTTTTGATGTTTTTTTTGCCTGTTTTTACTCGCCTCTAATTTTTCTTTTAGTTTGCTAGTTTTTTGTTTTTATAGTTTACCACTGTGGATGAAGTTTAGGGTTTACAGGTTTATCACTTGTAACTTTATGAAAAGTCACAAATATACTCCAGTTGCCCATGGAGTTAAATTTTGAGAAACGTATTTTTTTTCACTGAAAGGTTTCAAAAAAGGTTAAAGAAAAAAGAAAACACAAACTTTTACACTGTACTAAATTCATAAACCACAAGCACCATTTTGAAAAATTTGGTGGTAAACACTGCAATGAAAACCACACAACGAAAACATAAAGTGATAAAGTGAATAACACAAACAATGAACCTTGCCCTTTAACCCCTTAACACCCAAGGGTGGTTTGCACGTTAATGACCGGGCCAATTTTTACAATTCTGACCACTGTCTCTTTATGAGGCTATAACTCTGGAACGCTTCAACGGATCCAACGGATCTTCACGATTCTGAGACTGTTTTCTCGTGACATATTGTACTTCATGGTAGTGGTAAAATTTCTTCAATATATCTTGCAGGTATTTATGAAAAAAATAGAAATATGGTGAAAATTTTGAAAATTTTGCAATTTTCAAACTTTGAATTTTTATTCCCTTAAAATAGAGAAATATGTCACACAAAATAGTTACTAAATAACATTTTCCACATGTCTACTTTACATCAGCACAATTTTGAAACCAAATTTTTTTTTTGTTACGAAGTTATAAAGGTTAAAAGTTGACCAGCGATTTCTCATTTTTACAACAAATTGTACAAAACCATTTTTTTAGGGACCACCTCACATTTGAAGTCACTTTAAGGGTCTGTATGGCAGAAAATACCCAAAAGTGACACCATTCTAAAAACTGCACCCCTCAATGTACTCAAAGCCACATTCAAGAAGTTTATTAACCCTTTAGGTGCTTCACAGGAGCTGAAGCAACTTGGAAGGAAAAAATGAACATTTAACTTTTTAGTCACAAAAATGATCTTTTACAAACATTTTTTTTTATTTTAACAAGGATAAAAGTAGAAAATGGACAGAAAAAGTTGTTGTGCAATTTCTCGTGAGTACAATGATACCCCATATGTGGGGGAAAACCACTGTCTGTGCACACGGCAGGGCTTGGAAGGGAAGGAGCGCTGTCTGACTTTTTCAAACCAAAATTGGCTGGAATTGAGATTGGACGCCATGTCGTGTTTGGAGAGCCCCTGATGTGCCTAAACAGTGGAAACCCCCCATATGTGACACCATTTGGAAACTAGACCCCCTAAGGAACTTATCTAGATCTGTTGTGAGCACTTTGAACCCCCAAATGTTTCACTAAAGTTTATAATGCCTGGGTGTAAAAAAAAAAAAAAATTCCACAAAAATGATTTTTTAGTCCCCAATTTTTGATTTTTCCCAAGGAAATTGGACCCCAAAAGTTGTTGTCCAATTTGTCCTGAGTACGCTGATACCCCATATGTGGGGGAGAAATACTGTTTGGGCGCACTTCAGGGCTCGGAAAGGAAGTAATGACGTTTTGGAATGCAGACTTTGATGGGTGTCATGTTCCGCTTGCAGAGTCCCTGATGTGCCTAAACAGTGGAAACCCCCCACAAGTGACCCTGTTTTGGAAACTAGACCCCCTAAGGAACTTATCTAGATCTGTGGTGAGCATTTTGAATCCCCAAGTGCTTTACACAAATTTATAATGCCCGGGCATGAAAATAAAAAATCCTATTTTTTTCCCACAAAAATGATATTTAAGTCACCAATTTTTTATTTTCCCAAGGGTAACATGAGAAATTGGACCATAAAAGTTGTTGACCAATTTGTCCTGAGTACGCTGATACCCCATATGTGGGGAGAACCACTGTTTGTGCGTACGGCAGAGCTCGGAAGGGAAGGAGCGCCATTTGACTTTTTCAAACCAAAATTGGCTGGAATCGAGATTGGACACCATGTCGCATTTTGATAGCCCCTGATGTGCCTAAACAGTGTGAATCCCCCACAAGTGACCACATTTTAGAAACTAGACCCCCTAGGAACTATCTGATCTGTGGGAGCACTTTTGGAACACCCCAAGTGCTTCACACAAGTTTATAACGTTGAGCCGTAAAATTAAAAAATCATATTTTTTCCACAAAAATGATCTTTTCACCTCAATTTTTATTTTCCTAAGGGTAACAACACCTCAAAAGTTATTGTGCAATTTGTCCTGCGTACACTGATACCCAATATGTGGGGGTAAACCACTGTTTGGGTGCATGGCAGAGCTCGGAAGGGAAGGAGCGCAGTTTGACTTTTTCAACACAGAATTGGCTGTATGCCATGTCGCGTTTGGAGAGCCCCTGATCTGCCTAAACAGTGGAAACCCCCACAAGTGACACCATTTTGGAAACTAGACCCCCTAAGGAACTTATCTAGATCTGTGGTGAGCACTTTGAACCCCCAAGTGTTTCACTAAAGTTTATAATGCCTGGGTGTGAAAAAAAAATTCCACAAAAGTGACTTTTTAGTCCCCAATTTTCCAATTTTTGATTTTTCCCAAGGAAATTGGACCCCAAATGTTGTTGTCCAATTTGTCCTGAGTACGCTGATATCCCATATGTGGGGGGGAATACTGTTTGGGCGCACGGCAGGGCATTTTGGAATGCAGACTTTGATGGGTGTCATGTTCAGTTTGCAGAGCCCCTGATGTGCCTAAGCAGTAGAAACCCCCCACGAGTGACCCCATTTTGGAAACTAGACCCCCTAAGGAACTTATCTAGATCTGTGGTGAGCACTTTGAACCCCCAAGTGCTTCACACAAGTTTATAATGCCCGGGCATGAAAATAAAAAATGCTATTTTTTTCCCACAAAAATGATCTTTTAGTCACCAATTTTTTGTTTTCTCAAGGGTAAGGGGAGAAATTGGACCCCAAAATTTGTTGTCCAATTTGTCCTGAGTACGCTGATACCCTATATGTGGGAGAAAACGACTGTATGGGCACACGTTGGGGCTCGGAATAGAAGTAGTGACGTTTAGTAATGCAGATTTTGATGGAATGGTCTGCGGGTGTCATGTCGCGTTTGGAGAGCCCTGATGTGCCTAAACAGTGGAAACCCCCCAAAAGTGACCACATTTTGGAAACTAGACCCTCAAATGAACTTATTTAGATGTGTGGTGAGAACTTTGAACCCCCAAGTGCTTCACAGAAGTTTATAACGTAGAGCCATAAAAATAAAAAATCATATTTTTTTCCATAAAAATTATATTTTCACCCCCAATTTTTTATTTTCCCAAGGGTAACAGAAGAAATTGGACCCCAAGAGTTATTGTGCAATTTGTCCTGAGTATGCTGATACCCCATATGTGGGGTAAACTACTGTTTGGGTGCATGGCAGAGCTCAGAAGGGAAGGAGCACCGTTTGACTTTTTCAACGCCGAATTGGCTAGAATTGAGATCAGACGCCATGTCACGTTTGGAGAGCCCCTGATGTGCCTAAACAGTGGAAACCCCCCAATTCTAACTCCAACCCTAACCCCAACACACCCCTAACCCTAATCCCAACCCTAATCATAACCCTAACCACAAACCTAACCGTAACACACCTGTAACCCTAGTCCCAACCCTAACCCTAACTTTAGCCCCAACTCTAACCCTAACTTTAGCCCCAACCCTAACGGGAAAATGGAAATAAATACATTTTTTTAATTTTATTATTTTTCCCTAACTAAGGGGGTGATAAAAGGGGGTTGATTTACTATTTATAGCGGGTTTTTATATCGGGTTTTTATGATTGGCAGCTGTCACACACTAAAAGACGCTTTTTATTGCAAAAAATAGTTTTTGCATCACCACATTTTGAGAGCTATAATTTTTCCATATTTGGGCCCACAGAGTCATGGGAGGTCTTATTTTTTGCGGGACGAGTTGATGTTTTTATTGGTACCATTTTTGGTCGCATGACATTTTTTGATCGCTTTTTATTATGATTTTTGGGAGGCAGAATGAACAAAAACCAGCAATTCAAGAATTTCTTTTGGGGGGTGGGCGTTTATACCGTTCCGCGTATGGTAAAATTGATAAAGCAGTTTTATTTTTCGGGTCAGTACGATTACAGCGATACCTCATTTGTATCATTTTTTTATGTTTTGGCGCTTTTATACAATAAAAACCATTATATATAAAAAATAATTATTTTTGCATCGCTTTATTCTGCGAGCTATAACTTTTTTATTTTTTAGCTGATGACACTGTATGGTGGCTAATTTTTTGCGGGACAAGATGACGTTTTCAGCGGTACCATGTTTATTTATATACGTATTTTTGATCGCTTTTATTCCACTTTTCGTTCGGTGGTATGATGATAAATCATTGTTTTTTAGCCTTGTTTTTTTTTTTAAGGGGTTCACTAAAGGGGTTAACTAATGGGACAGGTTTATAGGGCGGGTCATTACGGACACGGCGATACTAAATATGTGTACTTTTATTGTTTTTTTTTATTTTAATGAAGAAATTCATTTATTGGGGAATATTTTTTTTCCTTTATTCTGGAATTTATTTTTTACACATCTGATTTTCATTTTTTTTAACTTTTTTACTTTGTCCCAGGGTGGGACATAACAGTATAAACTCAGATTGCTGGTCTTACAGTGTGCACAACCTGAATTTATTGGGCAAAATTTTTTTTCCCCCATATGCCACTATGTGTGCTTTTCTTGGGCCCATATTGTACTGTTTATATCTTATAGCCATAGGATTTGTTTATGGGGTCGTCATATTCTTATAAAATTATTATATATTTGCTAGTGGCCTTTACCATGTTTGCAAATTTCTTTTGTCTTGGGGATCTTTTTGTGTGGATGTCATTGCCTCTATACTAAGGTATTACGTATATAGGTCCTATTGTCTGCATTTTAAATGTTTTTAATGACATTTGTGTGCTCTTTGTTAGGTTGTAATTTTGATATGTGTTAATAAAGTGTTACATTTATACTGTTTCATTTAATTGAGGTGCTCCCTTGATATATGGGCATGATCTTTCTCTTTGTTGTTGCCATAGTTTTAGAAAATCACTACAGTAAACTTTTATAATAATAATAATAATCTTTATTTATATAGCGCCATCATATTCCGCAGCAGTTTAAAAGTTTCAAAACACAAGTCATAAGTAACAACGTTAACAATACAATAATTAAAGCAAAATAAGCCGCCCCTGCTGGTGAAAGCTTACAATCTACAATGAGGTGGGGGAGATACAAAGTACAGGTGTGTATATACAATGGTGCATTTACAATGATGGTCCAGCCATCTTGAGGGAGTGAGGGATGGGTGGAGATAGTGAATGGGCTACACACACACACTTGCACATAGAATGACTTTGATTAGTGAATGTGATAGGCCGCTCTGAACAGATGTGTTTTGAGGGAGCGCCTGAAACCATGCAAATTGTGGATAGTCCTAATTTCGTGGGTAGAGCATTCCAGAGGATTGGCGCAGTGCGGGAGAAGTCTTGGAGTCGGGAGTGGGAGGTACGGATTAGTGCAGAGGTTAGTCGAAAGTCGTTTGCAGAGCGCAGCAGTCGGTTAGGCCGATAGATAGAAATGAGGGAGGAGATGTAGGGGGGTGCTGCACTGTGGAGAGCTTTGTGGGTGAGAACCAGTACTTTGAATTGGATCCTATAATGAATGGGCAGCCAGTGTAAGGACTGGCGAAGAGCGGACGCGTCCGAGTACCGATTAGCCAGATGGATGACCCTGGCTGCTGCATTAAGGATGGACTAGAGAGGGGATAGTCGAGTAATGAGGAGGCCAAGTAATAGAGCGTTGCAGTAGTCCAGGCGGGAGTGGATCAATGCTACAGTAAGGGTTTTTGTTGTTTCCATGGTGAGAAAAGGGCAGATTCTAGAGATGTTCTTTAGGTGTAGGCGGCAAGAGCGGGCAAGAGATTGTATATGGGAGGTGAAGGAGAGATTGGTGTATATATAGGCAGTCCTTATGTAGATAAAGGATTACCAAATACCTGGACAGCACTTTTTTAATTACTATATTCCCAATGTAAAATAAAAAAGCATCCACCTCCCATATCAGTGCAATGTTGGCACCAGGTCTCCAGGCACTCGCATAACAATGTTGCGCCACATTATAGCTGCAACCAATCAGCAACTAATGCTAAAGGGCAGTTCCTGTTTTAGGCAAAGTAGGGCCCTAGGCGAAAGTTTAAAATAGGGCCCCAAATGCTAAAATATTGCACATCAAAGAAGCATTTGTTGTATACACATGCGCTGAGTTCAGGCCGCTAAAAGAGTGTGATCGACAATATTGAAGTCGTTCGACTCTTGTTTCCCGGCCTCTTTACACCAACTGAGAAAGAATGATGGGAACAGAACAATCAATATTAAATCACTCTGTCCCCATACAGTATCATGTTATCAGTAGTGATGAGCGATTATACTCGGTGCTTGGGTTTCCCCGAGCAGCTCGGGTTGTCTCCAAGTATTTAGAAGTGCTCGGAGATTCAGTTTCTGTTGCCGTAGTTGCATGATTTACGGCTATTTGACAGCCGGAATACATGTGGGGATTCCTTAACAAGCAAGCATTCCTCACATGTATTCAAGCTGTCCAGCAGCCATAAATCATGCAGCTGCGGCAACAGAAACTAAATCTCTGAGTATTTCCAAATACTCGGACATGACCCGAGCTGCTAGGGAAAACACGAGCAACGAGTATACTCGCTCATCACTAGTTATCAGCAGCACATCTACAGTTTACATCAGCGATGTGCTGCTGAGAACAATCCAATCACTCGATGAATATGCAGCATTTTGCTTGTTTAGTATAATACACCCCATAGTCCTCCACATAGTATAATGTGCAGCACAGTCCTCCATATTGTAAAATGCACAACTCATAGTCCTCCATATAATATAATGTGCCCCATAGACCTCCATATAGTATAATACACTCCTTATAGTCCTCCATATAGTATAATACACTCCTCATAGTCCTTTATATATTAAAATATACTGCTCAGTCCTCCATATAGTATAATACACTCCTCATAGTCCTCCATATAGTATAATACACTCCTGTTATGTTTCGGTAACTGAGGAGTGCAGGTAAAAAATGCAATACACCAGAGCAGTTGGAATCTATGAGATTGCAGTACCCTGACTAACCACCACAACTAGAGGCAGCCGTGGAGCGTTCCTACGTTGGTCCTAGACGCCTCGTCACAGCCTGAGAAACTAACTACACCTAAAGATAGAAATAGGAAAGCTATCTGCCCCGGAGCAGATCCCCAAAGAACATAGAAAGCCCCAAACATGTAATGGCTGTTAGACAAGAAGAAATACTGACACAGACAGAAAATAGTATGAGCAAACGTTGGGGCCCAAGCTAATCTAAATAGAAAAGGATAGGAAGGGTACTTACTGCAATCCCAAAAAACCCTGCAAAGCACCAACTCTACTAATTTCAAAAACACCTGAGATCACACGACCTCCACCACCTAAATTAGTTCTCTGGTGCAACAAAACCAAAACAGCAGCCACTGAAAAAACTGGAAAAAGCAAAAGTACAAACATCAGTGGCTGAACTAAACTGAGAGGGCAAAAGCCCCCGGAGGGGACCCAGAAGGCCCCCACGGAAGTGCAGGACAAAATGCAAAAATAAAGCACAAAAACAAAAAAAAGAAAATGTCTTATCTGTTAGCAGGAGATGCAAACACGACACAGCAGGCTACAAGGGAAACAGGAATCATGGAGTGAGACCAGAACAATTGATCACCGGCAACCCTGATGGGAAGGCGACTCCCCTATACAAGACCAGTCAGCAACACCTGACTCCCACTCCTCACAATCTTCACTGGACAGTCCAGCACCGCCTGCAACCACCAGAGGGAGCCTCTGCTCAGAACTCATTTCAAGTCCATTCACAACAGTACCCCCCTCTTGAGGAGGGGTCACCGAACCCTCACTTGAGCAACCAGGTCGGTCAGGATGAGTTCTATGATACGCACGGATGAGTCTCCTAGCATGGATGTCCGAAGCAAACACCCAAGAATTGTCTTCCTGACCATAACCTCTCCACTTAACCAAATACTGGAGTTTCCGTCTAGAAAAACGAGAATTCAATATTTTCTCAACCACATACTCCAGATTGCCCTCAACCAAAACAGGGTCAGGAGGCACAGTAGTAGGAACCACTGGCTCAACAAACCTCTTCAACAAGGACTTGTGGAACACGTTATGGATCTTAAATGTCCCTGGAAGAAGCAAACGAAAAGAAACAGGATTAAGAATCTCCATGATCTTATAAGGTCCAATGAACCTAGGCTTAAATTTAGGAGATGCCACTCTCATAGGAATATTTTTTGAGGACAACCAGACCAAGTCCCCCACTTTAAACCGAGGACCATCAGTCCTATGCGGTTAGCAAACCGCTGGGCCCTCTCCTGAGAGAGGGACAACCTCTCCATACCTGGTCCCAAATCTGTTGCATACGCTCCACAACAGAGTCAACACCTGGACAGACAGAAGCCTCCGTCTGTCCTGAAGAAAATCGAGGGTGAAACCCAGAATTACAGAAAAATGGAGACATCAAAGTGGCAGAGCTAGCCCTATTATTAAGAGCAAACTCAGCCAAAGGCAAAAAAGAGACCCAGTCATCCTGATCAGCAGACACAAAGCATCTTAGATAAGTCTCCAATGTCTGGTTTGTTCTCTCAGTTTGACCATTGGTCTGAGGATGAAACACCGAGGAGAAAGACAATTGAACACCAAGTTTAGAACAAAAGGTCCTCCAAAATCTTGAAACAAACTGGACTCCTCTGTCAGACACAATGTTCTCAGGAATGCCGTGTAAACGAACCAAGTGCTGAAGGAACAAAGGCACCAATTCAGAGGAGGAAGGCAACTTAGGTAATGGCACAAGATGTATCATCTTGGAAAACCTATCACAAATCACCCAGATGACGGTCATTCTCTGAGAAACAGGGAGGTCGGAAATGAAATCCATAGAGATATGGGTCCATGGTCTCTTGGGCACAGGCAATGGCATCAACAAACCACTAGAGCAAGAGCAAGGCTTGGAGCGAGAGCAAGTCCTGCAGGACTGCACAAATTCCCTAACATCACGAGATGAGGTAGGCCTGTAATGTAAGGAGTACAGTTCATATAGTGTCTTGTGCTTGGGTGCGATGAAAACACAGGAGTCACAGGTTTGATATAGAAGGTCTTGTATTACTTCATACAAGTGGCAATAATAGTCACACAGTTTGCAGATACAAAAGCAGGAGACACAGCAGGCCAGAGTAACTTAAGCTCAGCAATCACTCTCACAACAGGTTCAGGATCTCTTCTCTGTTACCATAAGTCCATGCAAACGTGGATTTATCAAATAGCAAGGTTCCAAAGTCCACGAGTGTTCCAAAGTTCCACAATAGGAAATAACTGGAGTACAAGGTCCAAGGCTTCCAGGAGTCAGGTCACAGGTTCACTGCAGGCTTGATTCTGAAGCACTGATTGCTCAGCTGTGGCTGCTTAAGAAGCAAGAGGGAGAGAATCAGGGCGGGAACATGCAAGCTGGAAACTCCATATTGACTGAGGGCAAGACAGCTGCAGCAAGACAGAAAGTAAAATGGATGACGGAAAAACTGAGTTTCAGGAACATGTACACAGAACCTTACATTACTCCCCCCTTAGGGACAACCTCCGGATGACCTCAGACCAGGCTTGTGTGGGTACCTCTGATGAAACTGACGGAGCAAGCGAGGAGCATTAACGTTATTGACTGGTTCCCATGAATTGTCCTCCACTGGGTAGCCCTGCCATTTAATCAAATATTGTAACTGATTTCTATACAACCTGGAATCTAGAATCCTTTCCACCACAAATTCTTCCTGACCATCGACTAGCACTGGGTCAGGGCAAGGAGAAGAACGTCCAGGAAACGTATTGGGTGTCGCAGCCTTTAGTAGAGATACATGAAAGACAGGGTGGATTCTCATAGTTCTGGGCAGTTGAAGACGACAAGCGTCAGCACTTATAATTTTACTGATTTTATAAGGTCCAATGTATTTATGTCCCAACTTAGATGATGGAATTCTTAACTTAAGATTTCTGGTTGACAGCCAGACCAGGTCTCCTACCTTGAAAGCTGGTGCAGGTTTACGAAATTTATCTGCGGCTTTCTTGTACCTTTCCTGAGCCAATTCCAGATTTCCCTTTAGAAGATCCATATTCTTTTATAAAGACGTGATTCTTTCAGCCACTGCTGGCAAAGGCGTTTCTATGGGAAATCGAGGAAGAATATTAGGATGATAACCTAAATTGGAGTAAAAAGGAGACTGCTTAGTGGAGGCGCTCTGAGAGTTGTTATAAGAGAACTCAGCCAGTGGAAGTAGATCCACCCAATCATCCTGTAGGTGGCAGATAAAGCAGCGAAGATACTGCTCCAGGGTCTGATTGGTTCGTTCCGTCTGTCCATTAGTCTGAGGATGAAAAGCAGAAGAAAGGTTCACTTTAATGTCCAATGCTGCACAGAAATTTTGCCAAAACCTTGAAGTGAATTGCACCCCTCGATCCGAAATAACCTCATCTGGTACTCCATGTAAACGAAACACATTTTTAATCATCAAATCTGATGTCTGTCTTGCAGTGGGTAAGCCGACACAAGGGATAAAATGAGCTGCTTTTGTTAAACGATCAACCACCACTAGAATGGTGTTCTTCCCTTGAGAGGTTGGTAACTCCACAATGAAGTCCATAGAAATGGATCCCCACGGGCGGGACGGGGTGGGAAGAGGTTGCAACAGACCAGTTGGTGAGGAGCGAGGTGTTTTGCATCTTGCACAGACTTCACATGAAGTGACATAGTTTAAAACATCCTTCCTGCAAGTGGGCCACCAAAAGAAACGAGAAAGAAATTCCTGTGTCTTTAGAATTCCTCTATGCCCAGCTATCTTGGAATCGTGAATGAGTTGCAATACTCTCAATCTGACTGTTTCAGGTATATACAGACGTTGTCCCTGAATCCACACACCATTCTTAAAGACAAGACTTACGTCCCTTGGGGGTTGTGCCAAAAAGGAATCCGCATGGTATGCTTCCTTGATGTCCTTAAGTAGGTCTTGATTATGAATCACTCCCAGGAATCTAGAGTCAGGAAGAATAGTCTTAGGAGGAGTAAGTGGACGTGTCTCTGCTGAATAAATCCTAGAGAGTGCATCAGCCTTTCCATTGCGCGATCCTGGTCTATAAGAAATGATAAAATTAAATTGGTTTAAGAAAAGATTCCAGCGAGCCTGGCGAGGAGTCAGGCACTTAGCCGACCTGATAAATTCAAGGTTACGATGGTCTGTCAGGACGACTATTTGCTGTGCAGCTCCCTGAAGAAGGTGTCTCCATTCTTTGAAGGCGGCAATAATGGCCAACAACTCTCTATTGCCCACATCGTAGTTCCTCTCAGCCGAAGACAACTGCTGGGAAAAGAAGGCACAGGGATGCAAGACATTCTTCTCACCTGTTCTCTGAGAGAGTATAGCTCCAACGGCACAGTCCGAAGCATCCACCTCTATTATGAAGGCAAGTTCGGGGTTGGGATGTACTAAGATAGGTGCAGTGGTAAATTTATCTTTTAAACGGGAAAATGCTTCCTGGGCTTGGGGAGTCCAGGAGAACCTAGACTCTTTCCGGGTAAGTTGGGTGATAGGTGACACTACCTCAGAGAAATTCCTAATGAAACGTCTATAGAAGTTGGCAAACCCGATGAAGCGCTGCACCTCCTTCACATTTCTAGGACTTGGCCAATCCTTGATGGCTTGGGTCTTGCTTCCATCCATACTAATTCCTTGTGTAGACAGTACATACCCCAGAAATTGAATTTCGGTCCTATGGAATTCACACTTTTCAAGTTTGATGTAAAGATGATTTTGTCTTAGACGTTCCAAGACCATTCTCACATGTCCATAATGTTCCTCTGTGGAGTTAGAAAAAATTAGAATATCATCCAAATAAATCACCACGAATGTATCTAGGAGATCCCTGAAGATGTCATTCACCAAGTGTTGGAAAGTGGCTGGGGCGGTACTCAGACCAAAAGGCATAACTAGATATTCAAAGTGTCCATAGCGTGACCTGAATGCAGCCTTCCATTCATCCCAGGTCTAATACGGACTAAGTTATAGGCCCCACGGAGATCTAGTTTAGAGAAAATTTTGGCATGTCGCACTCTCTCCAATAACTCAGGGATTAAAGGCAATGGATAACGGTTTCTAATAGTAACCTTATTGAGTTCCCTATAGTCTACGCAGGGTCTCAGAGATCCATCTTTCTTCTTTACAAAGAAGATGGGTGCACCTGCAGGAGATGAAGAGGGGCGTATGAAGCCCTTGGCTAGATTTTCGTCTATGTAATCCTTTAAAGCCTTTAGCTCGGGCCCCGCCAGGGGGTAGATCTTACCAAAAGGTATCTCTGCTCCAGGCAATAATTCAATTGGACAATCATATGGATGGTGAGGGGGAAGCTGGTCAGCATTCTTCTTGTCACATAAATCCACATAGTCCTGGTATACAGCTGGTAGTTCAGGGACTGACATGGTTCCTTTAGGAACAGAGCAAGCTGAAACTTTTGGACTGATCTGTTTCTCTGGAAAGTGTAATTCCTTGGTCTCCCAGTTAATGGTAGGATTCTGAGCCTGCAGCCATGGTAGCCCTAGAATAATGGGAAAGTGGGGAGAAGAGATAAGCATAAAGGACAGTTTCTCTTGATGATCTTTACCCATAAGAACCCTCAAAGGCTCTGTTTCCTGATCCACTGGTCCAGAGGTCAGCAGGGAGCCATCCACAGTTTCCATCTGTACTGGAGTAGCCTTCTTCACTGAACGTATCCCCTGTTTCAGAGCAAAGGAGACATCCATAAAATTTCCACTTGCCCCTGAGTCGATCATAGCAGAGCTAGACACCCAAGCTGAGTCAACCCAGAGTTTGATGGAAAGAAAGCAATGAGAATTGTTTTTCTTACAACTCAGCTGGGACACCGCTGAGGAAACTTGAAAAATTGCAGCGTTTACACAGTCAACGTCCTCAGAAGTAACGGAGTTTAAGTCCGAGAAATCAAGATCTGTTGCTGCAGATCTCTCTGGAGCCTCACACACTCACAGTGAATAAGTGCTGCAGTAGTCTTACGAGAACGGCTGGGGCAGTTTATAATGAAGTGCCCTGACTTACCACAATAGAAACATAGATTCTCCTTAAAACGATGTTCCTTGCGTGCATCACTAACCCGTCGTTGTAAAGAGTCTACCTGCATGGGTTCAGGTTCAGGTTCCCGTGTGATCCTACTCAAAGGTTCCTTAGCTGGAGAGGAAGGTAGGAAAAGGTTAGTGCGATTGCTTTCGAACCATCTCTCTTGCCTGCGTTCAGTCAGACGAGTATCAATACGGATGCAGTAGTTAATAAAGTCACCTAACGCAGTGGGAGGGTCGGCACGAGCAAGTTCATCCTTAATCAGTGGAGATAACCCCTTTCGAAAAATAGATTTTTTGGCGGAACTGTCCCAGGTGGTATCAAGGGCCCATCTCCTGAAATCCAAGGCATATTCAGCTACCGAGTGCTTACCTTGGCGCAAAGCTAACATGGCTGCTTCAGCTGTTGCACCTCGATTGGGGTCATCAAAACCTGCCCATGGCTGAAATGAAAGCATCAAAATGATCCAAACATTCATCCTCAGTCTCAATCAGAGGGTTTGCCCACATCAAAGCCTTGTTGGTAAGCAACATAATTATAGTAAGCACTTTAGATCGTTCAGTGGGAAATTGTGAAGCATGTGCAGAAAAAAAAAAATTGCATTGATTAATAAATCCCCTGAATTTCTCACGTTCACCGCCAAAACGAAAAGGGGGCAACTTAGGAATCCCAGAACTCGGGGCTACGGCAGGAGCCTGGACTCGCTCCTCTAGAACCTCAATCCTGGCTCGCAAATCCTGGGCAGTCTGTCCAAACACTTGCAAATTGTGGTTAGTGAGGTCCTGTAGGTTTGTAAAACGGGTTTTTATAGTCTGCAAATCTGCAAGGATGTTATCAGTCACTCCGCAAAGTTCCTTTATGCGGGCCTCCATTTTCCAGATCTTTTAAGACAGGAGTACTGGAAGGAGAGGAGAAGAAAAAAAAACAATAGTGTTTACCTGTGGTAACACTGCAGAGAGAAAAAAAAATTAAGGGAACTGCTCACCTGGAATGGTTGTGAGAAGTCACAACCACTATCATCACAGAAAGTTCAACCGGACATCTGATATCCACAGTTACAGCAGACACAAAAGAGGAAAGAAAAAAAAAACAATAGTGTTTACCTGTGGTAACACTGCAGAAAAAAAAAAAACTTAAGGGAATTGCTCACCTGGAATGGTTGTGAGAAGTCACAACCACTGTCATCACAGAAAGTACAACCGGACATCTGATATCCACAGTTACAGCAGACACAGCCTTTCCAGACCCAGCAGACACTAACGTTTGGCTTCAGAATCTTGTAATGTAAGGAGTACAGTTCATATAGTGTCTTGTGCTTGGGTGCGATGAAAACACAGGAGTCACAGGTTTGATATAGAAGGTCTTGTATTACTTCATACAAGTGGCAATAATAGTCACACAGTTTGCAGATACAAAAGCAGGAGACACAGCAGGCCAGAGTAACTTAAGCTCACAATCACTCTCACAACAGGTTCAGGATCTCTTCTCTGTTACCATAAGTCCATGCAAACGTGGATTTATCAAATAGCAAGGTTCCAAAGTCCACGAGTGTTCCAAAGTTCCACAATAGGAAATAACTGGAGTACAAGGTCCAAGGCTTCCAGGAGTCAGGTCACAGGTTCACTGCAAGCTTGATTCTGAAGCACTGATTGCTCAGCTGTGGCTGCTTAAGAAGCAAGAGGGAGAGAATCAGGGCGGGAACATGCAAGCTGGAAACTCCATATTGACTGAGGGCAAGACAGCTGCAGCAAGACAGAAAGTAAAATGGCTGACGGAAAAACTGAGTTTCAGGAACATGTACACAGAACCTTACAAGGCCACCAAAAGGACCGACTAACCAAGTCTCTGGTACCAAAAATTCCGGGATGACCGGCCAGCGCGGAACAATGAATCTCAGACATCACACTCTTTTTCCACTGGTCCGGGACAAACAATTTCCCAACAGGGCAGCGCTCGGGCTTATCCTCCTGACACCCCTCCAAAGCCAGTCTCAAATTGGGCGAGATGGTGGAAAGAACTATACCCTCTTTCAAAATAACAGAAGGATCAGATAACTCAGGAGAGTCCGCCAGGAAACTCCTCGAGAGGGCATCCGCCTTAACATTCTTAGTGCCAGGAAGAAATGAAACCACAAAATTAAAACGTGTGAAAAACAGGGCCCACCTGGCCTGTCTAGGATTAAGTCACTTGGCAGATTCCAAATAAACCAGATTCTTATGGTCCGTAAGGACCACCACCTGATGTTTTGCTCCCTCCAGCCAATGTCTCCACTCTTCAAAAGCCCACTTCATGGCCAATAACTCCCGATTACCCACGTCATAATTACGTTCAGTAGGAGAAAATTGTCGAGAGAAAAAGGCACAAGGGTTACTTTTAGAGGTCTCTGGATCTCTTTGGGACAAAACGGCACCTGCCCCAATTTCAGAGGCATCAACCTCCACCTGAAATGGTAGAGAAACATCAGGCTGCCGTAGAACAGGAGCAGAAGTGAATCTCTGCTTAAGTTCCTGAAATGCAGAGACTGCCTCAGGAGGCCAATTCACCACATCAGAACCCTTTTTGGTCAAATCAGTTAAAGGTTTAACAATAACCGAGAAATTACCAATAAATTTACAATAAAAATTGGCAAAACCCAAAAATCTTTGAAGAGCCTTTAATGAAGTAGGTTGGACCCAATCACAGATGACCTGAACCTTGACCGGGTCCATTTCAATAACAGATGGGGACAAAATGAATCCCAAAAATGAGATCCTCTGTACGCCAAAAAGACACTTTGATCCCTTCACATACAGAGCATTCTCTCTCAAAATCTGGAATACAGTTCGAACATGTTTCACATGAGAGTCCCAGTCATTGGAAAAAATCAAGATATCATCCAAATAAACAATCAGAAATTTATCCACAAAATCCCTGAAAATGTCATTCATGAAGGACTGGAAGACAGAAGGAGCATTAGTGAGCCCAAAGGGCATCACAAGGTACTCAAAATGCCCCTCAGGGGTATTAAATGCCGTCTTCCATTCATCCCCGTGCTTAATGCAAATAAGGTTATATGCCCCCCTGAGGTCAAGCTTGGTAAACCAAGTAGCATTTTTCACCCTGGAAAACAGGTCAGAAATCAAGGGTAACGGATATTGATATTTCACAGTAATATTGTTCAAAAGACGATAATCAATACATGGCCTTAATGAACCATCCTTTTTGGCCACAAAGAAAAAACCGGCACCTAAGGGTGAAGAGGATGGTCTGATATGACCCTTCTCCAATGACTCCTTGATATAAGACCGCATAGCGTCATGTTCAGGTACAGACAAGTTAAAAAGGCGACCTTTAGGGAATTTACTACCAGGCACTAATTCAATAGCGCAGTCATAGCTCCTATGGGGAGGCAAGGATGCAGATTTACTTTCGCTAAACACATCAGAAAAATCAATCAAAAAGTCAGGAACATCCTGAGCCTGGGGGGAGGCAGAAAAAACAGGAGTGTTGGTATTAACACATTGGCAGCCCCAACTGGTTACAGACACAGTTTTCCAATCCAAAACAGGATTATGAGACTGTATCCAAGGGAAACCCAGTACGATAATATCATGCAGATTATACAGAACCAAAAATTTGCAGCACTCCTGATGATCAGGTTCCACCCTCATTATCACCTGAGTAGAGAACTGAGGTTTATTCTCAGCCAAAGGGGTAGAATCGATCCCCAGTAGGGGAATAGACTTCTGTAGGGGTATCAAGGGAAACCCACAACGTTTAGCAAAATCATAATCCATCAGGTTAATAGCTGCTCCAGAATCAACGAAAGCCTGAGCAGAAAATGAGGCCAGAGAGCATATCAGAGTGACAGTTAATAAAAACTTAGTCTGAACACTACCCAAGACAACTGAGCGTGCAAAACGTCTTCCCCGCTTAGGGCAGACTGAAATAGCATGAGAGGCATTACCACAGTAGAAACATAACCCATTGCGCTTTCGAAACTCATGACGCTGTGCCCCAGACATCACTCTATCACACTGCATGGATTCAGAAGCAGGTTCACAAGGCAACACTATTCCACGCATACTTCTCCGCTCACGCAAACGTCTGTCAATTTGAATCGCTAATGACATAGAATCATTGAGACCAGAGGGGACAGGGAATCCCACCATAACATCCTTTACATTATCTGACAGACCCTTCCGAAAAAGGGCCGCCAAAGCGTCGTCATTCCACTTGGTCAGGACTGCCCACCTATGGAATCTCTGACAGTATAACTCAGCGTCATCAAGCCTCTGATTTAATGCCAACAAGACTTTTTCAGCTTGATCAGTGACATTAGGCTCATCGTACAATAACCCCAAAGCCTGAAAAAATGCATCAACATCACTCAAAACAGGATCCCCAGGTGTCAGGGAAAAAGCCCAATCCTGAGGATCGCCGCGCAGGAGAGAGATGACAATTTGAACCTGCTGCGCTGCGTTCCCTGAGGACTTAGATTTTAAGGCAAAAAACAATTTACAATTATTTTTGAAATTCTGAAACTTAGCTCGATCCCCCAAAAACAAATCTGGCATGGGAATCCTAGGTTCCACAACAGGCAACCTAGCAAGATATGCAGCAATACTCTGAACCTCAGTGGCAAGCTGATCCACACGGCCAGACAACTGTGCAAACTCCATTGAGAGAGAAAAAAAATCCTCCCCAGCACCCAGAGATACAGAGGGAAAAAAAATGCAACAAACAGAAAAATACCTCTGACAACTCTGACAACCGTTTTTTCTTTCACAATATTTTTTCCCTTCTGTGAGTACCATACAACTTTAAATTTTGGGCCGGTGATACTGTTATGTTTCGGTAACTGAGGAGTGCAGGTAAAAAATGCAATACACCAGAGCAGTTGGAATCTATGAGATTGCAGTACCCTGACTAACCACCACAACTAGAGGCAGCCGTGGAGCGTTCCTACGTTGGTCCTAGATGCCTCGTCACAGCCTGAGAAACTAACTACACCTAAAGATAGAAATAGGAAAGCTATCTGCCCCGGAGCAGATCCCCAAAGAACATAGAAAGCCCCCAAACATGTAATGGCTGTTAGACAAGAAGAAATACTGACACAGACAGAAAATAGTATGAGCAAACGTTGGGGCCCAAGCTAATCTAAATAGAAAAGGATAGGAAGGGTACTTACTGCAATCCCAAAAAACCCTGCAAAGCACCAACTCTACTAATTTCAAAAACACCTGAGATCACACGACCTCCACCACCTAAATTAGTTCTCTGGTGCAACAAAACCAAAACAGCAGCCACTGAAAAAACTGGAAAAAGCAAAAGTACAAACATCAGTGGCTGAACTAAACTGAGAGGGCAAAAGCCCCCGGAGGGGACCCAGAAGGCCCCCACGGAAGTACAGGACAAAATGCAAAAATAAAGCACAAAAACAAAAAAAGAAAATGTCTTATCTGTTAGCAGGAGATGCAGACACGACACAGCAGGCTACAAGGGAAACAGGAATCATGGAGTGAGACCAGAACAATTGATCACCGGCAACCCTGATGGGAAGGCGACTCCCCTATACAAGACCAGTCAGCAACACCTGACTCCCACTCCTCACAATCTTCACTGGACAGTCCAGCACCGCCTGCAACCACCAGAGGGAGCCTCTGCTCAGAACTCATTTCAAGTCCATTCACAACACACTCCCTATAGTCTACCATATAGTATAATACACTCCCTATAGTCCTCCATATAGTATAATACACTCCTCAGTCCTCCATATAGTATAATACACTCCTCATAGTCCTCCATATATTAAAATACACTGCTCAGTCCTCGATACAGTATAATGCAGCCCACATATAGTACATATAATGCTGCCACCCCACAGAGTATAATGCAGCCACCCCACAGAATATAATGTAGCCCCCTGAGTATAATGCAGCCCCACCATGCAATATAATGTAACCCTCATAGAAAATAATGTAGCCTCCTCATAGAGTATAATGAAGCCCCCATACAATATAATATAGCCCCCCATAGAATATAATGCAGCCCCCCATAGAATACAATGTAGCCCCCTCATATAGTATAATGTAGTCCCCTTATAGAGTATGATGCAATCACCCCTCATAGAATATAATAAATTTAATACAGCCCCCTATAGAATATAATGTAGCTCCCCATAGAATATAATGTAGCCCCATAAGAGTATGATACAATCCTCCCTCATAGAATATAATACGCTCCCAAACTCATAGAATATAATATGTCCACCTCCCCATAGAAATATAATGTAGCTCCATAAGAGTATGATGCAATCCTCCCTCATAGAATATAATATGTTCCCCCACCCATAGAATATAATATGGTCCACCTCCCCATAGAATATAATGCAGCCCCATAAGAGTATGATGCAATCCTCCCTCATAGAATATAATATGCTCCCCCACCCATAGAATATAATATGGTCCTCCTCCCCATAGAATATAATGTAGCCCAATAAGAGTATGATGCAATCCTACCTCATAAAATATAATACAGCCCCCATAGAATATAATGTAGCCCATAGAATATAATATGGCCCACCTACCTCACAGAATATCATATGGCCCACCTCCCCATAGAATATAATACGCTCATCGGAATATAATGTAGCCCCATAAAATATAATATGGTCCACCTCCCTCATAGAATATAATACGCTCCCCTATAGAATATAATGTAGCCCCATAGAATATAATTTGGCCCACCTCCCTCATAAAATATAATACACTCCCCATAGAATATACATGTAGCCCATAGAATATAATATGGCTCACCTCCCTCATAGAATATAATACACCCCCATAGAATATAATGTAGCCCCATAGAATATAATATGGCCCACCTTCCTCATAGACTATAATTTGGCCCACCTCCCTCATAGAATATAATACGCCCCCCCATAGAATATAATGTAGCCCCATAGAGTATAATATGGCCCACCTCCCTCATAGAATATAATGCACCCCCTCATAGAATATAAATGTAGCCCCATAGAATATAATATGGCCCACCTCCCCATAGAATATAATATAGCCCACCTCCCCATAGAATATAATATAGCCCACCTCCCCATAGAATATAATACGCCCCTTCATAGAATATAAATGTAGCCCCATAGAATATAATATGGCCCACCTCCCCATAGAATATAATATAGCCCACCTCCCCATAGAATATAATACGCCCCTTCATAGAATATAAATGTAGCCCCATAGAATATAATATGGCCCGCCTCCCCATAGAATATAATATGCTCCCCTTTCCCCAGTACTGACTGATATATGTAAAAAAAAAACCACAATCCTCACCTCTCCTCGTGCCCCACGCTGCTCCCGGCTCCAGTCTCAGCAGCTGCAGTCTGCCCGGCACACAGTGGGTGTGCGATAATATGACGTCATCACGCACTGCAGTGTCAGAGGCAGAGGGGAATGATGGGAGAGGGAGTGTCATCTGACGCTCTCTCCTCCATCATTGGTTTGAACTATTGTTCGGCTGGGGGGGAGTCAGCGCTGGTGGGGTGGAGTAGGCACTGGTGGGGGGGAGTCGACGCTGGCGGGGGAGTCGGTGCTGGCGGCAGGTGACTGGCTGGGGGCCCCTGGGGGAGCAGGGGCCCCAGGCAGCTGCCTGGTCTGCCTGCCGCTAACGTCGGCCTTGCTAATGGGCTGAAGTTCTCATACTTCCCTCAGATATGGAAAATGTCCATGTGAGGGCTTGTTTTTTGTGGAACAAGTTGTGCTTTTGAACAACACCATTGGTTTTAACATATTGTGTACTGGAAAATGGGAAAAAAAATCCAAGTGCAGTGAAATTGTAAAAAAAAGTTAAATTCCACATCTGTTTTTTGTTTTGTATTTTTACCATATTCACTAAATGCAAAAACTGACCTGCCATTATGATTCTCCAGGTCATTACAAGTTCATAGACACCAAACGTGTCTAGGTTCTTTTCTATTTAAGTGGTGAAACAAAAATACAAAATTTGGTAAAAAAAAAAAGGTTGCCATTTTCCGAGACCTGTAGCATCTCCATTTTTCGTGATCTTGGGTTGCGTAGAACTTAATTTTTGCACTCTGAGCTGTGGTTTTTTATTGATACCATTTTGGTATAGATACAGTCTTTTGATTGCCCATTATTGCATTTTAATGCAATGTAGAGATGAACAAAAAACGTAATTCTGACGTTTTGAATTTTTTTCTTGTTACGTCATTTAGCAATTGAGTTAATTCTTTTTTATATCGATTGATCGGGTGATTCTGAACATGACGATACCAAATATGTGTATGTTTGATTTTTTTATTGTTTTATTTTGAATGGTGCGAAGGGGGGTGATTTGAACTTTTATATATTTTTAAAAACTTTTTTTTACTTTTTGCATGCTGCAATAGTCTTTATGGGAGACTAGAAGCTGCAGTAATTTGAGCTCCTCTGCTGCACAAAAGCGATGATCAGATCGCCTGTGTATCAGAAATGCTCACTTGCTCTGAGTGCCAACCATAGGGCGGTGCTCATAGCAATATGGCAATGACAACCATAGAGGTCTGCTGGAGCACTCTGATTGTCATGTCGACACATTGGTGACCAGTGATCATGTGACAGGGTCACCGATGGGCGGGATTAGCAAAGCGCTTCTGGTAAGAGCGAGTTAAATGCCACTGTCAGAGATTGACAGTGGCATTTAACTAGTTAACAGCCGCAGGTGGATAGTGATTCCACCCACAGCTGTGTGGACTCATGTCCCCTGTATATATCAGCTGTCATGTGCCCGGAAAGGTGCGGGCTCAGCGCCGGAGCCCGCACTAAACAAGGGGAGTCCGGCATCGGTGTACTATTACGCCCAATGTTGGAAAAGGGTTAAAAGACTACAGTTTTCAAAAAAAACAAAATCTCATATAGTAAAGCTTAATAAAAATCTATATAATCGTCTAATTCTGTCTGTCTGTAGCGGAAATCCCGCGTCGCTGATTGGTCACGCCCAGCCGGACGCGACCAATCAACGACAGGCGCAGTCCGGCCGTGGATTGGTGTAGGATTTAAACCACACACGCCACTGCTATCGTTGGGAGATCAGCGGCGGGTCATCTCCTGCCGCATGGAGGTCAGCGGCAACGCAGCCAGGAGATGACCGGCGCCACCGGTCATTTCCCGGCTGCTCGCAGCAGAAGTACCCCGACCGGCAGCCTCCACGTAAACCCCAGCAGCAGCCTCCACGTACACCCCACCAGCAGCAGCCTCTATATACCCCAGCAGCAGCCTCTATATACCCCAGCAGCAGCAGCCTCCACATATACCCACTAGAATATCCGATGCCTTAGAATTGGGCCACCATCTAGTAGCAAATAAAGTTACAACAATCAAATTAATTAATTAATTAACACATTGATTGCCTGGTCACCTGAATAAGTGCATTACAAAATTGCCACTGTGTATGTGTTATTTGTGTACGTGTGTATTTTATATATCATTGTGTGTATGTTTGTTCTATGTATTTGCATGAATATTGTACTTGTGTCTAATGTGAAAATGCATGTAAATGTGCACGTGTATACGCAGGTGGAGCCTGACAGAGGGGAGGACCAGATACATGTCCTGTACTTGGCCCCTTCACTGTATAAGTAGACCTGTTACATTTATTTCATTATGTGGCTCAGTATTAAAAAAACTAATGACAATGGTCGCTCCTCTTGCCCTTTAGGGACCTAGAAGATGAACTGTAAAATCGAAAAGTCAACACACTGGATAAATATAGGCAGCAGCCACATACGGTATTTTATTTTGCACTTAGTTTACACATTGCACAATCCTGACAGACTAAACTTTAAGTCTTGTGGCAAGTCTGCACAAGAAGACAGATGAAGTGCATAACTAGAATTGATAGTGCCTTGGTATTTGCAGCACAAATCACAGGTTGTACCAGCCTACAAGTAATTCAATTTGCAGCATGAGACAAGAACATGTAAGTACATGCTTATTTAAAAAAAAAAATGCAGAGAGCAGTTCATTCTTTTAGGACAAAGTTGTGATCCTCATGTGCAGGCATTGCAGGACCTTAGATGTCTATAGTTACGACCACTGATATAGTGACAGTTCATTATCTAGTTGCTGGTGGTGGTAACCTTGGATATCTAAGGTCCTGCAATGCCTGCACATGAGGAAAGAGACATAGCGAATCAGAAAAACTATACTAGACTTCTAATTTAAGGTATTTGCTAAAATTACTACTACACCTACTACATATTAGGATAGGATCTTGGAGATGGGAATACCCCTTTATTTCCTCCCAATAGAGTCCCTCTTTCAGTCATAGGGGTATCACTTGCACAGTTTCAGTCACAGCTCTATGCATAGAGAGCGGTGACTGTAATTGCACCTCCAGCCAGCTGTCAGTCAGGGCTGGGGGCACAGTTACACCTGCAACTCTCTATGCAAAGAGCGGTAACTGTAACCGTGCTGGCACCACCCCTGTGACTGAAAGAGTGAGCCAGAGAGGAGTAAAATACATTTCCTCCTGGCAGCGGGGCTCTCAGTGTGGGCATCGCACAGTGTCAGAATGCTATTGACCTGCAGATTAACTCAATATCTGTGGGGTAATAGTGTTATTTTACATGACAGGTTCTCTTTACATTTTTTTTCACCTTTCTAGATTTCTGCAAAAATGAAAACTTAAATCTTTACACCAAGAACCAATATCTATATGGTATATCAATACCAATATGGTGATATTTTTTCATTATGTCCCTGAAGTTGTTCATCCTTAAGTTTGCTGGCATCTTCACTAGCAATCAACAGAAGTATGAATGCAGGCTAAAACACAGGCTAAAGTTATAACATGGCTAAAACACATGTTATAACTCAGGATCAATACCTCATAATGTACAATGTATCTACAACAATCCCAAACTCCCTTTAAGACTGGGATCACACATGCAAGAGACTCACACGATTCTCGTGCGAGTCTCTCGCATGAACACCCAGCACTACCGCCGGCAC
This sequence comes from Oophaga sylvatica, assembly GCA_033576555.1. Taxonomy (NCBI): domain Eukaryota; kingdom Metazoa; phylum Chordata; class Amphibia; order Anura; family Dendrobatidae; genus Oophaga; species Oophaga sylvatica. Next base: position 97,634,103 of record JARQOD010000006.1, read on the forward strand.
TCGGACTGGAGCGTGCGGCTGCATGGAAATACATGCAACCGCACACTCCGGTCCGAGTGCTGGTGTCAACGCCGGGTGTTCATGTGAGAGACTCGCACGAGAATTGTGCGAGTTTCTTGCATGTGTGATCCCGGCCTAACACCAAATCACACGCATGTACATGCTGATGACACGTAACTTACTGTAACAAAACATACAGTATATGTACATGATTGGCATGAAGTGCGTCTGTGATTGGGAGGATTTACACCTGTGCCATCTACCGCTGGAGTGACCTTTAGGCTGAGGTCACACTTGCATGTGTGTTGCGAGAAACTGAAATGAGTTTCTCGCATCAACACCTGGCACTGCCGCCGGCACTCAGCAGCAGTGCCAGGTGTTGATGCGAGAGACTCGTGCAAGTTTATCACATCACACACGCAAGTGTGACATTGGCCTTACAGTTGAGCTCCTATCGCATGTATTGGGATTGGAGATAGCGCCTATCCCAGAACTTTAATCTCTCATATGTCAATAGTGACGGGAGGACATGAGGAGATCATTTCTTCTATCAACTCTCGGCACTCCAATAATGTGATTGTACCGTGTGGATTGAATGCTATGGCAAACAGTGGCCTAATGATAGCTTCCAGGTCTGCCATATATCTACACTTCTATTAGGCTGCATGTGAGTGTAAGGCCAGTGTTACACTTGCGTGTTTGATGCGAGAAACTCGCACGAGTCTCTCGTATCAACCCCCATCACTGCTGCTGGCACTGAGACTGGAGCGTGCGGCTACTTGTATTTCTATGCAGACACACACTCTGGTCCGAGTGCTGGCAGCAGTGCCAGGTATTGATGCGGGAGACTCGTGCGAGTTTCTCGCATCACACACGCAAGTGTGACACCAGCCTAACATTTACAGACATAGATAATGCACTGCACTAGACATGTAGTGCAGTGCATTATTTGTGCGATACAAGGATTGTATATTAAGTCACATTGCTCACAACAAAAAGCTAGTATAACATAAAAAAGTGTTTAATTGTATTTTTTTTTAATTTAACACCCCTCCAAATTTTCAGTTTTCCAATAAAAAATATTGTTTTAATTAAAAAACAGACACCAAAAAATTCACATATTTGGTATTGTCGCATCAATAACAATTTGTACCTTAAAATAGTTTCATTATTTATTCAGCACGGAGAAAACAGCACAAAAAATGCCAGAAATGCTGTTTTTATTCATCCCAGCTCACAAAAAAATAAAATAAAAAATAATCAAAAGTTAATCAATAAAACCAGTCATACAGCTACAGTGCCTTGCGAAAGATGTTCGGCCCCCTGCAACTTTTCAACCTTTTCCCACATATCATGCTTTAAACATAAAGATACCAAATATAAATTTTTGGTGAAGAATCAACAACAAGTGGGACACAATTGTGAAGTTGAATGAAATTTATTGGTATTTATTGGAAATACAAAACTGAAAAGTGAGGCGTGCAATATAATTCGGCCCCTTTAACTTAATACTTTGTTGCGCCACCTTTTGCTGCGATTACAGCTGCAAGTCGCTTGGGGTATGTCTCTATCAGTTTTTTACATCGAGAGACTGAAATTCTTGCCCATTCTTCCTTGGCAAACAGCTCGAGCTCAGTGAGCTTGGATGGAGATCGTTTGTGACCAGCAGTTTTCAGCTCTTTCCACAGATTCTCGATTGGATTCAGGTCTGGACTTTTACATGGTCATTCTAACACCTGGATACGTTTATTTGTGAACCATTCCATTGTAGATTTTGTTTTATGTTTGGGATCATTGTCTTGTTGGAAGACAAATCTCCGTCCCAGTCTCAGGTCTTTTGCAGACTCCAACAGGTTTTCTTCAAGAATGGTCCTGTATTTGTCTCCATCCATCTTCCTATCAATTTTAACCATCTTCCCTGTCCCTGCTGAAGAAAAGCAGGCCCAAACCATGATGCTGCCACCACCATGTTTGACAGTGGGGATGGTGTGTTCAGGGTGATGAGCTGTGTTGCCTTTAGGCAGGGCCGGCGTCAGCACCCGGCCTACCTGGGCAAGTGCCGGGGCCCTGAGCAGGCGGGGGGGCCCACTCGCCGTCGGGCACCCCGGCTCCCGTTAGCGGATGAGAGCGGTACCAGCGCCGCAACTGGGCCCCCCCGCTTGCTCAGGGCCCCGGCAGCAGCTGGCGCAATACTTACCTCTCCCTGTGCCTCCGCAGCTCTGGGCTACAGGGGGCGCCTGCGCTTCTGCTCACAGCAGCGCCGCTGAATGATGTCATCATTCAGCGGCCGGCTGTGGCAGAGAGTAAGCGCGGGCGCCGGACAAGTGAGATGTGAGGTGTGTGTGTATCAGTGTGTGTGTGTGTGTGTATGTAGTGCGGTGCTTTGTGTGTGTGTATGTGAGCGAGTGTTGCGGTGCTGTCTGTGTGTCGTTTTGTATGTGTGATGGTGTGGTGGGGAGGCAGTGATGGTGATGGGGAGGCGATGATGATGGGGAGGCAATGATGATGATGGGGAGGAGATGATGATGATGATGGGGAGGAGATGATGATGATGATGGGGAGGCAATGATAATGATTGGGAGGCAATGATGATGATAATGGGGAGGCAATGATCATGATGATGGGGAGACAATGAAGATGATGGGAGGCAATGATGATGATGGGAGTCTTTCCACAGAGCCCTTTCCTGAGCCAAAACAGTGCAGAATGCAGCACAGTGCAGAGGAGAGCTCCATATTTTGTATGGAGCATTATATGGGGACCAGTATCCTGTATGGAGCATTATTTGGGGACCAATATTCTTTATGGAACATTATATTTGGCCCATAATACTGTATGGAGGACTATGTGGTGCCCATAATATTGCATGGAGGACTGTACTGTCCAGTCTGTACTGTGCGCTGTGAGGATTTGGCGGTTTCTGAGCTATTGTAGAATTTACAATAGATATCACTCATGTAATGGAAGAAGAGAAGTGTTTGGCATTGTACTATACCCATATTTCTCTGCAGTATCTGTGCATTATGAATCGTGGTCTGTGTTAAAGGGGCCCACTGAGACTCTTTCGCCCGGGGCCCATAGAAACCTGGAGCCGGCCCTGCCTTTAGGCCAAACATATCGCTTGGCATTGTTGCCAAAAAGTTCAATTTTTGGTTTCATCTGACCAGAGCACCTTCTTCCACATGTTTGATGTGTCTCCCAGGTGGCTTGTTGCAAACTTTAAACAACACTTTTTATGGATATCTTTGAGAAATGGCTTTCTTCTTGCCACTCTTCCATAAAGGCCAGATTTGTGCAGTGTACGACTGATTGTTGTCCTATGGACAGACTGTCCCAACTCAACTGTAGTCCTCTGCAGTTCATCCAGAGTGATCATGGGCCTCTTGGCGGCATCTCTGATCAGTCTTCTCCTTGTTTGAGATGAAGGTTTAGAGGGACTGCCAAGTCTTGGTAGATTTGCAGTGGTATGATACTCCTTCCATTTCAATATGATCGCTTGCACAGTGCTCCTTGGGATGTTTAAAGTTTTGGAAATCATTTTGTATCCAAATCCGGCTTTAAACTTCTCCACAACAGTATCACAGACCTGCCTGTTGTTTTCCTTGGTCTTCATGATTCTCTCTGTGCTTCAAACAGACCCTGAGACTATCACAGAGCAGGTGCATTTATACTGAGACTTGATTACACACAGGTGGATTATATTTATCATCATTAGTCATTTAGGACAACATTGGATCATTCAGAGATCCACAATGAACTTCTGGAGTGAGTTTGCTGCACTGAAAGTAAAGGGGCCGAATAATATTGCACGCCCCACTTTTCAGTGTTTGTATTTCCACAAAAATTTAAAATAACCAATACATTTCATTCAACTTCACAATTGTGTCCCACTTGTTGTTGATTCTTCACCAAAAAATTTACATTTGGTATCTTTATGTTTGAAGCATGATATGTGGGAAAAGGTTGAAAAGTTCCAGGGGGCTGAATACTTTCGCAAGGCACTGTATGTCTATAGTAAAATATGTAATTTTTGTATTGTCATTACTGTATCAAATTTCAGAATAAAATTACATATCAATTATAAGGAACGGTTGAAAGATGTCTAATAATAAAAAATACAGAATTGCTGTTTATTTTTTGTTCTTTTCACCTTCCAAAAATATAATAACAATTATTGAATAATTTGTAACACAAAGTAGTATCACTGAAAACTCCTATAGCAATGTAGACAAAAAAAATAAAAAAACATTATTGCTCTTGGAATGCGTCTATGAAAACACAAAAATGGAAAAAGATGTTTGGTCATTAAGACTAAATTAGGCCTAGTCTTTAAGAGGTTAATTAGCTCTAAAGTGGTGGTCAAAAGTGGATGTTGCCTTTAAGATAATTAAAAATAAATATATTAAATTATTATTATTATTTAATTTAGCAATGAAATAACAATTACATTATACAACATCTATAGGAAAAAAAAGAATGTGTTAATATATTTATCTAGCAAAAGCATTTTGGATGTGGCTTAAATAAAATGCCTGCCATAACGATATTTTAATCTACATTTAAGCAAAATAGTCACTCATCAAAATCTGCAGACAGTATTAAGCACTAAGCAGACACTTCCACAAATATGATATGACAACTTAATGAAGGCAGCTGTGCATTACAATCACTTTCTACTGATGGAGGAGACACTTTACAAGTTTAGAAGGCTAATTAAAAATGAAAAGTCCCGAATCAGTGCTCCAGGGACTGCTGTACTCAACATTTCCCTTTAGGGATTACAGACAAATGCAGATTTTGGATAATCGAACATGTGACATGAATTATTCCGCACACTGAAATGAGAATATTTTCTAAATGCAATGCAACATATAATTATGTTATTCCACATGCAATTTAGGAAAATGATATGGGCTATTAGAAAGTAATATACATATTAATAAACACAGCATGAGCTTTTTGTGCAATTGCCTTCTTCAGTCTTGATTTAGAATCTCTTACATTCTTGTTAACGTCTAAGGCAAGGTTCACACTGGCCCTAGGCTACTGTATATTCACACTAGCATAATGACTTTTTGTTTGTACCAATATCATGGCCGCTAACAGTGGCAGTTTTGCTATTCTTGCAGTTGAAAATACTGGAAACCCAAATCAAATAGGTACCAAGAAGATATCAGGGCCCATTCATCAGTGTTTTCTGGAATAAAATACTTTGAAAAGAGGCAAAATTTTTGCACATTGCAAAGTCATGCAAAAATTTTAAAATTTTTGACATTTTCACTCTAGTCCCTAACTGGGTGGACCACGAGTTGGATGGAGGTGTGGCAATGCCCATTCATGTTCAGCTGGTGTGTGCCTTTGGCCGGGGTCACACATGCGAGAAACTCACACGATTCTCGTACGAGTCTCTCGCATGAACACCCGGCACTGCCACCGGCACTCGGACCGGAGCGTGCGGCTGCATAGAATTACATGCAGCCGCACGCTCCGGTACGTGTGCCGGCGGCAGTGACGGGTGTTCATGCAAGAGACTCGTACGAGAATCGTGTTTCTTGCATGTGTGACACTGGCCTTATACCAGAAATCTTACTCTGATTGGAGAAAGATTTCTGGCAGACTCTACTTACTCCACCACGTTCAAGGTCTTAAAGGGGTTAAAAACGAAAAAAGTTAAAGCTTTGGCATGACCAAATCGAAATTCTGATCATAATCCTATTGCAATGTGGTGAAAGGACCTGAAGCGAGAAGTTTCTCAGAGAAATCCCACCAACATAAGTTGAAGTTCTTTTGCAGAGAGGAATGGGCTCAAATTCCTCTATGCCCAAGAATGCAGGATTAGTAAAAAATTATGGGAAATGTTTGAATCCAGTTATTGCTGCACAAGGGGGTGACACCAGATGCTGAAAGCAAAGGTTCACATATGTTTGGCAAATTCACACATGTGTAATATTGGATCATTTTCATCATTAAAACAAGGCAAAATTTAATAGTTTATTACTCATTGGTTGATTTGGTTCTTTTTATCTTTGGATTTACTGTATGTGAAAATTTCATGTAGCTTTAGGCCAAATTTATGAAAAAATATGGAACATTCTGAAGAGTTAACCAAGTTTCAAGCACTACTGTTCTTAGCTTCAAAGCAGAGCTACTTTCATGTAGAATATTATTTTCTAGTCCTCATATTGTGTAGTTCCTATAGTATAAAGTCACATCAGTGACTACACGTCATTGATTTTCACTTCTAATACGTACCTTTAACTCTTTTGATTTTAAGTATCTACCGTATATACTCGTTGTATAAGCCGAGATTTTCAGCACCTTTTTTCGTGCTGAAATGCCCCCGGCTTATACACGAGTCATAGGGCAGAAACCAGCGGGGGAGGGGATGCCGCGGCAGGAGCCGGTGGCTGGGACATCATACTCACCCCACCCCGTGCCATCGCTGAACGTCCCTGCAATCCTGCGTTCTCCCCAGCTTCCTGCAGCTCTCCAGCGCTGAGCGGTGACGTAATACCCGCTCATTAAGGTCATGTAATATGGACGCGACGCCTCTCCCATAGGCGTGGCGTCCATATTCATGGACTTAATGAGCGGTATTACGTCACCGCACTGCGCTGGAGAGCTACAGGAAGCCGGGGAAATGCAGGATTGCAGGGACGTTCAGCGATGGCACGGGGAGGGGTGAGTATGATGGAGGAGAGGACAAGGAGCACGGAGCAGGATGGGGGGGAGAACGGTGGACGGGGAAGCATGGAGGAGGACGGGGGGAGAACGGAGGACGGGGGAAGCATGGAGGAGGACGGGGGGAGAACGGAGGACGGGGGAAGCATGGAGGAGGACGGGGAGAACGGAGGACGGGGGAAGCATGGAGCAGGATGGGGGGGAGGACGGGGGAAGCATGGAGGAGGACGGGGGGAGAACGGAGGACGGGGGAAGCATGGAGGAGGACAATGAGCATGGAGCAGGACGGGGGGAGGATGGAGGGCACAGAGGAGCAGGAGCAGGACGGGGGAGAGGATGGAGGGCACAGAGGAGCACGGAGCAGGACGGGGGGGCACAGGAGGACGGAGAAGGAATGGGGGAGCACAGCGGAGGACGGAGCAGGAGGGGGGAGTACAGAGGAGAATGGGGGAGCACAGAGCTGGATGGGGGAGCAAGGAGCAGGACGGGGGCAGCACAGAGCAAGAGGGCAGTTTATACACCCGCTTATACACGAGTCAATAAGTTTTCCCAGTTTTTTGTGGCAAAAATTAGGGGGTCGACTTATACACGGGTCGGCTTATACACGAGTATATATGGTACATTGAATCCTCCTTAAGGTGCATCGAAATGTAACCTTCCTGGTAGCCTGAAGGTAGCCAGTATGCATAATACAGTCATGGACAAAAGTTTTGAGAATGACACAAATATTAATTTTTACAAAGTCTACTGCTTCACTTTTTCTAATGGCAATTTGCATATGCTCCAGAATGTTATAAAGAGTGATCAGCTTAACAGCAATTACTTGCAAAGTCAATATTTGGCTAGAAATGAACTTTATCCCCCAAAACACATTTCAACATCATTGCAGCCCTGCCTTAAAAGGACCAGCTAACCTCTTTTCAGTGATTGCTCCATTAACACAGGTGTGGGTGTTGATGAGGACATGGCTGGAGATCAATCTGTCATGATTAAGTAAGAATGACACCACTGGACACTTTAAAAGGAGGCTGGTGCTTGGCATCATTGTTTCTCTTCTGTTAACCATGGTTATCTCTAAAGAAACACGTGCAGTCATCATTGCAATGCACAAAAATGGCCTAACAGGGAAGAGTATCGCAGCTAGAAAGATTGCACCTCAGTCAACAATCTATCGCATCATCAAGAACTTCAAGGAGAGAGGTTCCATTGTTGCCAAAAAGGCTCCAGGGCGCCCAAGAAAGACCAGCAAGCGCCAGGACCGTCTCTTAAAAGTGTTTCAGCTGCGGGATCGGGCTACCAGCAGTGCAGAGCTTGCTCAGGAATGGCAGCAGGCAGGTGTGAGTGCATCTGCACGCACTGTGAGGCGGAAACTCTTGGAGCAAGGCCTGGTCTCAAGGAGGGCAGCAAAGAAGCCACTTCTCTCAAGAAAAAAACATCATGGACAGACTGATATTCTGCAAAAGGTACAGGCAGTGGACTGCTGAGGACTGGGGTAAAGTTATTTTCTTGATGAATCCCCTTTTCGATTGTTTGGGACATCAGGAAAACGCCTCATTCGGAGAAGACAATGTGAGCACTACCACCAGTCTTGTCTCATGCCAACTGTTAAGCATCCTGAAACCATACATGTGTGGGGTTGCTTCTCAGCCAAGGGAATCGGCTCTCTCACAGTCTTGCCTAAAAACACAGCCATGAATAAAGAATGGTACCAGAATGTCCTCCAAGAGCAACTTCTCCAACCCTCCAAGAGCAGTTTGGCGATCAGCAATGCCTTTTCCAGCATGATGGAGCACCTTGCCATAAAGCAAAGGTGTAATAAAAATGGCTCAGGAACAAAACATAGAGATTTTGGGTCCATGGCCTGGAAACTCCCAGATCTTAATCCCATTGAGAACTTGTGGTCAATCATCAAGAGACGGGTGGACAAACAAAAACCTAAAAATTCTGACAAAATGAAAGCATTGATTGTGCAAGAATGGACTGCTATCAGTCAGGATTTGGTCCAGAAGTTGATTGAGAGCATGCCAGGGAGAATTGAAGAGTCCTGAAGAAGAAGGGTCAACACTGCAAATATTGACTTGCTGCATTAACTCATTCTGTCAATCAGGGCCGGCGTCAGCACCCGGCACACCCGGGCAAGTGCCGGGCCCTGAGCAGGCGGGGGGGCCCACTCGCCGTCTGGCACCCCCGCGCCCGTTAGCAGAGGAGAGCGGTGTCAGCGCCGCCACTGGGCCCCCCGCTTGCTCAGGGCCCCGGCAGCAGCTGGCACAATACTCACCTCTCCCGTGCCTCCGCTGCCGCAGCTCCGGGCTCCAGGGGGCGCCGGCGCTTCCTCTCACAGCAGCGCCGCTGAATGACGTCATCATTCAGCGGCCGGCTGTGGCAGAGAGCGCGGACCCTGGACAGGTGAGACGTGTGTGTGTGTGTCTCTGTGTGTGTCTCTGTGTGTATGTAGTGCGGTGCTTTGTGTGTGTATGTGTGTGTTTGTATGTATGTGAGAGAGTGCTTGTGTGCTGTGGTGCTGTTGTGTGTGATGATGGGCAGGCATTGCTGATAATGGGGAGGAGATGATGATAATGGGCAGGCATTGATGATGGGGAGAAGATGATGATGGGCAGGCATTGATGATGATGGGGAGACGATAATGATGATGGGGAGGCGATGATGATGATGGGCAGGCATTGATGATAATGGGGAGGCATTGATGATGATGGGGAGGCGATAATGATGATGGGGAGGCGATGATTATGGGCAGGCATTGCTGATAATGGGGAGGCATTGATGATGATGGGGAGAAGATGATGATAATGGGCAGGCATTGATGATGGGGAGAAGATGATGATGATGGGCAGCATTGATGATGATGGGGAAGAGATGATGATGATGGGCAGGCATTGATGATAATGGGGAGGCCATGATGATGATTGGGAGGCGATGATGATAAGGAGACAATCATGATGATGGGGAAGCAATCATGATGATAATGGGGAGTCTTTCCACAGCGCCCTTTCCTGAGCCATAACAGTGCAGAACGCAGTACAGCGCAGAGGAGAGCTCCATATTTTGTATGGAGCATTATATGGGGACCAGTATCCTGTATGGAGCATTATATGGGGACCAGTATCCTGTATGGAGCATTATATTGGGTCCAGTATTCTGTATGGAGCATTATTTTGGGTCCAGTATTCTGTATGGAGCATTATATGGGGGGGTGACATCCTGCATGGGGTATTATATGGGTGATGAGGGGGAGACTGTGGTGCCCATAATAATAATAATAATAATCTTTATTTATATAGCGCCAACATATTCCGCAGCCTTTACAGTTTAACAGTTTCAGAACACAAGTCATAAGTAACAACGTTAACAATACAATAATTAAAGCAAAATAAGCCGCCCCTGCTCGTGAGAGCTTACAATCTGCAATGAGGTGGGGGAGTACAAAGTACAGGTGTTTATATACAATGGTGTATTTACAATGATGGTCTAGCCATCTTGAGGGAGTGAGTGGATGGGAGATAGTGAATGGGCTACACACACACACACTTACACATAGAATGACTTTGATTAGTGAATGTGATAGGCCGCTCTGAACAAATGTGTTTTGAGGGAGCGCCTGAAACCATGCAAATTGTGGATAGTCTTAATTTCTTGGGGTAGAGCATTCCAGAGGATTGGCGCAGCGCGGGAGAAGTCTTGGAGTCGGGAGTGGGAGGTACGGATTAGTGCAGAGGTTAGTCGAAGATCGTTTGCAGAGCGCAGCAGTCGGTTAGGCCGATAGATAGAAATGAGGGAGGAGATGTAGGGGGTGCTGCACTGTGGAGAGCTTGTGGGTGAGAAACCAGTACTTTGAATTGGATCCTATAATGAATGGGCAGCTAGTGTAAGGACTGGCGAAGAGCGGACGCGTCCGAGTACCGATTAGCCAGATGGATTACCCTGGCTGCTGCATTAAGGATGGACTGGAGAGGGGATAGTCGAGTAATGGGGAGGCCAAGTAATAGAGCGTTGCAGTAGTCCAGGCGGGAGTGGATCAATGCTACAGTGAGGGTTTTTGTTGTTTCCATGGTGAGAAAAGGGCGGATTCTAGAGATGTTCTTTAGGTGTAGGCGGCAAGAGCGGGCAAGAGATTGTATATGGGAGGTGAAGGAGAGATTGGTGTCAAACATAACCCCAGACAGCGAGCCTGCTGCCGGGGTGTTATTATGGTGCCGCCCACGGAGAGGGATATGTCAAATTTAGGGAGGTTAGTAGACGGCGGGAGCAGAAGAAGTTCAGTTTTGGAGAGGTTAAGTTTCAGAAAGAGAGCGGACATGATGTTGGAGACTGCGGACAGACAGTCGGTGGCGTTCTGTAGTACAGCGGGGGTAAGGTCGGGGGATGACGTGTATAGTTTTGTGTCATCAGCATAAAGATGGTACTGAAAGCCAAATCTGCTGATGGTCTGTCAAATTGGGCCCGTGTAGAGAGAGAAGAGAAGGGGGCCAAGAACTGAGCCCTGGGGTACACCGACAGCGAGAGGAAGAGGAGATGATGTGGAGCCAGAGAACGAAACACTGAAGGAGCGGTTAGAAAGACAGGAGGAGAACCAGGAGAGAACAGTGTCCTTAATACCTAGTGAGTGGAGCCTAGACAGTAGGAGACAGTGGTCAACCGTGTCAAAAGCTGCAGAAAGGTCGAGAAGAATGAGCAGAGAGTGGTCACCGTTACGTTTTGCTGTAAGAAGGTCATTGGTCACTTTGATGAGTGCAGTTTCAGTCGAATGTAGGGGGCGGAAGCCGGACTGTGAAGGGTCTAGAAGGGAGTAAGTGGAGAGGTAACGGGTGAGGCGGGAGTAGACTAGGCGCTCCAAGAGTTTAGAGGTGAAGGGGAGATTGGAGACCGGTCTGTAGTTGTTTGTGCAGGAAGGGTCGAGAGCGGTTTTCTTTAGTAGTGGAGTAATGATGGAGTGTTTGAAGGAGGATGGGAAAATGCCAGAGGAGAGTGAGAGATTAAAGATTTTAGTTAGGTGAGTTGTGATAACTGGAGAGAGAGACTGGAGGAGATGTGAGGGAATGGGGTCGGTAGTGCATGTAGTCGGACGAGAGGAAGAGAGGAGTCTGGAGACTTCTTCTTCTGTGATGGGATCAAATGTGGAAAGTGAGCCAGGGGAACAGCAGGGTGGGATGGGAGTCACAGCCCTTGGTGGTTGAGAGCAGATTTCCTGACGGATAGTATCTATTTTTTCTATAAAATGGGAGGCCAGGTCGTCAGCACAAATGTCTGTGATAGGGGCTTGTGCTTTTGGCCTGAGGAGGGAGTGAAAAGTGTCAAAAAGTTTCTTGGGGTTGTTGGCTAGTGAGGAGATCAGGGTGGTGAAGTAGGTCTGTTTGGCGAGGTGAAGGGCAGCATTATAAGTTCTTAACATGAATTTAAAGTGGATGAAGTCTTCTGGTGTGCGGGTTTTTCTCCAAAGGCGTTCAGCACTCCTAGAGCATCGCTGAATAAGTTGAGTTTGTAATGTGAGCCAGGGCTGTTTTACTGTGTGTTTGGAAGTTCTGAGGGTGAGCGGTGCTACTTGGTCAAGAGTGCTTCTAAGAGTGTCATTGTAGTGATGAACAGCCAGATTAGGACAAGAAAAAGAGGAGATTGGGGACAGCGATGAGTGTAGGGAGTCTGAAAGTGTCTGAGGGTTAATGGCTTGTAGATTTCTGAATGTGTGGTAGGTAGGAGTGTGCTGGGGTGGTGGAGGATTTGTGAGCGTGAAGGAGAGAATGTTGTGGTCAGACAGTGGAAGCGGTGGGTTATTTAGGTGGGAGATTGAACAGAGGCGGACAAAGACCAGGTCAAGGGTGTTACCATCCTTGTGTGTCTCAGAGGTTAAAAGCTGTGAGAGGCCTAGAGAAGTGGTTAGTGATAGAAGCTGAGATGCAGGTGTGGAAGTAGGGCTGTTAATGGGGATGTTGAAGTCTCCAAGGATAAGGGTTGGTAGTTCTGAGGACATGAAGTGCGGCAGCCAGGCAGAGAAGTGGTCAAGGAACTGGGTGGGCGAGCCTGGGGGCCGATATATGACCGCTACTCTGAGGGAGAGGGGACGAAAGAGCCTGATGGTGTGGACCTCAAAAGAAGGGAATGAGAGTGATGGAATTGGGGGGATGACCTGGAAAGTGCATTGTGGGGACAGGAGTATGCCGACTCCACCACCATGTCTGTTTGCGGGTCTCGGGGAATGGGAGAACTGTAAGCCACCATAGGAAAGGGCAGCAGGGGAGACCGTGTCAGAATCCTGAATCCAGGTTTCAGTGAGGGCCAACAGATGAAGAGAGTTGTTCAGAAAGTAGTTGTGCAGGAAGGTTAGCTTGTTGCATGCAGACCGTGGATTCCAGAGGGCACAGTTAAACGAAGGAGATGCGGGAGTGCAAGTAATATTAATATAATATTGTATGGAGGACTGTACTGTCCAGTCTGTACTGTGCGCTGTGAGGATTTGGCGGTTTTTGAGCTATTGTACAATTTACAATAGATATCACTCATGTAATGGAAGAAGTGAAGTATTTGGCATTGTACTATACCTATATTTCTCTGCTGTATCTGTGCATCATGAATCGTGGTCTGTGTTAAAGGGGCCCATAAAAACCTGGAGCCGGCCCTGCTGTCAATATAAGCTTTTGTCACTCATATGTTTGCAATTATATTTCTGTCTGTGATAAAAACATCTGTCAAACACACATAAAAACCAGAGGGCAGCAAATCATGTGAAAATATAACATTTGCGTCATTCTCAACACTTTTGGCCATGACTGTACATAGCAGAAAAATAGAAAAATCCAGCATCCGCAGGAAAGGAGGTAAGTATATTAAAACATTATTTTATTAGCAAAATAGTTAAAAACGGGAAAAATTAAAAATCAAAATATACAAAGAGAATGAAAGAACACGGGTCTACACTTTTCAAGCCTAACCGCTCTTTGTCCTGATGAGTAAAATAATGTATTAATGGTAGTTTATGTAACAGTATTTGTTATATTATACAGTAATGCCACCCAAAATGTTTTTTTTTTTACTTTTATGGTGGAAAAATAATTTAATATTAGAAACATTGTAAACTTGCTCTCTTGTGATAGCTCAGTATTAATCACTATTAAATAAAAAACAGATTGTGTAAGGCATATATTATAGCTGAAGCATGATAAATAGTACACTGAGGTATGGGGCTCTGTGGAATAGGCAGATGTTCTAACTTGCCTCATAAACATTTAATGCAATTTAAAAGAGGCATGACCCTAATTTCATAAGTAATTACTCACACAGCACCATGGACCTCCACATGCTCTACCAGTCATCGGGTCATTTACAACTTCTATCACTATTAAATAAAGGTCTTCACTTTATGCATTTAAAATGCAAACTAAGCCAAAATGGATATTAGCAGTATAAGGAATATGAATATACTGTACAATGATGCAGGGAAATATTAATAGTACTAGACACTCGTAAATATGTTATTGATCATTACTATCGCATATAAATTTAATGAAATTGATTTGATATAATATGATTGATAATAAAGACAATTAAGTTACCACAGTTTGGTATTTCAAAGGTAAAGCACTGGATTGTATGCATAACCTTCGTTCTGTAGTGTTAGTATCAATAAGCTCCTGTAAGGCAGCGGCGTTTCCGCCAGTGAAGTTAGTGAGACAGTGACCCAGGCAAGTTAAGTAAATGTCCTTTATTGTCAAAATACTGCACACATGCAATCTTTCACTTCCGGATCACAGCCGGGAATACGGAAAACAAGTCCTATGGCGCCGGCACTTGCACCCCTGTAAGGTTCTTGGGCGCTACCGTGTATGTCCACGTCGCTTGCTCTGGCCTGTGTTAGCTTCACTCAGCCAGACATACTGTACAATCATGAGCTGCATGTGAAACCTAACACAAAACTGACACACCCAAACCTTAACTGCATTTTTAAATGAAAACCGTGGCCATGGGCCACTTGTAAGACCCAGACTAGATGGAGAGATCCGTCCCACTACCATCCTACAGATCTCTCCAAAAATAAAAGCCCAACACAGGTTTTTCTAAACAGACTTGGTCCACACTTCATTTTATTTTGCATGGTAACGCCAGCCATGGCTGTGATTACAATGCTCTCCAGTGCTTCGGTATGCTTCTAAGCACATTCTGGGGGATAGATAATGGCCCTCTCATTTGATTCCCCTTACTGTCTATACTCCCTAAAGCCCCCTTTACACTTTAGATAGCTGTTGGCAAATCAATGGTTAGGCTGATCGTTCTTATGACTGTTATTTCAATGACTTTCATATACAAAGACGCACACAGCTGGCTGAGTGCTCCTGTGTTCTCTATGGAAGAGCCGCTGCAAGACATCTCTGATGGCGGCTTATCATGTAGAGAGCAAAAGGATTGGCAGTGTGAAACTGAACATGCCGGATCCTTCCTTCATTGTACAGTACTGTGCAAAAATCTTAGCATTTTTCAAAAATAGAAGTGTTAAAAATAAATTATCAATTCACAAAATGCGAAGTGAATGAACAAATGACAAATCTAAATCAAACCAATATTTGGCGTGACCTTCCTTTGCCTTCAAAATAACATCAAAATAGCATCAAAACATTAATTCTTGTAGGTATTCTTGCACACAGCTTTTGAAGAAACTTGATGGGGAGGTTGTTCTAAACATATTGGAGAACTAACCACAGATCTTCTATGGATCTAGATTTGTGCAAATCCTTCTGTCTCTACATGTAATCCAGTCAGACTTGATGATGTTGAGATCAGGGCTATGTGGGGGCCATATCATCAATTCCAGGACTCCTTGCTCTTCTTTACATTGAAGAGAGTTCTCAATGACAATGTCTGTATGCTTCGAGTCATTGCGCTGCCACAGAACAAAGCCAGGTGACTAAACCATGCTCAAAAAAATAGGAATACGGGTGCAGAAAAATGGCAGCAGATGTCTGGACTGATTAAGTCAAAATTTAAAATATTTGGCTGTAACTGAAGGTAGCTTGTTCACCAAAATGAGTTTCTGCAGGCAACAGTGAAGAATGGTGGAGGCTCCTTGCAAGTTTTGGCCTGCAATTCAACAAATGGATTTAGTGAATTGGTCAGGACTAATGGTGTCCTCATTGCTGAGAAATACAAGCAAAAACTTCCATCATGTAATACACCGTCAGAGAGGCGTCTGATTTGCTCCAAATTTATTCAGCAGCAAGGCAATGACCCCAAACATACAGTTAATTTCATTAAGAACTATCCTCTGTGTAAAGAAAAATAAGCAGTACTGGAAGTAATGATATGGCACTTCTCAACATTATTGAGCCTGTCTGGGAAGCCCACATCCACAGGAAATTGGTGGTTAGTTCTCCAAGATGTTTAGAACAACCTCCCTGCCGAGTTTCTTCAAAAACTGTGTGCAAGTGTACCTAGAATTATTGATGCTGTTTTGAAGGCAAAAGGAGGTTACCCTAAATATTGATTTGACTTTGATTTCTCTTTTGTTAAATCTTTTTGCATTTTGTTAATTGATAAAAATAAACTCTTCTTTTTTTAAATGTTGTTACTTTCCATCTTTTTTTTTTACACACCAGCCTAAAACTCCTGCACACATCCCTACCCGACCCAGAACAATCTTTAGAAGAAATCGCACACTTCGCAATTTGATTGCACCTTGTAATACCACCTTGTTTTACATCTTTGATGCAAACAACAATGGGTTTTGGATGTTTTGCGTGCAAGTCTGCCAAATGCTTGTGTTGTGCATCTATTAATAATGGAGTTAAAGAATTTAGATCCAATATTTCAGGAATTAGTTACAAAATTAATCATCATGTCAACTGTCAGTCCACCTTTGTAATTTATCTGATGAATGTGGGTGCAGAATACAATATGTAGGACGCACCATACAAACCATGCATGTGAGGTTGAATAAGCATAGACAGAATATACGGAACAGTTATCTATTACACAGTTTGTCCAAACATTCTTGATTACACACCAACAAAAATTTTAAATCATTAAGATTAACAATTATTGATTTTATACCTGACAGTGTTCCTGATCGTTTTAGTAGTCTTATCAAAAGAGAAAGCTTTTGGATCTAAGCTGGGCACTCTAGCCCCTGAAGGATTGAATCTGACCATTCAAAGAGTGAACAGATGATATATACATTTTATTTTTATTCATTTTTTTGTTTTTTATGCATATTCATTTGTACATATTACATATTTAGTTTGTCTTTTATTATTATTTTTTATAATTATTTTGTTTTTTAACTCTGTCTATCATGTGACAATTTGATTACATGTATTTTCTGATTGGCTGTATCTTATTTAAATATCCCTTCCTGTTTGTTAACATTAAACTGCCACCTGATGAAGACGGGTCAACGTCGAAACTCGTTGTTGTCTTATGCAAATAATACTTGTGTCCTGTAGTTCCTAGCGCTCCGTTGACCCTCTTTATTTGCTTCACTAAAACTCATGCACAGTCCTGTATGTTGAGGGACAGTCGAGAGACTCAATACACATTAGACACTCAACCAAGCCTGTTCATATTGATGGTTCTGGCCCATGGTAGTCTACTGTGTATGGAGGCCTTAGATCGGTTGCAGACGAGCGTATAAAAGTCATGTTAGTCACCACCACCTGTGCTATCTGATCAAAAATCATATAATACAAGTCCGATTTATACTCTAGTCTGCATGAGCCTTTTAGCCAAAAAGTTTGGCACTGTTTTGCACAAACCTGTTTTACATTACAAATGACAACCTTGGCCCCAATTCATTATTACCTTTGTACCTTTTTTCTGCAATAAAATGGTTTTAATATGGACTTTTATATGAACTCCTTATCCATTATTTAATTTTCGCTGGTTTTGGGACATTTTGTCATAAACTATTGAGTAGCTTACAATCGGAAGCCACCAGGAACATGGACAGGTCACTTTGCTTTCAAAGCCTTTAAGCAGTTAAAAGAAGCTCAAAAGACTGAACATTTGCACAGCAAGTGCGTTTTGACATTGCAGTGCATATGTTCTTTCTCTGGACATATCTGAAAAAGGCACTGTGTTCTCATACCCTTATGTAAAGTCTCCTGTAATATCTAAGCAAAACCTTTTGAATTCCAGATAAATTCCTACACCTTAATTACATCTGTTTTGTTTCAAATCCATTGCACAATGGCCGTTGTACAGAGCCTAAACTGTTATGTTTTGGTAGCTGAGGAGAGCAGGCAAAAACGGCAATACACCAGAGAGGTTGGAATCTACTGGATTGCATTACCCTGACTAACCACCACAACTAAAGGCAGCCGTCACAGTTCCTACGTTGGTCCTAGACGCCTCGTCACAGCCTGAGAGGTTAACTACACCTAAAGATAGAAAGAGGAAAGCTATCTGCCCCGGAGCAGATCCCCAAAGAACATAGGAAGCCCCCAAACATGTAATGGCGGTTAGACAAGAGGAAATACAGACACAGACAGAAAATAGTATGAGCAAATGCTGGGGCCCAATCTGCCTAGACAGAAAAGAATAGTAAGGATACTTACTGCAATCCAAAAAAACCCTAAAAAAAGCCAACGCTACTAATTGCAAAAACACCTGAGATCACATGACCTCTACCACCTAAATTAGTTCTCTGGTGTAACAAAACTAAGCCGCAGCCACTGAAAAAACTGGAAAAGGCAAATGAACAAACAACAGTGGCTCCAGAGGAACCGAGAGGAGGAGGGGAACCTGGCCAACCTCACAGAAATGCAGAGAAATATGCAAATGGCAAGCACAAAAACAAAAAACAGAAAATATCTTATCTGAGAGAAGGAGAAGAGGCAAGACTCAGCAAGATTCCAAGTGAACCAGGAAACAACGTTGAGACAAGAACAATTGATCATGGGCAACCATGATGGGAGGGAACCTCCCTTATATCCAGCCAGTCTGTGATTCCTGATTGCCAATCCTCATTGAATGGTTCAGTACTGTTTGTAACCACCAGAGGGAGCTTCTGCTCAGAATTCATTTCTAAAACATTCACAACAGTACCCCCCTTGAGGAGGGGTCACCAAACCCTCATTTGTGCAACCAGGTCGGTCAGGATGAGCTCTGTGATACGCACGGATCAGTCTCCTAGCATGGATGTCCGAAGCAAACTCACAAGAATTGTCCTCCTGACCATAACCTCTCCACTTAACCAAATACTGGAGTTTCCGTCTAGAAAAACGAGAATCCAATATTTTCTCAACCACATACTCCAGATTGCCCTCAACCAAAACAGGGTCAGGAGGCCATAGGAACCACTGGCTCGACAAACCTCTTCAATAAGGACTTGTGGAACACGTTATGGATCTTAAATGTCCCTGGAAGAAGTAAACTAAAGGAAACAGGATTAAGAATCTCCATGATCTTATAGGTCCAATGAACCTAGGCTTAAACTTAGGAGATGCCACTCTCACAGGGTTATTTCTTGAGGACAACCAGACCAAGTCCCCCACTTTAAACCGAGGACCATCAGTCTTATGCCGGTTGGCAAACCGCTGGGCCTTCTCCTGAGAGAGGGACAACCTCTCCACTACCTGGTCCCAAATCTGCTGCATACGCTCCACAACAGAGTCAACACCCGGACAGACAGAAGCCTCCGTCTGTCCCGAAGAAAATCGAGGGTGAAACCCAAAATTGCAGAAAAATGGAGACATCAAAGTGGCAGAGCTAGCCCTATTATTAAGAGCAAACTCAGCCAAAGGCAAAAAAGAGACCCAATCATCTTGATCAGCAGACACAAAGCATCTCAGATAAGTCTCCAATGTCTGGTTTGTTCTCTCAGTTTGTCCATTGGTCTGAGGATGAAAAGCAGAGGAGAAAGACAATTGAACACCAAGTTTAGAACAAAAAGTCCTCCAAAATCTGGAAACAAACTGGACTCCTCTGTCAGACACAATGTTCTCAGGAATGCCGTGTAACCGAACCACGTGCTGAAGGAACAAAGGCACCAATTCGGAGGAGGAAGGCAACTTAGGTAATGGCACAAGATGTATCATCTTGGAAAACCTATCACAAATTACCCAGATAACGGTCATTCTCTGAGAAACAGGGAGGTCGGAAATAAAATCCATAGAGATATGGGTCCATGGTCTCTTGGGCACAGGCAATGGCATCAACAAACCACTAGAGCGAGAGCAAGGCTTGGAGCGAGAGCAAGTCCCACAGGACTGCACAAACTCCCTGACGTCACGAGACAAAGTAGGCCACCAAAAGGACCGACTCACCAAGTCTCTGGTACCAAAAATTCCGGGATGACCGGCCAACGCGGAACAATGAATCTCAGACATCACACTCTTCTTCCACTGGTCTGGGACAAACAATTTCCCAACAGGGCAGCGCTCGGGTTTATCCTCCTGACACCCTTCCAGAGCCAGTCTCAAATTGGGCGAGATGGCGGAAAGAACTACACCCTCTTTCAAAATAACAGCAGGATCAGATAACTCAGGAGAGTCCGCAAGGAAACTCCTCGAGAGGGCATCCACCTTAACATTCTTAGTGCCAGGGAGAAAGGAAACCACAAAATTAAAACGTGTGAAAAACAAGGCCCACCTGGCCTATCTAGGATTAAGTGCTTGGCTGATTCCAGATAAACCAGATTCTTATGGTCCGTGAGGACCACCACCTGATGTTTGGCTCCCTCCAGCCAATGTCTCCACTCTTCAAAAGCCCACTTCACGGCCAATAACTCCCGATTACCCACGTCATAATTACGTTCAGTTGGAGAAAATTTTCGAGAGAAAAAAGCACAAGGGTTACTTTTAGAGGTCTCAGGATCTCTTTGGGACAAAACGGCACCTGCCCCAATTTCAGAGGCATCAACCTCCACCTGAAATGGCAGAGAAACATCAGGCTGCCGTAGAACAGGAGCAGAAGTGAATCTCTGTTTAAGTTCCTGAAACGCAGAGACTGCCTCAGGAGGCCAATTACCACATCAGAACCCTTTTTGGTCAAATCAGTCAATGGTTTAACAATAACAGAGAAATTACCAATAAATTTACGATAAAAATTGGCAAAACCCAAGAATCTCTGAAGAGCCTTCAATGAAGTAGGTTGGACCCAATCACAGATGGCCTGAACCTTGACCGGGTCCATTTCAATAACAGATGGAGACAAAATGAATCCAGAAATGAGATCCTCTGCACGCCAAAAAGACTCTTTGAGCCCTTCACATACAGAGCATTCTCTCTCAAAATCTGGAACACAGTCCGAACATGTTTCACATGAGAGTCCCAGTCATTGGAAAAAATCAAGATATCATCCAAATAAACAATCAGAAATTTATCCACAAAATCACTGAAAATGTCATTCATGAAGGACTGGAAGACGGAAGGAGCATTAGTGAGCCCAAATGGCATCACTAGGTACTCAAAATGCCCCTCTGGGGTATTAAACGCCGTCTTCCATTCATCCCGTGCTTAATGCGAATAAGGTTATACGCCCCCTGAGGTCAAGCTTGGTAAACCAAGTAGCACTTTTCACCCTGGAAAACAGGTCAGAAATCAAGGGTAACGGATATTGATATTTCACAGTGATATTGTTCAAGAGACGATAATCAATACACGGCCTTAATGAACCATCCTTTTTGGCCACAAAGAAAAAACCGGCACCCAAGAGTGAAGAGGATGGTCTGATATGACCCTTCTCCAATGACTCCTTGATATAAGACCGCATAGCGTCATGTTCAGGTACAGACAAGTTAAAAAGGCGACCTTTAGGGAATTTACTACCAGGCACTAATTCAATAGCGCAGTCATAGCTCCTATGGGGGGGCAAGGATGTAGATTTACTTTCACTAAACACATCAGAAAAATCAGTCAAAAAGTCAGGAACATCCTGAGCCTGGGGAGAGGCAGAAAAAACAGGAGTGTTGGCATTAACACATTGGCAGCCCCAACTGGTTACAGACACAGATTTCCAATTCAAAACAGGATTATGAGACTGTAACCAAGGGAAACCTAGTACAATAATGTCATGCAGATTATACAGCACCAAAAATTTGCAACTCTCCTGATGATCAGGTTCAACCCTCATTATCACCTGAGTAGAGAACTGGGGTTTATTCTCAGCCAAGGGGGTAGAATCAATCCCCAGTAGGGGAATAGACTTCCATAGGGGTATCAAGGGAAACCCACAACGTTTAGCAAAATCAAAATCCATCAGGTTAATAGCTGCTCCCGAATCAACAAAAGCCTGAGCAGAAAATGTGGACAGGGAGCAAATCAGGGTAACAGTCAACAGAAATTTAGTCTGAACACTACCCAGACAACTGAGCGTGCAAAACGTCTTCCCCGCTTAGGGCAGACTGAAATAGCATGAGAGGCGTCACCACAGTAGAAACATAACCCATTGCGTTTTCGAAACTCATGACGCTGTGCCCAGAAGCCACTCTATCACACTGCATGGGTTCAGAAGCTGGTTCACAAGGCAACACTATTCCACGCATACCTCTACGCTCACGCAAACGTATGTCAATTTGAATCGCTAATGACATAGAATCATTGAGACCAGAGGGAGCAGGGAAACCCACCATAACATCTTTTACATTCTCTGACAGACCCTTCTGAAAAAGCGCTGCCAAAGCATCATCATTCCATTTGGTCAGGACTGCCCACTTTCGAAATTTCTGACAGTATAACTCAGCATCCTCAAGCCCCTGATTTAATGCCAACAAGGTTTTTTCAGCTTGATCAGTGACATTAGGTTCATCGTACAATAACCCCAGAGCCAGAAAAAATGCATCAACATTACTCAAAACAGGGTCCCCAGGTGTCAGGGAAAAAGCCCAATCCTGAGGATCGCCGCGCAGGAGAGAGATGACAATTTGAACCTGCTGTGCTGCGTTCCCTGAGGACTTAGGTTTTAAGGCAAAAAACAACTTACAGTTATTTTTGAAATTCAGAAATTTAGCTCGATCCCCCAAAAACAAATCTGGCATGGGGATCCTAGGTTCCACAGCAGGCAACCCTGCAAGATAGGTAGCAATACTCCGAACTTCAGTGGCAAGCTGATCCACACGGCCAGACAACTGTGCAAACTCCATTGCGAAAAAAAAAAAATCCTCCTCAGCACCCAGAGAAAAAGAGGGAAAAAATGCAACAAACAGAAAAAAAAAATCGCTGACAACTCTGACAACCTTTTTTCTTTCCACACTATTTTTCCCTTCTGTGAGTACCATATAATTTTCAGTTTGGCCGGTGATACTGTTATGTTTTGGTAGCTGAGGAGAGCAGGCAAAAACGGCAATACACCAGAGAGGTTGGAATCTACTGGATTGCAGTACCCTGACTAACCACCACAACTAAAGGCAGCCGTTGAGCGTTCCTACATTGGTCCTAGACGCCTCGTCACAGCCTGAGAGGTTAACTACACCTAAAGATAGAAAGAGGAAAGCTATCTGCCCCAGAGCAGATACCCAAAGAACATAGGAAGCCCCCAAACATGTAATGGCGGTTAGACAAGAGGAAATACAGACACAGACAGAAAATAGTATGAGCAAACGCTGGGGCCCAATCTGCCTAGACAGAAAAGGATAGGAAGGATACTTACTGCAATCCAAAAAAAACCCTAAAAAAAGCCAACGCTACTAATTGCAGAAACACCTGAGATCACACGACCTCTACCACCTAAATTAGTTCTCTGGTGTAACAAAACTAAGCCGCAGCCACTGAAAAAACTGGAAAAGGCAAATGAACAAACAACAGTGGCTCCAGAGGAACCGAGAGGAGCCCAAGCCCCCGGGGAGGGGAACCTGGCCAACCTCACAGAAATGCAGAGAAATATGCAAGTGGCAAGCACAAAAGCAAAAAACAGAAAATATCTTATCTGAGAGAAGGAGAAGAGGCAAGACTCAGCAAGCTTCCAAGTGAACCAGGAAACAACGTTGAGACAATTGATCACCGGCAACCATGATGGGAGGGAACCTCCCTTATATCCAGCCAGTCTGTGATTCCTGATTGCCAATCCTCATTGAATGGTTCAGTACTGTTTGTAACCACAAGAGGGAGCTTCTGCTCAGAATTCATTTCTAAAACATTCACAACACTAAACTGTCCTAATCCTTTTTTTCTGCAACATGTAGATACCAGAGATCTAAATACACCTAATACCCAAGATCACATTAGATGTCTTCTCTAGTTCTCTGGATGTCACTGCAGATGTTCCATGTCTTGTTCTTGTATTTTACTTCTGAAAGTCATAAACACTATTTTCTTGAAAACAGAAATGTGTAATCTTCTCCGTACTCTTTGGGCAATGCTGTTACAGCCTCGCACCATTAGTCAGCTCTTGGATTAACCTACACGTGCCTTTGTCAACTCATCCATGAAATCAATCTCAAGAGGCACAAAATTACATGGGTCTCAGTAGGTAGTAATGTTTCCTGAGCAAAATCTAGACAGGCAGACAAGTCTCACATGTAACTGGTTCTGTGCCAATTTTTTTTTTTATTCGCGATCCTTTTCTAATTCATAAAAGCTATCAGTCTATCACCGATATCATCTCCTCCCAAGTAATTAACAGGTCTAATTCACACAGAATTTTTAAACAAAGGAAAGCTAAAGAAGTGTCTGGCAGTTCAGGCTTAATAGGATAGGTTTGTGTATGCCTAAGGAGATCTTCTAAATGCACATTGCTAAAGGTACTGCCACACTAAACAATCCCGCTAGCGATCACGATAACGACGCATACTAATGCGATCGCTAGCGGGATTGTTTCTATATCGCTAAGTGCGGCCACATTTAGCGATATAGTTAACGACGCTATCGCCGTTAGCGATCTTCTTAACGACTTTAACGGTACAAAAGTACCGCTAAATCGCTAAGAAAAGGTGCCACACGCGATATATACTTACCCAGCGGGAGCGCCGACGAGAAAATAGGGTCCGGAACGATTCCAGCGACGAGCGAGATCACAGCAGGAAGCTCGTCGCTGGCAGATGCCGCACTGAACAACATCGCTAACGGGATCGCTAAATAGTGACGTTTTTTAGCGATCCCGTTAGCGATATTGTTCAGTGTGGCATACCCTTAAGGGTGGAGGGGCAGTTCTGATATTTACAACTAAGTCTGAGTTCCTGCAATTAATATTTTTTTAGTTTTTTATGTTGCAGATTTTCGGCAGCATTTCTGCACCTATTAGCGTTACTTGCATTTTTTTCAATGCATTTTTAGTGCATTTTTTTTTTTATTATCTTTAGGGCGCTGCTGTTTTTGTCTCTTTTGATTTGGTAACTTTATTGATAAAGTCATCTGTGTATTATATGCATTTTGTTTACCTGTGGATTTTCTGCAACTAAAGTAATTCTATTGTGCAAAGTCTGCACGTAAAACTCAGCGTCCCAGCAAAAGAAATTTACATGTTGTGGATTTCAAAAACTCACAGCTATTAAATAGTATATGGCACTGCACTGTTCCGACTCCATGCACTATTTACATGGACTTTGGAAGAGAACAGCTGATGGGTGGTGGGAGCCTCACACTAAGGACGCGGTCACACTAGCGAGAAATATTGACGAGTGCAATGCGAGAAAAAATCCCATTGCACTCGGACCAATGTGGGGCAGCTCCTATCATCCGATTTTTTCTCGTCCGTTTTAAAAGTGCAAGTGAAATCGCAGCATGATGCGATTTGCAGTGTATTACGGCCAAGACTCGCCAATGCAAGTCAATGGGTGCGTGAAAAAAACGGATTGCACACGGACCAGACGTGTGACTTGCGAGAAAAACGCAAGACTTCTCCTGGTGACAGGAAATTCAATCATGCTTTCTCAGGAAGTTTTGACATGCAAATTAGCCTGGCACACTACACTCCTAACCAGGAAGCACGCCTCCACGGAGTAATGATGGCCAGACTAATAAATGTTGAAATGCTCCTAGTGCTGGTGCAGGAAAGGCCTGTTTTGTGGGACCAACGTGGCCCCCATTATGCGGACCGCTCCGGAAGGAGGCGGCATGGAGGTCAATATGTGGCCACATGGTCCCTGGTTTTGAAGATCGACCTCGTGCGGAGCAGCAAGAAATTAGTAAGTAGATTGATGGAACAATTATGTTCACAGTTAAATCAAAAGTTTGAATGCAGGCTATCTTATGTGTGTCCTATATGACCCATATTTTATAGGATACACATTTGCTACATCACAGGTCACATTACACTGAGGCCTGCATGTTGAAATACACACAATGTGATTAAGATTTTTTTTTTTCTCTTTAAATTTTCAGTGAATGATGTCACTAGACGGTGGCGGAGTTGCCGGGACCAGTACCGGCTAGAACGCCAGCAATTAGGGCGGAGTGGGGATGCAGCCCCCAAAAAAAGAAAATACCTCTATTATGACCGCTTGAATTTTCTGGCCCCCAGCATGGATCTTAGACCGTAAGTGCATGCATTAAGGTACACTTTGTACACATGTTGTACTGTCACCAGTACTTATTTATTGTAATGTTCAATGATTTCTATCCAACAGAACGGAGTCAAACCTTACTGAAAGAGAGACTGCATCAGACTCCGAGGTCATCATTGACCCTGTCGGTGAAGGTGACGAAGTGGCTGGCCCATCTTCGGCACCCCCGACAGCAATCAGCCAGCAGCAGCACCACCAACACCATCTGCAGCAGCATCAGCATCCACACAGGAGGCTAATCCCGAGGAGGAAGATGTGGGCCACAGCAGCAGTCCTACAGTGCCGCTTGAAAGGTCACCCCTGCCTTCTGCCTTACCACTTCCTGGACGCCGCAACAGAGTTGTTTCCACCTCTACCACAAGGAGGCAAGTGGATACAGGTGTTCTGAACTATCTCGCCAGGGCTGCCCATGATGATGGGGAAGAGGCCTTCTTTCGTAGCCTTGCCCAATACTTGCGCCCGGTGCCGCGTTCACTCAGATTGCGTGCTCGAGGTGCCCTACAGATTGTACTGGACGCTTGTGCCCCACCCAACAATCCTCTGCCCATTTTTAGTTTTTTGGAAAGGTGGCAGTTGTCTCACACCAAACTTCTGCCGCTGCATAACCTTCCCCCCCAGCAGTCAGGGGAATTACACTCGGCCCCCCCTACCTTCCAGTCATAGGCCACACAAACCGAAGTCCAAACAACCTATGGACACTTGCCTGAGTTCAGTGCACCTGCCCAATATGGCCCCTTGAGCAGACACAATGTTGGAGGCTGGTCCCAACATGTGTCTGCTCGACATGGGCATATGGGGGGGTATGAATCCATGAGTTACTCCCATAGCCAGGATGTCAGGCATCCATACCATTCTCAACAGTATTATCTTCCTCAACCACAGGAACAAACCTTGGGCATGAATACTGCCTGGCCATCTTCCCTAGCCCAGGGTGATACTCAGGTTGCCCAACAGAGCAGACCAACTTCTGCCCAAGGTGACCGTCCCCCTTCACCACCACCCCCAACTTACCACAACCTATAATGAGGCTATGTGGTGTCCTGTTGTTTGTTATTTTTTATTATCTTGTATTTAACTTATTCGTTTTTTGTTTTTAGTAACATTTGTCCGTTGTACGACAGTTGTATATTATGAGGCCTGAATGGTAGGCCGTTACAGCCATATGATGCTAATATGGCAGAACCAATTTTGATGCAAACAAAATCACAATTTGCACAACAAAAAACCCTATGCGTCTGATGTTTTCTTTAAGCATTATTTTATTATCAACCTAGATTTAAGGGTATCTTCTACAGACTTAGAGGTTTCAAAGGGTCAAACATTACAAAACCACTGTGACAAACTGCCATAACTACTACATAGACAGCACATTCTGTTGCCAGGGAGTAGATCCCTCAGGGGAAACAAAATAATTGTTTAAAGCATCACGCGCTCTTAGGCCAGAGGGCTGACGACGTTGAGGATGGACGGGTCTTCCATTAGTACGATCAGGACTTACATCCTCCACCTGATCATCAACATTGGATGGGCAATCATGGGATCTTGTGAAATTATGCAGTACAACACACGCCTATATTACATTAACATTGGCTTCACCAGATTGAATAGCGGACTGGAGAACCCACCATTTGGCACACAGAATACCAAACGCACACTGAACAAGACGGTGTGCACGAGAAAGTCTAAAGTTAAATATAGTGCGCCTGTGGTTGAGGGCTCTCCGTGGATACGGCCTTATGACGTTCCGCGTCAACTGAAAAGCCACATCTGCAACCATGACATAAGGCAAGGCTTCAATATTAGTCCCTGGTAGGTAACGTAGGGGTGGGATGTTCAACTCATTGTTGCACAGCCGCCGACCCATAATGGAAGAATTGAAGACTCTTGAGTCTCCAGTTCTTCCATAGGCCCCAATATTGACAATTACAAACCTGAAGCTAGTGTCAACCAGGGCCAACAGAACTACTGAAAAATATTGTTTATAATTGTAATATTGGGACCCTGAGTTCGGCGGCTTACACACACGGATGTGCTTCCCATCCAGGGCTCCTAGACAGTTTGGAAACTGGCAGGTGTCCTGAAAACCACGAGCTATATGCATCCAATCTTCCATTTGCGGCTGAGGCATGACCAGGTGATGGAGTCGGGACCAGATTTCTGCGCATGTTGACCTCACAATCCCAGAGATGGTTGACTTTCCAAGTAAGAATTCTAAATGCAATGCTGCATATGACATCCCCGTGGAAAGAAATCTAAAGGGAAAACAACAAATAAACATGATAGGTAAGTAGATGGTTATACATTGATGACACTTTAAGTCCATAAATAACAAACCTTGCCACAAAAACATACAAATGCAAGCTCTATGTTTGTTGGGTCATATACAAGCTTATATCGTATCTGAAAACTTGTGGGGGGTGACACATAGATCAATAGAGGTCTAAATAACAAAGGTATAAGGGCAGGTAATACATAAATATATAAAACAGATCATCAATATATTGGTTGCATACATACCGTAACGTAAGGATTAGGAGCTCCTCGGCAGAAATTGCTTAACGCATCCTTGTGTCCTGAAACGTTATCCCAGGGCGCACAATCTCCAACAATATATCAAATGTTCGAAGGGACATCCGACAATAAGCAAAAAACTTGTCGGGATTGCTACGCAGAGATGCGCACAGATGGTAGAAATGCCCTTCACTGACATGTCGCCTCAAAAGGGGATGGACCCAAAATCTTCTACGCCTATGGGTGACCAAAACATCGTGAAAATACCCAGTTATACAACACACGCTCAGTTGTGTTAAAAGTAAGTGTGTCTCCCATATTTAGGACAAAGCACAACTCCCATAACACAACCACAGAGTGAAAGGCAAAGATTGGAGGGTGCCACCTGTTGAAGAGGTAATAAATAGGGTTGATCATGATGATTTTAATCGGTTTCAGGCCTAAAAAACGTTATTTGTCCGTTTTGCAAGCTGCCGAGAAAATCTCACCGTATGGATTGCATACGGATGACATACGGATGACAATGATGTTTTGATGCGAGGAAATCGCATCCTCGCATTGCAAACGGATTACATATGGATCACTTTTCTAGGGACTTTTCGGCGTATTACGGCTGTATAATACGGACCCATTTTTTATCATTGTGTGTGACCCAGGCCTTAGGCCGATGTCCCACTTGCAACTGCAATGCGAGAAACTTGCACAAGTCTTGCACCTCAATACCTGGCCTTATACTGATGACTTATAAATCAAAACATAAACACTGTCCCTATAAATACACTGTGCTGTAGTTATCGTATTTTTCGGACTATAAGATGCACCGGACTATAAGACGCACCCAGGTTTTAGAGGTGGAAAATAGGGAAAAATATATTTGAAGCAAAAAATGTGGTAAAATATTTAATAACATACTATTATATGTGGTGTTATTATATATAATAGTATGTTATTATGTTGGAAGCTATGGGTAGGAGATGGTGCTGCGGGACCAGTGTGGTGTCTGTAAACTACTATGTGAAGACGCTGGAGGGTGAGTATAAGGCCGGGTCACAGCGAGAAATCGCACGAGGGAGCTCTCGCATGAACACCGCACGCGACTGACTGGACGTGCGGCTGCATGAAAACAGCATGCATAGAAATAGAGATGTAGCAGAGTGATAGAGACAGATGATAGAGATAGAGACAGATGATAGAGACAGAGATGATAGAGACAGATGATAGAGACAGAGATGATAGAGACAGAGATGATAGAGACAGATGATAGAGACAGATGATGATAGAGAAGATGATAGAGACAGATGATAGAGACAGAGATGATAGAGACAGAGATGATAGAGATATAGAGACAGATGATAGAGACAGATGATAGAGACAGAGATGATAGAGACAAGATGATAGAGACAGATGATAGAGACAGAGATGATAGAGACAGATGATAGAGCAGATGATAGAGACAGAGATGATAGAGACAGAGATGATAGAGACAGATGATAGAGACAGAGATGATAGAGACAGAGATGATAGAGACAGAGTGATAGAGAGAGAGACAGATGATAGAGACAGAGATGATAGAGACAGATGATAGAGAGTAGAGACGATGATAGAGACAGAGATGATAGAGACAGATGATAGAGACAGAGATGTAGAGTGTAGACAGAGATGATAGAGACAGGATGATAGAGAGATGATAGAGACAGATGATAGAGACAGATGATAGAGACAGAGTGATAGAGACAGATGATAGAGACAGAGATGATAGAGACAGATTGATAGAGACAGATGATGAGACAGATGATAGAGACAGATGATAGAGACAGAGATGATAGAGACAGATGATAGAGACAAGATGAGAGACAGATGATAGAGACAGGATGATAGAGACAGATATAAGACAGAGTGATAGAGACAGATGATAGAGACAGATGATAGAGCAGAGATGTAGACAGATATGATAGAGACAGGTGTGGAGATTGATAGAGACAGATGGATAGAGACAGATGATAGAGACAGAGCATGATAGAGACAGATGATAGAAAATGTGACGTACATATGCGTTTCATGTGCGCATGATGCGCTGCACAAAAAACGCAAGTGTGAAAGTAGCCTAACCTTTTAATTCTCTGTTGTACAGTGGGTCTGAAGGACCTGTGATGACATCATGAAGAGGCAGGGCTTTGTCATGTGATGCTCCAGCCCACCCTCTTCATGACCTCATCACAGGTCCTTCACAGGAGCATTCAGCCTCCCATCAGCACAGCCCCAGGCTGTCAGGTATGCCAGCTGCTCCTGCTGCCTCCTTCTCCTTCAGACACCGATCTGCCCAGCTGCTGCAGGAATCAGGCGCTGGGAAACTGTGTGGCTCTGTGATCTGCTGCTCCCCTGCTCACTGCTCAGCTGATAGGTGGGCAGGGAAGCGGCTGATTAATATTCACTTCACTTAAGTAGGGACAGGGGTTTCCCCAGCGCTTGTTTCCTGCAGCAGAGGGATATTTTCTTGCCTCCTGCTGATCCCACTCCACCGCTGCCCCTGCCCCCCTCCCACATGTTACATTCCGACATAAGACGCACCCACACTTTCCTCCCAAATTTGGAGGAAAAAAAGTGCGTCTTATGGTCCAAAAAATACGGTAATATAACTTACTGAGATTCTGACATAATAAAAATTAGTAATTATTAATTAGCATTCATTGTCTCACCACCTATTATGTTGTAGGACAAAATCTTCAGAATAAAGAGTCAAAGACTATGGCCTTAATTCATTAAGACTGGCGTTTCATGCACTGGTCTTAATGAGGGGTGTACAGAAATAATATGCACATAATTCATTAACCCCCTTCATGACATATGACATACATTTACATGTTATGTCGTATCCCTGCCTTTGATGCGGGCTTACACGCCAAGCCCGAATCTTTTGTGGCAGATGATGGCCAATTTAATCAGTAATTTAAAAAATACACATATTTGGTATCGCTGTGTTCGTAAAAGTCCAAACTATCAAAATATAAAATAAATTCATCTGCTCAGTAAATGGTGTAACGAGAAAAAAAAATCGATAATGGAGACACAAGCATGTGACACTAGTCACTACTCACAGTCAAGCCGTGAGGCTGGGTAGTCAAGCTGTTTGGGGTCAGATATCAAGAGGGTTAATCATAAATATGCAAAGGCATAGTCAGGTTCACAGTCCGAGGTCAGAATTCCAATAAGGTAGTGGATCAAGACAAAGGGGCTTAGCAAAACAGATGGTCAAAAGCAAGGTCCAAAGTTGGTCAGCAAAGATCAAAATACAGGAACACAGAGTACAGAGCAAGCACACACCACTTGAGCTGGTCTACAACTAGTAGTAATTGGTGGCACAGAGCCAGATAAATAGCCAGATAATTACTCTGAAAAGGAGACACATGAAGGAAACTCCTTCATGCTCTGGCCATGATTGGATGGCTGAATTGTCACTCAACACACTGACAGCTCAGCACGCCCCCAGCCTCCAATTGGACAGCTGATCTATCTATCACCATACTGACTGCTCAGCACGTCCCTACCCTGTCTTGTAAAAATATTCTGAATTTTTGTTTATCATTACTTAAACAAAAAAAAATATACAGTACAGACCAAAAGTTTGGACACACCTTCTCATTCAAAGATTTTTCTGTGTTTTCATGACTATGAAAATTGTAGAATCACACTGAAGGCATCAAAACTATGAATTAACACATGTGGAATTATACATTACACTTTACAAAAAAGTGTGAAACAACTGAAAATATGTCTTATATTCTAGGTTCTTCAAAGGAGTCATCTTTTGCTTTGATTACTGCTTTGCACTCAGAAAAGGTGAACGGCTGAACTCTATATGCCTACTTCCCACCGTGAAGCATGGACGAGGTGGTGTGTTGGTGTGGGGGTGCTTTGCTGGTGACACTGTTGAGGATTTATTCAAAATTGAAGCGGTGAGCGGTCCAACTCACCCCAAACCATCTCGATTGGGTTCAGGTCTGGTGACTGTGGAGGCCAGGTCATCTGGCGTAGCACCCCAACACTCTCCTTCTTGGTCAAATAGCCCTTACACAGTCTGGAGGTGTGTTTGGGGTCATTGTCCTGTTGAAAAATAAATGATGGTCCAACTAAACGCCAACCGGATGGAATGGTGTTATGTTTCGGTAACTGAGGAGAAATGGCAAAAAATAGCAAAAGCGGTAATACACCAGAAAGGCTGGAACCTATTGGATTGCAGCAACCTGAACTAACCACACAACTAGAGGTAGCCGTGGAGCATTCCTACGTTGATCCTAGACGCCTCGTCACAGCCTGAGAGATAGCTACACCTAAAGGCAGAAAGATGAAAGCTATCTGCCCTGGAGCAGATCCCCAAAGAAAATAGGAAGCCCCCAAACATGTAATGGCGGTTAGACAAGAAGAAAGCACGGACACAGACAGAAAATAAAATGAGCAAACGCTGGGGCCCAATCTGTCTAGACAGAAAAGTACAGGAAAGAATTCTGACTGCAATCCAACAAAAACCCTAACAAAAATACCAACACTTCTGATTGCCAAAAAACCTGAGATCACACGACCTCTTCCACCTAAATCAGATCTCTGGTGTAACAAAACGCTATTCAGCAAATTAAAAGTAACAAAAGAGCAAAGCAAAAGTGCAGACACAAACAGAGCACAATTGCAGCGCCAGACCCCCAAAAGGGGACAGGCTGCAGTCCACTGCAGGCAGCAAACCAGCAGAGAAAATCAAACAGAGAAAAAAAAAACAGCAAACACTTATCTGAAGGAGAGCTGGAAACTAGCAGTGCTTCAAGCAAGACCAAAAGAACAATTGATAACCGGCAAGGCTGCTGGGAAATCAGGCCACTTATATCCTACCATTCAGCGCCAGCTGAAGGCCATTCATTAATCAGTTCATTACCCTCAGCAACCACCGGAGGGAGCCCCAGCTCAGAAGCCGCCTCCAGCATATTCACAACAGAATGGCATGCTGCTGCAAGATGCTGTAATAGCCATTCTGGTTCACTATGCCTTCAATTTTGAATAAATCCCCAACAGTGTCACCAGCAAAGCACCCCCACACCATCACACCACCTCCTCCATGCTTCACGGTGGGAACCAGGCATGTAGAATCCATCCGTTCACCTTGTGTGTGCAAAGCAGTAATCAAAGCAAAAGGTGGCTACTTTGAAGAACCTAAATATAAGACATATTTTCAGTTGTTTCACACTTTTTTGTAAAGTGTAATGTATAATTCCACATGTGTTAATTCATAGTTTTGATGCCTTCTGTGTGATTCTGCAATTTTCATAGCCATGAAAATACAGAAAAATCTTTGAATGAGAAGGTGTGTCCAAACTTTTGGTCTGTACTGTATGCATGTTTGGGATCTGCATAATTGTACTAACCTGGAAAATCATATTGTTAGGTCTGTTTTACTGTATAGTGAAGGTGGTAAATAAAAATACCAAAAAACAACTTTGAAATTGCCCTTTTTTTTTGCAATGTCAACACACTTGGAAATTTTTTCCACTTTCCTGGGCATCACATGATAAAATGAATCTATAGCAACTCCTGAAGAAGAAGTCCAAGTGACTTTGAAACGCGTTGAGAATAAACCATCATCTCCAATACGCCTGGACATTCATATTTACAGCAGCGCTGATGATATCCACAAAATTCCCAATTTGAATTTCATGATAAAATGAATGACTTCATTCAAAAGTGCAATGCAAAAAATGTGCACTCATATGGTTATAATAAAAAAGTTATGGCTCTTGGAAGAAGGGAAGGAAAAATCAAGAGCTACCCTATATGAAAGCCAGGCAAGTATAGGCCATTAGATAAGTTGTGACAAGAAATGTATAGCCTGGATTAGATATATATTCAAAGTGTTAGGCGCTGAACAAATTGATTCATTTGATATTTTTAATTGTGCAGCCAGTGCCACACAATTATCTGCTGTGTAGATATGGCAGATAAGAACAGATGGTGCGTACGACCCAAAGGGCCAACAGAATATGTGAATAATCCTGTGGTTAATTAGTGTTGATGACATTAGGAAATCATTGTTGTATTACACTGGCAAAATTAGTTGACATTAAATGCTGGTTATGTTGCCAAATATGCTTGAAGGGAAATGTTTTGATGGTATATATTTTTATCCTTGCCATCTGCAGAAAAATTCACCATTGTATTTATCAGCGGTGACGCAAGCAAGAAGTGTGTTATTTGGACAGGGTCCCATATTAATAATCAAAATCAGCAATAATGTTTGTGTATTTTATCATTTCCACATTAATCAAAATCTTGCCAGTTCGATTTGGCAGGAAAATAGTAATTTGTCATATTCAAGATTACAGCACGCTATCAGTAAATGGAAATATTACTTGTGCAATAATTGTCCCTAAATTGGGCAACACTCTATTAACACGGTATCACTGGATATGAGAGTAAACCTATAACAAAAAAGACCTTTGGATTGACGACTAGATATTAAAAATAGAAGAAAACTTGCACTGCATGGTCAATAGAAATCCTTCACATAAGGATCAATGTCAACTGACTCCAACAATCCCCAAGAACACAAACGAATTTAACCATACAAAGGAGAATGTAACAACGAAGGCAAAAAGAAATACAGAAGGATTTCAACTGAACCTTTGTTAAAAAAGCTGCAAAATAAAAAATGGCATAAAATGGCAATGAGAATGGAGAAGCAGGATAGATCAAATATCATATGTGATGGTGAATCATCAAATGAAGCCCAACTGCACACTGAGACAGATACTTCTACATATAAAGACATTTACAATAAAATACATATAAAGAAACTAATCATCATTTAGTAAGTGTATGTCTCAACATAAGAGCACTGACTCTACTGACTAGGACTTAAAGAGAACCTGGAGGAATTTCTAGGGTTTGGCTGTATAGGTGCTTCGACCCTGAGTAAATTTGTACTTTTTTGTAGAAATCCACCCTGCCATTGTTGAGGAATCTGCCATGGAAGTTGTAAGCAAATTAACTGCAAGTGCATTGGGGAGTGTCAAAGTACTTTGAGTTCTCCGGCCCTCACTCATCACATCGACAGAGGTGACGCATACCACTGCACCATCTACATTTCTTTACCTAAGTCCTTCCCCTGTCTTTGCATTATATTTTGTTCTGCTGAATTTCTACATACAAGACCAAAGCGATGTCTCACTTTGGATGAAATTAAATAAATCATCTTAACCATTTAACTAGTGTAGTGCCGAGTTCTTTACCTTCACTTGTATATGGATTGCAACCCTACTCGTGCACTCTACCATCTACTACCATATTTCCCAACTAGCGCCTGACTCCTATGCTTAATAATAATTTTCATATTTCTATAGAACCAACATATCTGCAGCACTTTACAATTCAGAGGGGATTTGTAGAGACAATAAAGGCATTACAGAATAACACATAATTCATCAGATACCAAGAGAAGTGAGGACCATGCTCGCAATCAATCTATGAGGAAATCAGGGGACACGACAGGTATATGGTAAAAAGTGCTTTTATTGTATGGTTCAGCCATCAATATAATAAATAGGATATTTACATAACGCTGCATGAACCGGTCACCAGACAGTACCTGTACAGTACAGAGTGCTATTAAGTGCATGGGGGTGAGGTGTAAACTGTTGCTATGAGGGACCAGATTTCGAAAAAAAAATTGGAGGAGCAAAACAGGAATAGTTAGATAATTGAGGTAAGGCAATAGGCCTGTCTAAAGAATTGCCTCTTTAAGGCATGTTTAAAAGTGTGGGCATTGGGAATTAATCAAATTGTCTTGGGTAGTGCATTCCAAAGAATTGACGCAGCACGCGAGACTGGAGTGGGAGATTCAGATTATTGAAGATGTTAGTATTAGGTCATTAGCAGATTGAAAAGTCAGTCCAGCCGCTCTCATCTGCCACCTCTTGCCAAGCCCTTGCACTTGGGCACTTTCCCCAGTCACTGACAGCACATGCATGCGTTCTTGGCGAAGAGTAGATGACAGAGGCTAGACTAATCTGTCAATTAAATGCCGGATCCATGCATTTGCATTTAATAAGTCAATTAAGAAAAAAGTTCTGTACGAATGTGTACTTAGCCTTTAATGTAAAAGTAGCTGTAATAAAGGCACGGTACATTTGTCAGAGCCCATTTTGAGTTTTGCTATGTGGCTGACATACCAGCTGCGATATTAGCTCTACGATGTGTATAAATTGCTGTTTTCCACCAGGAGAGTTGTCCTTTTAGATTCCTCAGAAAACAATTGAGAAATCATGAGTGATCGCAAACAGTATCACTGCTCAGTTCTACATCAGTGAGCGCTCCAAGACCAACTCCATGTACAGCCCCTGTCTGACATTAGAAAGACCTGGGTTAATACATGGAAACCAGATCTGCGTTTGTATTGTGTCCTGGATGTATTGAAGATCACAACAAGAAAAGGAACAAATGGCAAAATGTCTCCTACTGCTAATGCCGGATTATTTGCTAAACTAATCAAACGACTTGGAGTAAAATTCAGTAAAAGGTTTTGCGCTTCTTTTTGCTCTTCTTTTTGTGATCTCATTTTACCATTGTTACTATGGCTACAAAATGGAAAGGGTGGTCAGACATCATCTTCCCCGAGTCATCGCGTCCAGTAACCATGGCGATCTGTGCAGCAGGAAAGGAAAAGCTTCAGAAAGCTGAGCACGCTGAAAGAATATAATGCAGTGAATCATAATAGATCAATGAATGGCTGGTGTAAGGACCGTGCCCAAGAGCAGAAATTACTACATTCTTTATGATTCTCTTCCATTGATTCAGTCATTTTAGATAAGTGGATAATTAAAAATCATCCTCCGCACTGATTCTCCTAGACCTTGCAAGTGGACTTTACCTTAAAGGGGCCACACTCATAATACAACATCCTACATTGAAATATCATTGTTCTCTATAGCTAATGGCAAGTACAGTTCTCATTGCAATTAATGTAAATAATTATAAATAGCAAATCCTTTATATCTGTATAAATGTCATACTCTAAAAAGCAAGAAAAACATCTTGACCGTTGGAAAACCCAAGGAGGTTTCCGCCAAAAAGAAATTACCTCCTATACAGAGGATAGGTGTTATTTTGTAGATCGGTGGGGGTCCAACCACTGGGGACTGTGCCGATTGGCAGAACAGGGCACTTTTATCCCAGTTACAACGGTGCAGTGGTCATATTCGACATCTATTTTCTAAGAGGCTACCGCCAGAAGCAGAGCACCGCTCTTAGCAGTCCCTTAGAGAATGATTGACACTCCATTGTAATGGGAATATAAATGCCCCATTTGCCAAGTTTTTGGTGGTCCCAGTTGTAGGACCACTACCGATTTATAAGTTATCACCTAACCTGTGCCTAACCTGTGGACAGGTGATAACTTTTCTTCTCCAAATAGCTCCTTTATATTTTGGAAATATATGTAATTTGCTATATTACGTTACGTCAAATATTTGTAAAAAGAATGGTCCACTGTATCCAGGTGGAGAATTATTGGTAGTTTCCATAGCTCCAAGGGAAGTAAATGAAGCGAGTTGTGCATACGAGTTATGGCCTGGGTGCAGCAACCAGTGGCCACCTCGTCAGGCTGGTTGAGAGACACCCTTTAAGAACAGGTCTTTGGGTCGCAGAATTGGGCTTTGCATCTTCATTAGTCATTAAAGGGAGAACCTGTGGACATAATAATGAGCCCACAACAGGGCCCCAATTCCCCTGTAGTGGTACAACCCCTGTTTGGTGCTTATTTTATAGTCAAGTCTATTTCTTATGGGCTGATTTACAATTAACCTATTACTTATTAATATGTCCTTTGTGTGCGTTGGTACCTATAAGGTTAAAAATGGATGTGCACGAGGTTTTGCATAGACTGAGATAAACCCTCAGACACCTTATCACTTACATGAGGCAAAGAATCCCAAGTATGACATTGATTAGGGGAATAAATCATGTATTTCTTAAATGCAATAAAAGATTATTCTTTAGGTTGAGGTTATATCCACTTATCAAGCACAGAATGATGTTTACGGCATAACAAAAGATATTGCGCTATATTGCTTTTATTGTGGTTTCCATGGCGATCTAAAATCATGCTGGTAGCTTAGTTACACTGACCACAAAGCATCTGTTTGAGGAACTTACTGATAATATAGTAGATGAAAACGGTTTTATTCTGTAGAAGCTCAGTAGTATTATTAACCCATTTTTATCTGGCTTGTAACCGCATGGTATCTACAAAGCTATGGAGATTTCACTAGGCATGTGGAATTATCTACTTTATTTCCAACTGGAAACAGCAATACTTATGGCATCTAGAATTCTTAAAGCATAACAAACCTTTCCATTAGGCATTGCTAAGTTATGACATTTTGTTATATTCATCATCACTTTATTTTATTTCCTTCCCTCTCAAACACTATGCTGCAGTGCTATGTCAAGCTGGTGGATCTTGGGCCCACTGCGCCATGGGCTGGGCTTACCCTGGAGTGGCGTGACTAAGCGGACTGACGTCAGCGGTAGTCACTGAGGCTGCGCAGACTCCCTGCCTGACCCGAGGTGAACTGACATTGTGGGAAAAAGTTCAGAAACTTTCCCATGCTAATCAGTTCATCCCCGGTCAGGCGGGGAGCCTGCGCAGACATGATTTCATTCATTTTGCAGTGGTTTACAGCCAGGCCGGTAGCATTAGCACCGGTCCCTGTTGTAAACTAGTTAACCCCTTGTGATGGATTGCAGCGGCGGACCTGACTAAACGATGGAGAGGTATGGATATTGTTGTTTATTTTTTTTTTGGTTACAGGAGAACAAGGGATTCAGTTGGATTGGCAGCACAATAAATTTGGTCAAAAGCTTTGGGTAATTATTTCATTAAAAGAATTTTTAATTAATGTGTGTTTATTTTTTAACCCCTTACTACTATAGGATGAATAATGGATAGGTGTTTTATTGACACCTCTCCATTATTAACCCCGCTTAATGTAACCTTTCAATAGCAATGTGACATTAACCCCTTATTAACCCATGAGCCACCGCTAAAGGCAATGGGAATAGAGAGGCTAAGTGCCAGAAAAGGCGCATCATAAAGATGCGCTTTTTCTGGGATGGCTGGGGGGCAGATGTTTGTAGCCAGGAGGGGCCAATAACCATGGTCCCACTCTAGGCTATTAATATCTGTCCTCAGTCACTGGCTTTCCCTTCTCTGGCAGAGAAAATTGCGTGGGAGCAATTTTTTTCCGCGATTATAGGCTTTAATTTAACCCCTAGAGTTTTAAATTTTTCCTAACACAAACTAATAAATTTATTAAACACTGACATATATAGATCATTTTGATATGACATGGTTTACTATATGTAAACCATGTGTCATATCATGTCAGGTTCTGCAATAATTTTACAGAAGCAGGCAATTGATTTAGCGGCTATTATGCTATGTAGAACTCTATGAACTATAAATATATATATATATCTACAGTATATAAATATATAAATATATATACAGTATGTGTCTCAATGACATGTATATATATACAGTACAGACCAAAAGTTTGGACACACCTTCTCATTCAAAGATTTTTCTGTATTTTCATGACTATGAAAATTGTACATTCACACTGAAGGCATCAAAACTATTAATTAACACATGTGGAATTATATACTTAACAAAAAAGTGTTAAACAACTGAAAATATGTCTTATATTCTAGGTTCTTCAAAGTAGCCACCTTTTGCTTTGATGACTGCTTTGCACACTCTTGGCATTCTCTTGATGAGCTTCAAGAGGTAGTCACCGGAAATGGTTCACACTTCACAGGTGTGCCCTGTCAGGTTTAAGTTCGTATATGACTAAGACCGCAAGAGGTTGAAACGCGTTGGTTGCTATGGGGACCCCATCCTTCCTTTCCTTTGTTCATTTGTATTTTTGATACATACATTTTAAAATGTCTTGAATAAAAAAATTATTTTATTGGATTACATGCTGGAGATATTTTTCCTCTTCAATTTTCCATTGTGAACCACGCCTCTGATCAAGGCTCCTCCGTGCGTGTTCAATTAGAGAAACCTGCAGAAGACTGGTGAACTGACTATTTTCCTTTTCCCCTTCACCCATGCTATTGATAATGAGCTGTATGTGGGGCGCCCGCCTGGGCCGTCGGGTACCCGGTACTGGGCCGCTTCTTAAAGGGGAAGTGTCAAGACAGCAGTGACCCGGTCCGTGGCCCTGGGCGTCCAATAAAAGGGGATGATGTAAAGGGAAATTCAGTTTATGAAAGACAGTTTGTGACGCCACCCGTGGTGTTCGGTCAGGGGACCGACGCTGCATGCAGATCCTCTGAGATAATGATAGGGCAGAAGAGATATTTAAGCTGTCCAACAGGTAAAGCTGTGTCCCAGGCTAGTTAGGATGTTAAAGGTGATGATAGAATCATAGAATGGTAGAGTTGGAAGGGACCTCCTGGGCCATCTGGTCCAACCCCCTGCTCAAAGCAGGATTCTCTAAATCATCCCAGACAGATGTCTGTCCAGCCTCTGCTTGAAGACTTCCATTGAAGGAGAACTCACCACCTCTCGTGGCAGCCTGTTCCACTCCTTGATCACCCTAACTGTCAAAAAGTTTTTTCTAATATCTAATCTGTGTCTCCTCTTATTCAGTTTCATCCCATTGCTTCTAGTCTTTCCTTGTGCAAATGAGAATAAAGATGATCCTTCTACAATGTGACAGCCCTTGAGATATTTGTAGACAGCTATTAAGTCTCCTCTCAGTCTTCTTTTTTGCAAGCTAAACATTCCCAAATCCTGCAACCGTTCCTCGTAGGACATGGTTTGCAGACCGGTCACCATTCTGGTGGCTCTCCTTTGAACTTGCTCCAGTTTGTTGATGTCTTTTTTAAAATGTGGTGCCCAAAACTGACCACAGTATTCCAGATGAGGTCTGACCAAAGAGGAGTAGAGGGCAATAATGACCTCACGTGATCTAGACTGTATGCTTCTGTTGATACATCCTAGAATTGTATTTGCCTTTTTTGCTGCTGCATCACACTGTTGACTCATGTTCAGTCTGTGATCAATTAGTATACCCAAGTCTTTTTCACATGTGCTGTTACTTAGCCCTATTCCTCCCATTTTGTATATGCTTTTTTCATTTTTATTGCCCAGATGTAGTACTT
Organism: Oophaga sylvatica; assembly: GCA_033576555.1. NCBI lineage: Eukaryota > Metazoa > Chordata > Amphibia > Anura > Dendrobatidae > Oophaga > Oophaga sylvatica. The sequence goes on from JARQOD010000006.1 coordinate 97,675,939, forward strand.
TGCATTTTTCCCTGTTAAAAACCATTCTGTTAGTTGCTGCCCACTGCTCCAGTTTATTTATATCTTTTTGAATCCTCTCTCTCTTCTCTAGTATTAGCTGATGGTAATTAGCTATATGATGGTAATGATGGTGATGTTGTTGTCGTGCAGGGTGGGCAACGCGGGAATGACTCAGAGGACACAGCAGGGTGCAGTTTCCAATGTTTTATTCACAGTTCAGAAAACTCCCAGGTAGATTGGGCTGCACCTTTCCAGGACTCCCTTCAGTGTGTAACTCTCCTGGCTGTCTCATCATGCTGGTTTCCGCCCTCCTGCCTCACAAAGAGTGTCCCAAACCAGCAGCAGTGGACCTTGTAGGGTGACGTCCTCTGAGTCCCCTGGCTCATATATGGCTGCCTTTTTGGCAAATAATTGTGGATGTGGCTGGGGCACATACAGCTGCCCCTGCCTCCGGCTTGCTAGCTGAGTCTTGTAGTCCTCCACTAGTCTTGGGAGCCAGCTCCCCCACTGCGACCTGGTCGCTCCACTTCTGGAAACCGGCCCCACGGGTGGCTTCCGCACTTCCCGTGCCCCTAGGACTCCTGTCCTCCTGGGAGCTTCTTTCTGTCTCTCCCTTTTTGCGCTTTCTCTCTAGCCTCCCACAGGGAGCTCCTTCTCAGCAGGTCTGCTCACTTCAACTCCTCACTCTCTCCGCTTTGTCTTTCCCGCTCTCTAAGCTCCTCCCCTTCCTACCTTCTCCACCCACTTCCCCAACACCCTTTCCTACCCAGCCTGAGATGAGGCCCTCCCTAAGGGTACGCCCAGGAGCCCTGACTAAACCACTGTGTGTTGGGTGCGAGTGTTAGAGTCCTGGGTAGTGCTCCCTCCTCACCTGAGAGTGGGATACCACACCTCTGGATGAGGTGCAGTACCTCTGTGGCGACTGAACCCTCAGGGGTGCCACATATGCAACGTCATTCATATGACTTTGCCATGTGGATAAACTAAGGGCAGATTTATACTGGTCCATTTTAGGCCATTAATGTGCGCTGATCGACTCCATTCAAGTCGTTTGTCTCTGATTTATTGGCCAGTGTTCATAAACTGATATGCAATTTTGGGGTCAAAACAATCTCCAATATGATTGTTCTGTCCTCAAAATACAATATGTTATCGGCAGCACATACTCTGTTTGATGGAGCGATATACTATCAATGCTGATGATATTTATGCATGCATAAAAATTCAATCACCTAGCAAATGAGCTTTTTCCTCGTTTGCTAGGTTCCTCGGCATGTCTACATCTACAGATAATCAGGTGTGAAATCAGATGAAATCAGATGAAATTGTGGGCGCATGGTTGACACCTTAAAAAATTAATGTAAGTGAAGAACAACCACAGGAAATACTTCACCAAAAAATGAAGTACACAGAAACACTAACAACAAATACTAATAGGAACTGTGATGTTACAAAATGTTTGGTTGTTGTGATTAATATGAAGAACTGTCAGGCTGTTCATACTATATTCTTGTTCGTGTTGTTTTTTTTTTGCTGAGTTTTTGTAATGCAGATTAAACGCTGTTTTTTACAGAACCAACAAATGCTGAGATTTCAGTAACCTCATGCAAACTCTTGTTTTCCTCTTCCTGACCGAATTTGAGAACTGCAGCTTTTTCGAAATCTGCAGCACGTCAATTCTTTCAGCATTTTTTCACCCATAGAAAGCAATGAGAAAGTGAAAAAAAACCTGCAAAGTTGTTTTTCCTTGTGTCTTTGCAGCATTTTTGATTAATAAAACTAACTTTATTAAAAATGTACTGTAGACAAAGCATGCATGAATTCCATACCAAAAAACGCTACAAAAACGCATCAAAAACTGTGAAAAAAACACCAGGAAAATGCGAAAAGAAGGGCAGTTTCAGCACAGCATTTTTTTCTGCCAAGAGATCAGGCTCTGTCTGCAGAAAAAAATGCTTTTGATGCTTCTGAACATAGTTTTATGAGGAATTCTCTTTCTATTTTTTTCATCATGGTATTTGGAGCTAATGGTTCACTTTTGGTCTTCTAATATTTTATTATTCAGATTTTATGGTATGATAACATGGCACTTGTGGACTGACAGGCTACCTTTGATTACGCCTGATAATTAGTCAGAAATAACTGAGCTCAGTCATCTTCATATGTAGATTTCATTGCTTGCCTATGGGGCACAGTCTGCCTCTCGATGTGATATCTCCACAGGCATGTAACTTCTTCAGGCAGAAAATTGACGAGCTATACCTTTAGATTATATACATGAAAATGCTGATAAATTAAATATAAAAATTCTGAAAAGTATGCTAGATTTAATCTTGACAATATGTAAAACAAGCAGATTTCATATCAAATACGTCAAGAGACTTAGAGTTTAACTTGCCGATGTGATTCGAAACAATGGCAGAAACTTCACAGCAAGTGTACTTCTGGAGCTTCATCTAAGCAGAGGCTCCCTGCAGCACGTGACATGAGACACATCTGTCATATTCTGCTATTCTGTTCACAACGTATAATAAAATACATGGCTCATTATACAATCGAGACTAACTTCTACTACTGCGCAAACTAAAGACACCTTCCGGTACTTTGCAGTGCACATCCTGCAATGGTCACTATCCTAGAACCAGTCAGCCGTTTTGCACCTGAGACACTAGTCATACCTATCAGTGAGGTATATGAGATCTTGTTTTTTTGCATTTCTATGTGTATCATTTTTTAGCAATTAAAATATATCTAATTTTCTTGGTAAATGGGCAAAAATTGATTTCTATTACTTTTTTGCAATTTTTAAAATAATTTTCTGACACATTCTAAATTAAGGTAAAATTCAAATGTATGTTCCAATTTGTGATGAATGGTAGATACTTAATAAGGGGTTCCCCGGTCTGAAGCTACAAGTCTTCAGTTACTCTATGTGACTGAAGACTTTTGAATCCTCACATCACACGCACTGCGAAGGTCCTCCAGTGCCAACGACGGGATCAGGCAGTCATGCGACTGCCAGTATGCGATTTGTATAATTCCGGCCACATTCTGACTAGACTATGTCCGGCCTCGCACTTTACACTTGCATTGAGTGGGGCCGCGCCCATCTAGTTGGCACGTGTACAGATGTTGGGATACCATCGAAATAATGGCATTGGTCCGAATTTGTCAATCAAGCAGGAACGCACTGTCGGCAGCAAGCAAGAATACAGGAGGCATGGGAGAGGTGCTTTCTAGCTTCAGAATATGCTAAAACCCCTTATGTTGTGAATGGACTTGAGATGAGTTCTGAGCAGAGGCTCCCTCTGGTGGTTACAAGCAGTACTGGTCTGTCCAGTGAAGATTGTGAGGATTGGGAATCAGGTGTTACTGACTGGTCTTATATAACGGAGTCACCTTCCCATCAGGGTTGCCGGTGATCAATTGTTCTGGTCTCAATCCTTGATTCCTGTTTCCTTTGTAGCCTGCTGTGTCGTGTCTGCATCTCCTGCTTACAGATAAGACATTTTCTTCTTTTTGTTTTTGTGCTTGATTTTTGCATTTTGTCCTGCACTTCTGTGGGGGCCTTCAGGGTCCCCTCCGGGGGCTTTTGCCCTCTCAGTTTAGTTCAGCCACTGATGTTTTGTACATTTGCTTTTTCCAGTTTTTTCAGTGGTTGCTGTTTTGATTTTGTTACACCAGAGAACTAATTTAGGTGGTAGAGGTCGTGTGATCTCAGGTGTTTTTGAAATTAGTAGAGTTGGTGCTTTTCAGGGTTTTTTGGGATTGCAGTAAGTGCCCTTCCTATCCTTTTCTATTTAGATAGTTTGGGCCCCAACGTTTGCTCATACTATTTTCTGTCTGTGTCAGTATTTCTTCTTGTCTAACCGCCATTACATGTTTGGGGGCTTTCTATGTTCTTTGGGGATCTGCTCCGGGGCAGATAGCTTTCCTCCTTCTATCTTTAAGTATAGTTAGTTTCTCAGGCTGTGACGAGGCGTCTAGGACCAACGTAGGAACGCTCCACGGCTGCCTCTAGTTGTGGTGGTTAGTCAGGGTACTGCAATCTCATAGATTCCAACTGCTCTGGTGTATTGCCTTTTTTACCTGCACTCCTCAGCTACCAAATCATAACAGTATCACCGGCCTAAACTGAAAATTATATGGTACTCACAGAAGGGAAAAATATTGTGAAAAAAAAAAAAAAGTTGTCAGAGTTGTCAGAGATATTTTTCTGTTTGTTGCATTTTTTTTTTCCCTCTGTATCTCTGGGTGCTGGGGAGGATTTTTTTTCTCTCAATGGAGTTTGCACAGTTGTCTGGCCGTGTGGATCAGCTTGCCACTGAGGTTCGGAGTATTGCTACCTATCTTGCCAGATTTGTTTTTTGGGGGATCGAGCCAAGTTTCTGAATTTCAAAAATAATTGTAAATTGTTTTTTGCCTTAAAATCTAAGTCCTCAGGGAACACAGCGCAGCAGGTTCAAATTGTCATCTCTCTCCTGCGCGGCGATCCTCAGGATTGGGCTTTTTCCCTGACACCTGGGGATCCTGTTTTGAGTGATGTTGATGCATTTTTTCAGGCCTAGGGGTTATTGTACGATGAGCCTAATGTCACTGATCAAGCTGAAAAAGCCTTGTTGGCATTAAATCAGGGGCTTGATGACGCTGAGTTATACTGTCAGAGATTCCGCAGGTGGGCAGTCCTGACCAAATGGAATGACGACGCTTTGGCAGCCCTTTTTCGGAAGGGTCTGTCAGATAATGTAAAGGATGTTATGGTGGGATTCCCTATCCCCTCTGGTCTCAATGATTCTATGTCATTAGCGATTCAAATTGACAGACGTTTGCGTGAGCGGAGAAGTATGCGTGGAATAGTGTTGCCTTGTGAACCTGCTTCTGAACCCATGCAGTGTGATAGAGTGGTTTCTGGGGCACAGCGTCATGAGTTTCGAAAGCGCAATGGGTTATGTTTCTACTGTGGTGATGCCTCTCATGCTATTTCAGTCTGCCCTAAGCGGGGAAGACGTTTTGCACGCTCAGTTGTCTTGGGTAGTGTTCAGACTAAGTTTTTATTAACTGTTACTCTGATATGCTCTCTGTCCTCATTTTCTGCTCAGGCTTTCGTTGATTCGGGAGCAGCTATTAATCTGATGGATTTTGATTTTACTAAACGTTGCGGGTTTCCCTTGATACCCCTACAGAAGTCTATTCCCCTACTGGGGATCGATTCTACCCCTTTGGCTGAGAATAAACCTCAGTTCTCTACTCAGGTGATAATGAGGGTTGAACCTGATCATCAGGAGAGCTGCAAATTTTTGGTTCTGTATAATCTGCATGACATTATCGTGCTGGGTTTCCCTTGGTTACAGTCTCATAATCCTGTTTTGGATTGGAAATCTGTGTCTGTAACCAGTTGGGGCTGCCAATGTGTTAATACCAACACTCCTGTTTTTTCTGCCTCCCCCCAGGCTCAGGATGTTCCTGACTTTTTGATTGATTTTTCTGATGTGTTTAGCGAAAGTAAATCTGCATCCTTGCCCCCCCATAGGAGCTATGACTGCGCTATTGAATTAGTGCCTGGTAGTAAATTCCCTAAAGGTCGCCATTTTAACTTGTTTGTACCTGAACATGACGCTATGCGGTCTTATATCAAGGAGTCATTGGAGAAGGGTGATATCAGACCATCCTCTTCACCCTTAGGTGCCGTTTTTTTCTTTGTGGCCAAAAAGGATGGTTCATTAAGGCCGTGTATTGATTATCGTCTTTTGAACAATATTACTGTGAAATATCAATATCCGTTACCCTTGATTTCTGACCTGTTTTCCAGGGTGAAAGACGCTACTTGGTTTACCAAGCTTGACCTCAGGGGGGCATATAACCTTATTCGCATTAAGCACGGGGATGAATGGAAGACGGCATTTAACACCCCTGAAGGGCATTTTGAGTACCTTGTGATGCCCTTTGGGCTCACTAATGCTCCTTCTGTCTTCCAGTCCTTCATGAATGACATTTTCAGGGATTTTGTGGATAAATTTCTGATTGTTTATTTGGATGATATCTTGATTTTTTCTAATGACTGGGACTCTCATGTGAAAACATGTTCGAACTGTATTCCAGATTTTGAGAGAGAATGCTCTGTATGTGAAGGGATCAAAGTGTCTTTTTGGCATACAGAGGATCTCATTTTTGGGATTCATGTTGTCCCCATCTGTTATTGAATGGACCCGGTCAAGGTTCAGGCCATCTGTGATTGGGCCCAACCTACTTCATTAAAGGCTCTTCAAAGATTTTTGGGTTTGCCATTTTTATCGTAAATTTATTGGTAATTTCTCGGTTATTGTTAAACCATTAACTGATTTGACCAAAAAGGGTTCTGATGTGGTGAATTGGCCTCCTGAGGCAGTCTCTGCATTTCAGGAACTTAAGCAGAGATTCACTTCTGCTCCTGTTCTACGGCAGCCTGATGTTTCTCTACCATTTCAGGTGGAGGTTGATGCCTCTGAAATTGGGGCAGGTGCGTTTTGCCCCAAAGAGATCCAGAGACCTCTAAAAGTAAACCCTTGTGCCATTTTCTCTCGAAAATTTTCTCCTACTGAACGTAATTATGACGGGGTAATCGGGAGTTATTGGCCATGAAGTGGGCTTTTGAAGAGTGGAGACATTGGTGGAGGGAGCCAAACATCAGGTGGTGGTCCTTACGGACCATAAGAATCTGGTTTATCTGGAATCTGCCAAGCGACTTAAATTCCTAGACGGGCCCAGGTGGGCCTTGTTTTTCACACGTTTTAATTTTTGGTTTCCTTTCCTCCTGGCATTGAGATGTTAAGGCGGATGCCCTCTCGAGGAGTTTCCTTGCGGACTCTCCTGAGGTATCTGATCCTTCTGTTATTTTGAAAGAAGGTGTAGTTCTTTCCGCCATCTCGCCCAATTTGAGACTGGCTCTGGAGGGGTGTCAGGAGGATAGGCCCGAGCGCTGCCCTGTTGGGAAATTGTTTGTCCCGGACCAGTGGAAGAAGAGTGTGATGTCTGAGATTCATTGTTCCGTGTTGGCCGGTCATCCCGAATTTTTGGTACCAGAGACTTGGTTAGTCGGTCCTTTTGGTGGCCTACCTTGTCTCGTGATGTCAGGGAATTTGTGCAGTCCTGTGGGACTTGCTCTCGCTCCAAGCCTTGCTCTCGCTCTAGTGGTTTGTTGATGCCATTGCCTGTGCCCAAGAGACCATGGACCCATATCTCTATGGATTTCATTTCCGACCTCCCTGTTTCTCAGAGAATGACCGTCATCTGGGTGATTTGTGATAGGTTTTCCAAGATGATACATCTTGTGCCATTACAAAGTTGCCTTCCTCCTCTGAATTGGTGCCTTTGTTCCTTCAGCACGTGGTTCGTTTACACGGATTCCTGAGAACATTGTGTCTGACAGAGGAGTCCAGTTTGTTTCCAGATTTTGGAGGACCTTTTGTTCTAGCTTGGTGTTCAGTTGTCTTTCTCCTCGGCGTTTCATCCTCAGACCAATGGTCAAACTGAGAGAACAAACCAGACATTGGAGACTTATCTAAGATGCTTTGTGTCTGCTGATCAGGATGACTGGGTCTCTTTTTTGCCTTTGGCTGAGTTTGCTCTTAATAATAGGGCTAGCTCTGCCACTTTGATGTCTCCATTTTTCTGTAATTCTGGGTTTCACCTCGATTTTCTTCAGGACAGACGGAGGCTTCTGCCTGTCCAGGTGTTTGACTCTGTTGTGGAGCGTATGCAACAGATTTGGGACCAGGTAGTCCCTCTCAGGAGAGGCCAGCGGTTTGCTAACCGGCATAGGACTGATGGTCCTCGGTTTTTAAAGTGGGGGACTTGGTCTGGTTGTCCTCAAAAAATATTCCTATGAGAGTGGCATCTCCTAAATTTAAGCCTAGGTTCATTGGACCTTATAAGATCATGGAGATTCTTAATCCCGTTTCTTTTCGTTTGCTTTTCCAGGGACATTTAAGATCCATAACGTGTTCCACAAGTCCTTGTTAAAGAGGTTGGTTGAGCCAGTGGTTCCTACTGCTTTGCCTCGACCCTGTTCTGGTTGAGGGCAATATGGGTTTTGTAGTTGAGAAAATATTGAATTCTCGTTTTTTCTAGACGAAACTCCAGTATTTGGTTAAGGGAGAGGTTATGGTCAGGAAGCAATTCTTGGGTGTTTGCTTCAGACATCCATGCTAGGAGACTCATCCGTGCGGTATCAAGAACTCATCCTGACCGACCTGGTTGCTCAAGTGAGGGTTCGGTGACCCCACCTCAAGGGGGGGGTACTGTTGTGAATGGACTTGAGATGGTTCTGAGCAGAGGCTCCCTCTGGTGGTTACAAGCGGTACTGGTCTGTCCAGTGAGATTGTGAGGATTTGGGAAATCAGGGTTACTGACTGGTCTTATATAGGAGTCAACTGTCATGGGTGTATCGCCACGAGATCGTCGCGATTACACATTCTGACTTCTCGCAGCTGAGTTGCTGTTACTTTGTGTTTGGCAGTGAGGGAGTTAATTCTGCCTAGCTCTGTGCTATGACTAGGTCCAGCCTCTCCCGGCTGAAGTTTGATTATGCACTAATTAGCTTCCTTTATATACCTGCCAGTCTGCTTAGGAGTTGCCGGTGAAAGCTTACATGCGACCAGCAGATTGGATCAGGTTATGAGAAGACTTAAGTAAGAGTTCCTTTGTAGTTTCTCCTCTCCTACTTATAGTTTATCTCTAGACCATTTGTGTTCCCTCTGTGTTTAAGTGTTGTATGCAAGACAGTATTTACTTATTCCCATGTCTGTTCTCCTTTGTCTTTACGTTTGTTAAGCAGTGACCTGCTATTCCTGTGTGGTAATCAGGGTCTTCTGAGGACTAGATTACAGTGGTCAGGGACTTATAGAAGGACAGGGTTTACGCTGGCGGCTGGACTCTGTACCATTACAGTACCTCCAGGTAGAGGACTAGTCAGGACCCCAGTTTTAGGGTCAGCATTGACCCCGGTCACCTCTAGCCTGTGACAGGTAATACGTCTTCGGATTCCCCCAGTACAACGGATATTATGTCAGGTAAACTATTTATATATGTACATGTTGATATTACCTATTCATATGTTATATTGAATGTTGTCCCTCTTGGTATTGATTACTGACATTATATATATATATCGTTAACAGCGTGACATTTTCACGGCCATAAAGATTTCCCCAGTCCATGGATTCAGTTGCCCAGCTTGCCCTGCAGTTGCAGAGTTTATCCAGGAGCTGACGGACATTAAGTCCAGGTTTTGTTCCCCGGAGCAAACCAGATCTGAAACCTAAAGTTGCTCTCCCGGACAGGTTCACGGTGGGCGGGACACTTTTTTACCTTCGGGAGGCATGTAAATTATATTTTCGGCTTCGGCCTCGGTTCATCGGGGAGTGAAAAAGCAGGGGTGGGAATTGTCATCTCGCTCTTTCAAGGGGCCTCAATCCTGGGCGTTCTTCTTCCTCCGGGCTCCCGGCTCTCCAGTCAGTAGATCGATTTTTTTACTGCCCTGGGTCTGGTATATGATGACCCGGTCGGGTTCCCTTGCTGAAAACGAAGTTACGTAAGATACAGCAGGGAGATCGTTCCGGGGAGGAATTTTTTCTGGTTCCGTAGATGGGCCACAGATACTCAGTGGAATGACCCAGCTCTTAGGAGCCAGTTTTGTCAAGGATTATCTGACAAATTAAAAGATGTTTTGGCTCAGTATGATTCTCCTCCGTCACTGGAGGCTGCTATGGCCCTTGCTATTGTATTGATAGACGGCTTCGGGAGAGGTGCGAGGTAACTCCGCCCCTGTTATGACTCACCTACTACTAAAGTCCCTTATATTGAGGTTCCCCTGGTCTGTTCTGGGAACCTATGCAGTTGGGAGGGACATCATTTCGTGGAGGGATCGGCGGTTGCACCGCAAGACAAGAAGGTGTTTTTCTGCGGGAGAGAGGGGCATTTTGTTGAGGGTGTCCATCCCGTGCCTCATTGAGCAAAAAAGTCGCCGGAAAACTGTTAATCCCAGGTTGTGTGGTGGACGACAACCTGGGAGTATGGTATTTCGTCCCAAGTCCGTCTCATTTTCTCGTACCTGCGGAGGTGGTGGTTGGTACGAGGAGTTAGAGGATTTCTGTTCTTCTTGATAGTGGGTCCGGGGCTAATCTGGTGGACGCTCGGTTGCCCCAGGTGCAAGGTATGCAACTGAGTGTATTGGCCAAACCGATCCCTATATTCTCTATTGACGCCAGGCCTCTCGGTCAGGTAGCTTTGTACAAGCTGTTCATAACATAGACCTTCGGTAGGGGCAATACATAAAAAACAATTGTCTTGTTATGTGTTGGAGGGTCTTCCTACTCCTATTGTGTTGGGATTTCCTTGGTTGGCTAAACATAACCAGTGATTAATTGGCAAATCCGAGAGATAAGCCAGTGGGGTGAATTTTGCAAGAGGTAACTGCATGACCGGTCATCAGTGCGGTCGTGCCTAGAACCTTGCCTCTTTTCTGGAGGACTTTGAGGATGTGTTCTCGAGGAGGGTGTCAAGAGTTACCTCCTCATCCGGTATGATGCTCAATAAATTGCTTCTGATGCTAGTTTACCTAAAATCTAGGTTATATAAACCTTTTCTGGTCCTGAGAGGCAGGCTATGAAGGATTATATTTCGGAAAGTCTGGCCAAGGGGCATATTAGACCTTCATCTTCCCCAGTGGCCGCGGGGTTCTTCTTGTGAAGAAAAAAGATGGAGGCCTACGCCCTTGCTTGGATTTCCGTGAGCTTAATCGGATTACTGTCCGAGATCGTATCCGCTCCCACTTATTCCTGATCTCTTCATAAGATTGTGGGCGCCAAATGGTTCTCTAAGTTGGATCTCAGGGGGGCGTATAATCTGATTAGGATAAAGGAGGGGGTGAGTGGAATACGGCGTTTAACACTCCAGAGGGAACATTATGAGAACCTTGTCATGCCTTTTGGTCTGACTACTGCCCGGCGGTGTTTCAACTTTTGTTAATGACATCTTTCGCCACCTTTGGGGGCAGTTTGTGGTCGTTTATTTAGATGACATCTTAATTTACTCGCCAGATCTTGTGTCTCATCAGGAGCATGTGAGACAGGTGTTGCAGATCTTGCGAGACAATAAGCGTACGCCAAATGGGAAAAGTGTGTATTCGCCGTACAGGAACTTCAGTTTTTGGGTTTCCTGGTGTCAGCTTCCGGTTTCCGTATGGACCTGAGAAGTGAAGCAGTGCTTGAATGGGATACGGCCAGAGGATCTTAAGGCACTGCAGCGTTTCCTGGGGTTTGCTAACTACTACCGGAAATTTATTCGTAAATTTCTCATCTGTTGTCAAACCTTCACTGACATGACTAAAAAAAGGGACGGATTTTTCTAGGTGGTCTGACAAAGCTTGTCAAGCATTTTCCTTCCTTGAAAAAATGTTTTGCTTCGGCCCCATACTCATTCAACCAGATGCACACAAACCGTTCATTGTGGAGGTAGACGCGTCTGACGTAAGGGGTGGGTGCAGTATTATCCCAAGGTCCGTCCCCTGGTAAATGGCATCCGTGCGCTTTCTTCTCTAAGAAATTGTGTCCGCCGAGAGGAATTATTGATGTCGGCAATAGGGAACTCTTGGCATTAAGTTGGCTTTTGAGAAATGGCATCACTTTTTGGAGGGGGCAGTCCACCCGGTCACCGTTATTACTGATCACAAGAACCTGCTGTATTTAGAATCTGCAAAGCGTCTGAATTCCAGACAAGCTAGATGGTCGTTGGTTTTTTTACCAGGTTTAATTTTGTCGTCACATATCGTCCTGGGTCAAAAAATGTTAAGGCTGATGCCTTATTCTCGTAGTTTCCAGGGGCCGGGAGACGGATGACCGGTTCCTATCCTTCAGGAGGGAGTGGTAGTGTCGGCTGTATGCTCTGAGCTTGAGGAGGAGGTTTTGGAGGCTCAGGGGGACGCCCCTGTAGGACCTCCAGGGAAACTGTTTGTTCAGATCAGTTAAGACAAAGGTTATCGAGGCAATCATAATTTTGCTTTAGCAGGACACCCAGGGAGTAAAAGCAACTGTGGATCTCCTTTCTCGCCGGTTTTGGTGCCTAATTAAATAAAGTGGTAATAACTTTTGTCGCGTCTGTGGGGTTTGTGCTCGCTCTAAGACCCCACATATCCCGTCGTCTGGGACCCTCTTGCCTTTGAAAATTCCGGAGCGTCCATGGACTCATCTGTCTATGGACTTCATTACGGACCTCCCTCCGTCGTCGGGAAAACTGTCATACTAGTTGTAGTTGACAGGTTCAGTAAGATGGCACATTTCATTGCTCTTCCGCTCTTCCTAATGCTAAAAACTCTGGCGCAGGTGTTCATTGGGGAGATTGTGAGGACTTCACGGGTTGCCTTCTGATGTGGTGTCAGATAGGGGGTCTCAGTTTGTGTCCAAATTCTGGAGGGCATTTTGTTCACGTCGGGGATGCAATTGTCATTTTCCTCGGCTTTTCATCCGCAGACAATGGTCAGAGGAGGCGTCTGAATCAGAGCCTAGAGACATATCTTCGGTGTTTTGTCTCAGAGAAACCAGGAGGACTGGTCTTCTTTCTTGCCTCTGGCAGAGTTCGCTCTTAACAATAGGCGGAGCGAGTCCACTGGTAAGTCCCCGTTTTTTGGGGCATATGGTTTTCATCCCCAGTTTTGTACTTTCAATGGGGGGCCCTTCTGGGGTTCCGGAGGAGGAACGATTTTCGTCGTCTCTTGCTTCAGTGTGGAGAGGTGCTGAATAATCTGAGTGCTATGGGGAACCGTTACAAACGTATGGCGGATAGGAGGAGAGTGTCTGGTCCGGACCTTAGTGTGAACGATCTGGTATGGTTGGTCTACCAGAATATTAAAACTCAAGGTTCCTCCTGGAACTGGGTCCCAGGTTCATGGGCGTACAGGATTCAGTTCTATAATTAATCTGTGGCATTTCGTTGGACTCCCTCCTACGTTTAAATCACAATGTGTTCCACAATCGTTGCTTAAGAGGTATGTGGCGCCAGTTATACCGTCACCTCTACCTCCTCCTCCAGTGGTGGTCAATTGGTAACTTGGAATTTCAGGTTGTCGAAGATCATTGACTCACGTCTGAATCGCCGGTCCTTCAGTACTTGGTTCATTGGAAGGGGTATGGTCCTGAGGAGAGGATGTGGGTTCCTGCGTCTGATATTAACGCAGATCGTTTGGTTCGGACCTTCCACACAACTCAACCGGGCAGACCTGGCCCTGAGGGTCCGGAGGCCCCTCGTAGAAGGGGGGGTACTGTCATGGGTGTATCGCCACGAAGATCGTGCGATTACACATTCTGACTTCTCGCAGCTGAGTTGCTGTTACTTTGTGTTTGGCAGTGAGGAGTTAATTCTGCTAGCTCTGTGCTAAGACTAGGTACAGCTCTCCCGGCTGCAGTTTGATTATGCACTAATTAGCTTCCTTTATATACCTGCCAGTCTGCTTAGGAGTTGCGGTGAAGCTTACATGCAGACCAAGATTGGATCAGGTTATGAGAAGACTTAAGCTAAGAGTTCCTTTGTTAGTTTCTCCTCTCCTCACTTATAGTTTATCTCCTAGACCATTTGTGTTCCCTCTGTGTTTAGTGTTGTATGCAAGACAGTATTTACTTTATCCTGTCTGTCTCCTTTGTCTTTACTGTTTGTTAAGCAGTGACTGCCTTTTCCTGTGTGGTAATCAGGGTCCTTCTGAGGACTAGATTACAGTGGTCAGGGACTTATAGGAGACAGGGTTTACGCTGGCGGCCTGGACCTCTGTACCATTAACAGTACCCAGGTAGAGGGACTAGTCAGGACCCAGTTTTAGGGTCAGCATAGACCCCGGTCACCTCTAGCTGTGACAGCGTTAATACGTCTTCAGGATTCACCCACAGTACAACGGATATTTTGTCGTAATACTATACTATATGTACATGTTGATATTACCTATTCATATGTTATATTGAATGGTTGTCCCTCTTGGTATTGATTACTGACATTATATATATATATCTGTTATACAGCGTGACATCACCTTCCCATCAGGGTTGCCGGTGATCAATTGTTCTGGTCTCAATCCTTGATTCCTGTTTCCTTTGTAGCCTGCTGTGTCGTGTCTGCATCTCCTGCTTACCAGATAAGACATTTTCTTCTTTTTGTTTTTGTGCTTGATTTTTGCATTTTGTCCTGCACTTCTGTGGGGGCCTTCAGGGTCCCTCCGGGGGCTTTTGCCCTCTCGTTTAGTTCAGCCACTGATGTTTTGTACATTTGCTTTTTCAGTTTTTTCAGTGGTTGCTGTTTTGATTTTGTTACACTAGAGAACTAATTTAGGTGGTAGAGGTCTGTGTGATCTCAGGTGTTTTTGAAATTAGTAGAGTGGGTCTTTTAGGGTTTTTTGGGATTCAGAAAGTGCCCTTCCTATCCTTTTTGTATTTAGATAGTTTGGGCCCAACGTTTGCTCTTACTATTTTCTGTCTGTGTCAGTATTTCTTTTGTCTAACCGCCATTACATGTTTGGGGCTTTCTATGTTCTTTGGGATCTGCCCCGGGGAGATAGCTTTCCTCTTTCTATCTTTGGTG
>JARQOD010000006.1:97690633-97737974 GCA_033576555.1 Oophaga sylvatica
AATGTTTTCACGGGTTTTAAAAATAAACAGGTAAAAAAAAAATAAAATTTTTTTTTTGTAAAAAAATAAATTTTTTTCCCCCCCTTTTTTTTATTTTCCCAGGGAAACAAAAAAAATAAAAAAATTTTCCCACCCCCCTTTTGGGGTCCAATACGCTGCCCCCCCCAAGGGGGGGATAACACTTTTTTGGCCCAGGCAGACTGAAAAAAAAAGGGGGCCCCGTTTGTTTTTTTCAACGAAAAATTGGGGGAAATTGAGATCAACCCCATTCTTTTTTAAAAGACCCGGGGGGCCCCAAAACCAAACCCCCCCCAATTTTCCAAAACCCCAAAACCAAAAACCCCAAAACCCCCCCCAACCCCGGGCCCAACCCAACCAAAAACCAACCCCCTAACACACCCCTAACCCAACCCAAAACCCTAAAATCCTAATTTACCCCCAAACCCCCCAACCCTAATTTTTCCCAAAAAACCAAAAACCCCCCTAACCCAAAGGGAAAATAAAAAATTTTTTTTTTTTAATTTTTAAATTTTATTTTCCCTTACAAAGGGGGTGTAAAGGGGGTTTTATTTATATTTAAGCGGGTTTTTATGATGGCAGCTGCCCACGCAAAAAGTTTTTTAAATGCAAAAATGGGTTTTTGCATCCCACTTTTTTAAAAGCTATTTTTTTGCAATATTTTGGGGCCCTACAGATCTTTGGGGTCTTATTTTTTGGGGGACGAGGACGTTTTTTTTGGTACCATTTTTAGCAGTGACATTTTTTTTTCGCTTTTTTTTCGTTTTTTTGGGGGGGTTGAATAACAAAACACAATTCTGAATTTCTTTTGGGGGGTTTTTATACCGTTTCGCGGTGGAAAAATTGAAAAAGCTTTTATTTTTTGGGTCGTCGATTTGGCGAACCCCATTTTAAAAAATTTTTTCATTTTTGGCGTTTTTTATAGAAAAAAAAAAATTTTTTAAAATTTAAAAAAAAATTATTTTTGCATCGCTTTTTCTGCACTTAATTTTTTTTTTTTTTCGTTTATAGCTGTGGGGCTCATTTTTTCCCGGGCAAATGACGTTTTCACGGAATGTGTTTTTATATGGGGTTTTTTTTGCGTTTATTCCACTTTTTTTCGGCGGAAAGAAAAAAAGCTTTTTTTTTTTTGCTTCGTTTTTTTTTTTTTTTAGGGTTTCACAAAAAGGGGAAAAAGTGGGACAATTTTAAGGGGGGGGCTTACGGGCGCGATACCAAATAGTGTACTTTTATTGCTTTTTTTTTTTATTTACAGGAAAAGTGAATTATTGGGAATAAATTTAAATTTTTTTTTTTTTTTTTTTGGATTTTTTTTTTAAAAAGTTTATTTTTTAAATTTTTGTAATTTTTTTCTTTCCCCAGGTGGGGCACACTGATTTTATAGATCGCTGGTGTGAAAAGTGTGCACAGCACTCTTCACCCAGCATCCTCGGGGATGCAGCGGGTTTCCCCGTGCCTTTCCCGGGAGGCCGAGTCCCCCCTCCCCCCGGGCCCCCCCGGGGCCCCCTTGGACCGGGCCCGGAGGGGGAAGCCCTAGAACAGCGCGTAAAAACGCGCTCCTAGGTTCAGGGGGCGCGGGGGAAAACCCCCCCCTGCCATCCCCCCTGTGTGACCCATTTAAAAAGCGATCGTTTGATCTGGTGTGCGGGGGGTTAAAAGTCGGGGGGGGGTCCGTGACCGCCCCGACACACATCTTTGGGGGTCAGCTTGATATTTGCTGAAAACCCGGCCGCATCGCTGCGCCCCCCCGGGGCGCGCCCCTCCACGGACGTACATTTCCCCCCCCTGGCATAGGGGGCCCCGGTACCGGGGGGGGGGTAGTCGTCCGAGGGGAGAAAGGGGGGTTTAAAATTTTTTATAATTAAAAAGGATCAAAACAGCAAGAAATAGATGGGCCGTCCAAAAGGGCGCAAACAAAAAAAGGAATTAAAAACTGGGAAATACCAGGGTCCCAAAAAGGGGAAATGGAAAAGTTGGGGGAAAGGGGAAAAGGGAACAGTGATTCCGTGGGAAGGAGCTTTGGGGGGCAGTGACCCAAAATTGGAAGAATGGTAAAAAAGATCACGGGGGCAAATCTGAGCTCTCCCCCGAAAAGCCATTGGGGGGGAAAAGTAAGATCCTGGCAAACCCCCCAAACTCCCAGCCTTGAAAAGGCCCAGAAGGGGAAAAAGGGCAAAAAAAAACCGCCCCCATTTTGGGGGTTTGGGAAAGGGAAATTTTTTTTCTTTTTTATAATATATTATTTAAAGGGGGGTACTCAAAAACTAATACCCCTTTTAAAAAAAATAATAAAATTTATATATATATAAATAAAACACTACAATACACTAACAACTGTAAACGTTGTCAGACACACACCTAACGTGTTAAATCTCCTAAAATACCAAAATTTAAACCCATACAAAAAAGAACGACAGGGGGGGGCAAAAACTAATGATTTGTTTCTTGCACACGACGGTTAGTAATAATTTGCCTTTTGCGGGTGTCAGGTCCAAAACCCCAAGACCATAAAAAATCCAGGGGCCCCAAAAAAGGGGGAGGAGTATTTAAAAATTTTTTAAATTGCAGTTTTGTTTTCCAAACTTATGCAGGGGGGGGGAAAAAGGGGCCCGACAACACCTGTGAAATAGCTGTTTCGGGGGGCAAGTTTTTTTCCAGGTAAGCTTGCTGTAAAGAAAAAAATTGACAGGTTTTTCCCCTGCTGAAAGTGGTGAATAGAATGAGCGACTTTGCCTTTTTGGGTCGCTGGGGTTTTTGGAAACCCAATTTCTCAAAAGTCAGTCGGGGAAGTCGCCGACTAATGGAAAGGTCGGGGGGGGTCAAAACCCAACCCCAATGAAGTAAGGGGGGAAAAAATCGGGGGAAGTGGAGGACAGAAAAACACCTCAGGGGCCATTAAAACAAACAAAATCAATTTTTTTTATTTTAAACTTTTAAACCCTTTAAATTTTAATTTTTTAGAATAATTTTAACGCTTTTAAAAAATGGGGTTTTTTGGGGCAAAAATTGTGGGGGGGGGGGCAGTGCTGGGTCCTTTTCAGGGGCCCCCGGGGGCCCAAAAAGCCTAGTGGGCCCCTTTAAAAAAATACCACAATTCATGATGCCGAAAAGGGGGCAAGAAAAAAAGGTTAGTAAATGCCAATACTTCACTTCTTACATTACTAAAGTGATATTTTTTTAAATTCTACAATACTCAAAACATGGCAGTTACCCTCCATACAGTTTAGGGCCCCCACATATGCCCCCATAAAAATAATGCCCCATAATTGCCTTACAGAAAAATGAGCCCCATATTTTGCCCCCTAAAAAGGGGCTCCATAAAATTTCCATACAAAAGGGGGCCCCCCATATGGGGCTCTATATGACCCCTTAAAAGGGGGCCCATAGTTCCCATAAATAATGAACCCCTAGAGCTCGATAGGGGGGCCCTTTAAAATATGTCCCCCGGGTGTATGATGAACCCCATAAAATGCCCAAAATTTTATAAAGCCCCCCATATATAATCTCCTTTAAATGGTCTCCATGTGACCCCCAAAAATTTAAGGGGCCCCCAATTTTCCCCCGTATATGTCCCCCCCATGGTGATGCTCCAGGTAAAATTTGGGCCCAAAAGATCTCAAGGTAGATGGGCCCCCATAAAATTCTCCAGTGATGAGGGCCCCATATATGATCCCTCCATGTTAATGCTCCCATTTTTCCCCCAAACCATTAAAAAAATAAAACCTCCCCGGGGGGGGATGCCCCCACTCTGGATCCCCAGCGTCGCCATCTTCCAGCTCTCTGCACTGGAGGTTAGGAAAGGGGGCCACAGAGTGACCATCGCATTTCTCTACCTGAATGTCACTGCAGGGGAAAAGCGGAAGACGCACTGGTGGGCGGGGGGGGGGAAGTATAGGGGGCAGTGTAGGTTTGATTGATTTTTACATACCTTTTTTTTTTCCCTGAACCAAAAATACAAGATACTCCCTTTTTTTTTTTTTTTTTCTGGGGTTTTGGGGATGTTTGGTCATCTATTTTTGTTTTTTAAATCTAATCTTTTAAAAAATAATTTTAAAAAATTTTAAAATTTTAAATTTTTTTTTGTTTTTTTTGGGGGTTTTTTGGGTATTCTATACAGCAATAAAACGGGTTTACAAAACTGCCCAAAAGCACCCAAAAAATGACACAAACACCGAATCAGGGGGTTTTGCTCCCACCTGGTGCTCTAGACAGGGGGGCAAAAAACCTGGTCCATTTCCTTTTTAAAAACATTGTTCCTTCTGTTTCCAAATTCCCACATGGTTTGTGAGAATTTGGGGCCCAAAATTTTTACAATACTTTTCATGTTTACGTTTTTAATTAAATAAATGTTAAAAAACACTGTTATAAGATCGTTGTTTGATCTTATTGTTAAATTTTCTTAGCTTTGCTTTCCCCCTTTTTTCTTAAGCCTATTAAATTTTTCCCAAAAGAATCGGAGGTAAAAGCAAAAAAAATAAATTATGCCCCCAAAAGAAACCCCAAATGACTTCCGTTTAATTCCCCCTTTTGACCAAGACAGATCACTTCTTTTAAATTCTTCCTTTTAAAAAACTGGTTTAGCTAAGGCCTTTTAAAACACAGTTTTTTTTTTTGTAAAGGCTAATCCTTATACCGATAGGCGGTCCGGCGCTGTTTTTGAAAATGCAAGGGGTCAGTTTCTTCCCCGGATCGCCCAAACCTTTTTTAACCCCGGGAAAAAAAAATTTTCTATTAGAAAATGCGGGAAACGCATGTCCAACCGGGAGAGAGAGCCCTTTGGGTTTCCCAAAAATTTAAATCGTCTTTTGACGGAT
The DNA here is from genome assembly GCA_033576555.1 of Oophaga sylvatica. NCBI lineage: Eukaryota > Metazoa > Chordata > Amphibia > Anura > Dendrobatidae > Oophaga > Oophaga sylvatica. The sequence goes on from JARQOD010000006.1 coordinate 97,695,466, forward strand.
TTCACAAAAGACGGGTCCTTCCCCATAAATTTTTATTTTTCCCGGGCCCGGGCCAAAAGCGCCGATTGGGGGACTATACGCCCCGGGAAAAAAAAAAAAAGTTGCAGTCAGTGTTTTGAAATCGGAGGCGGCTTTTAGCGGGGGCTCCCCCCGGGGGGGTTCTGGGGGTAAAAAAATGATTCGAATGGCCTTCAGTGGGGCTGAATGGAGGATATAATGGCCTGTTTTTCCCAGCACCTTGCCGGGTTTTCTTTTTGTTCCTTTTGCAAATTTTCCCCCGCCACCTTCGATAAAGTTTTTTCTTTTTTTTTTTTCCTCTGTTTGATTTTCTTGCGGTTTTTCTGTTTTCAGTGGATTTCGCCTGCCCCCTTTTTTTTGGGGGGGGGCCCCGAAAAAGTGTCCGTTTTTGTCTCACTTTTGTTTTGCTCCTTTGTTACTTTTTTTTGTGAATAGCGTTTTGTTACACCAAAAGATCTGATTTAGGTGGATGAGTGTGTGATTGGGTTTTTTGGGGAATCAAAGTGTGGTTTTTTTTTGGGGTTTGTTGGATGGCAACAAAATTTTTCCGTATTTTTCTGTCTAACAGATTGGGCCCCGCTTTTTCTAAATTTATTTCTGTTTGTGTCCGTGCTTCTTCTTGTCAAACCCCCCTTTTACATTTTTGGGGGTTCCCCATTTTTTTTGGGGGAAAATTGCCCGGGGGAAAATAGTTTTTCATCTTTCTCCCCTTTGGGTAGTTTTTCCCCCTGTGACGAGGCGCAGGTCACCGGGAACGCTCCACCTATTCTGTTGTGTGGTTATTTTTGGTTTTCGAAAACCCAAAAAGGGGTTTCCCGCCTCTTGGGGGTATTACCACTTTGCATTTTTTGAAATTTCTCCTCAATTCCCGGGGAAAAAAAAACAGCGCGTCTTGCCGGCCCCCCGGAAGTACATTTCCGCCGGCCCGGGGCCCAAAACGGATGAACGCAAGGGACACAGCGCAAACCGGGGCTAATAAATCAATGAAAAAAAAAACCCCGCATCCAGCCCGGGATCCGTTTTTTAAAAAAACGCCGGATTGCGCCTGCGTCAAAAAAATGATGTGGGAAAGAAGCCAATTTTTCAAAAATTTTTTATTATATCTTAAGCCTCTAAAGGGAAAATTTCCCAAAAAAATTTTTTCTAAACACTTTTTTCCCCCCCTTTTTATCTTGAAATTGTAAAAGCCCTTTTTTTTACTCCAATATTTCACAATTTCAGATCAAGCCCAAAAAGCCCTTCAATCATCTGACATTGGACTTCCGTTTTTCTTTTATTACTTTTGTGTAGTTTTCAGCTACACCTGTTATTGTAATAATATTTTGTTCCGGACTTCCTCTGCCAAAAAATAAAAAACAGCAAAATCCCAAATGAAAGAATAGAAAAAAACCCAAATTTTAATGTGTATTTTTTGCTCAAAGCCATTGTCTAAATTAAATGTTGGGGGTCATACAAAGGGGTTTTTCAAAAAATTTAAACATTATACATGGGGGGGATTTCTACTTTTAACACAGGAAACAGTTCAAGAGAAAAAGAAGAGTACAACCCAAAACTATTACTCCATGAAACAAATTTTTCCAAAAAAATGCATCAGGGGTTCATAAAAAAAGGGGGGGTGGGAAAAGTCAAGGGTTTTTTGTGATATTTTTTTTTTTAAAATTTTTCAAAACCCATTTAAAAAAATCAAATGGTTTCGTTTTTTTGAAAATTTTTGATTGACATGTTTTTCAAAAAAAATTTTCCCATACTAAGTGTGGGCTGGAGTATATTTAAAAGGGTGAATATGTTGGTTTACATTACACAAAAATATCAAATCTAAACCCGCCATTTTCAGGGGGCCGCAGTTTTCCCCCCCAATGGCGGGGGGAAAAAGAAAAAAGGGCCCAAACCCCATTGTAAACACTATCCCCAAAACTGCCCTGTGTCTTTCCACGAAGATCGTCGGGTTTTCACTTTTTACTTCTCACAGTGGTTGCTGTTTTTTTGTTTTTGGGGTTTGGGGGGTTTTTTCTGTCTGTGCTCAGTTTGGGACTGGGGGCAGTTTCTCCCGGGGAAAATTTTTAATTTTTTGTTGTTCTTTTTTCCCTTTAAAATTTCTCGGGTTTTTTTGGGTGTTGGGGGTTCCAGTGAAATTTTTCTGCAGCCACGTGGGGTTGATCTTATGCTAATTAAAGAGTCCTTATTTTTTAAAAGCTCACCTTGCTTAGAGTTTAATACCCCCGATATTTTTTTTTTCCTTGTGTTTGAGTGGTATGCAATTTGTTTTTTTTCCCCCGTCTGTCAATATGTCTAATCTGTGTTTTTTGCAGAGATCACCCCCTATTCCTTGGGGGTAAACAAAACCTTCTTAGGGGGGGATTACAGGGGTTTTTTGGGGGGTTTATAGGAACAGGGGTTTGGGTGGGGACTTGGACCTCTGAACCATTATCAGTACCTCCAAGGGGAGGGGTTAGTTAGGACCCCATTTTGGGGCAGGGGTTAAACCCCCCGGGGGCCCCCCTTTCCTGTGACAGGGGATCAAATCCTCAAAATTAACCCGGTTCAAGGGGGTTTCGGTAAATCATTCTTTTTTTCAGCTGATTTTTGTAATCTATATGTTTATAAGTGTTGTTTTTTTTAAAAATAGTTTACTGACATCGACACAATTTATAAAACCGCGGACATTTTCCTGGCCCCCAAAAAAAATTCCGTTGCCATGGATCCATCCCGCTGCTCTGCAGTTTTGGGTTATCCATGGGGTGACGGACATTTTAAAAACCCAAAATTTTGTCTCCCTCGGGGCAAAAAGATTTGAACCTAAATAGCCTCCCGACGGTTAAATGGGGGGCGGGGGACAAATTTTTACCTTTTTTTGGAAGATGTAAATTGTATTTTCGGCTTCGGCCTCGATCATCTGGGGGGGAAGAGAAGAGTGGGAATTGTTTTTCTCGCTCCTACAGGGGCCCCCAAAACCGGGGGCCTTTTTTTCCCCTTCCCCCGGGAAACCCCGGGGCCCCCAAAAGCTGATCGATTTTTTTTCCCCCCGGGGTTTTTGGGATAAAATGACCCGTGGGGGGGCTCTTGCTGAGAAAAAATTCGAAAAATACACGGGAGACGCCCGGGGGAGGAATTTGTTTGGGTTTTTCCGGGGGGCCCAGAAAACTCATGGGAAAGACCCACTCTTAAAACATTTTGTCATGGCTTTTTCCCAAAATTTAAAAGGGGGGGTTTTTGGGCCCAAAAGATTCCCCCCATCACGGGGGGGGCAAAAGGGCCCCACTAAACCGTCGATGAGGGGTCCGGGAGGGGTCGGGGAACTCCGCCCCCTGTGTTTTTCCCACCTTTTACTAAAGCCCCCTTTTTTGAGGTTCCCCTTGTCTGTTTGGAGGACCTATGCATTTTGGAGGCATCTTTTTTGTAGGAGGGTTTGGGGGGACGCCGCGGGGGCTGAAGGTTTTTTTCTGCGGAAAAGGGAATTTTGTTGGGGGGTGTCCAAACCCCTGCCCCTTTTTGGGGCAAAAAGTCGCCCCGGAAAAAAGTTTTCCCGGTTTGTGTGGGGGAAAAAATGGAGTATGTATTCGTCCGCTGTTCTTCTCATTTTTTTGTAAACCCGTGGAGGTGGGGTTGGTACGGAGTGGAAAAAAATTTCTTTTCTTCGTAGTGGGTCCGGGTAAATCTGGTTGACCCGGGAGTTTTGCAAAAGTAACTGCATGAACACAGTCATCAGTGCGGTCTGCCTAGTACTTTGCCTCCTTTTTTGGAGGACTTTGGGGATGTGTTCTCTGAGGAGGGGTGTCAGGAGTTGCCTCCCATCGCGTGTATGACTGCTCTATTAATTTACTTCCTGATGCTAAGTTACCTAAAGCTAGGTTATATAACCTTTCTGGTCCTGAGAGGCAGGCTATGAAAGATTATATTTCGGAGAGTCTGGCCAAAGGGCATATTAGACCTTCATCTTCCCCAGTGGCCGGGGGGTTCTTCTTTGTGAAGAAAAAAGATGGAGGCCTACGCCCTTGCTTGGATTTCCGCGAACTTAATCGGATTACTGTTCGAGATCCGTATCCACTCCCTCTGATTCCTGATCTCTTCAATCAAATTGTTGGCGCCAAATGGTTCTCTAAATTGGATCTCAGGGGGGCGTATAATCTGATTAGGATAAAAAGAGGGGGATGAGTGGAAAACGGCGTTTAACACGCCGGAGGGACATTATGAGAACCTTGTCATGCCTTTTGGTCTGACTACTGCACCAGCAGTGTTCCAACATTTTGTTAATGACATTTTTCGTCATCTGGTGGGGCTGTTTGTGGTCGTATATTTGGATGACATTTTAATTTACTCACCAGATTTTGTGTCTCACCAGGAGCATGTGAGACAGGTGTTGCAGATCTTGCGAGACAATAAACTATACGCCAAACTGGAAAAGTGTGTATTCGCCGTACAGGAACTTCAGTTTTTGGGTTTCTTGGTGTCAGCCTCCGGTTTCCGTATGGACCCTGAAAAGGTGAGAGCAGTGCTTGAATGGGATCAGCCAGAGGATCTTAAGGCTCTGCAGCGTTTTCTGGGGTTTGCTAACTACTACCGGAAATTTATTTGTAATTTCTCATCTGTTGTCAAACCTCTCACTGACATGACAAGAAAAGGGACGGATTTTTCTAATGGTCGGACAAAGCTTGCCAAGCTTTTTCCTCTTTGAAAAAATGTTTTGCTTCGGCACCCGTTCTCATCCAACCAGATGCATCACAGCCGTTCGTTGTGGAGGTGGACGCGTCTGACGTAGGGGTGGGTGCAATATTGTCCCAGGGTCCGTCCCCTGGTAAATGGCATCCGTGCGCTTTCTTTTCTAAAAAATTGTCGTCCGCCGAAAGGAATTATGATATCGGCAATAGGGAACTTTTGGCCATTAAGTTGGCTTTTGAAGAATGGCGTCACTTTTTGGAGGGGGCAGTCCACCCGGTCACCGTCATTACTGATCACAAGAACCTGCTGTATTTGGAATCTGCTAAGCGTCTGAATTCCAGACAAGCTCGATGGTCGTTGTTTTTTACCAGGTTTAATTTTGTTGTCACTTATCGCCCTGGATCTAAGAATGTTAAGGCGGATGCCTTGTCTCGCAGTTTCCCAGGGGCCGGGAAAATGGATGACCCGATTCCTATCCTTCAGGAGGGGGTGGTAGTGTCGGCTGTATGTTCTGAGCTTGAGGAGGAGGTGTTAGAGGCTCAGGGGGACGCCCCTGCAGGACCTCCAGGGAGACTGTTTGTCCCAAATCAGTTGAGACAAAAGGTTATTGAGGCACATCATAATTCTGCTTTAGCAGGACATCCAGGGAGTAAGGCTACTTTAGATCTCCTTTCTCGCCGGTTTTGGTGGCCTAACGTTAATAAAGATGTTTTAACTTTTGTCGCGTCCTGTGGGGTTTGTGCTCGCTCTAAGACCCCTCATACCCGTCCGTCTGGGACCCTCTTACCCTTGAAACTTCCGGAGCGTCCATGGACTCATTTGTCTATGGACTTCATCACGGACCTTCCTCAGTCGTCAGGGAAGACTGTCATACTGGTGGTTGTTGACAGGTTCAGTAAGATGGCACATTTCATTGCTCTTCCTGCCCTCCCTAATGCTAAAACTCTGGCGCAGGTGTTCATTGGGGAGATTGTGAGACTTCATGGGTTGCCTTCTGATGTGGTGTCAGATAGGGGGTCTCAGTTTGTGTCCATTTTGGAGGGCATTTTGTTTACGTCGGGGATGCAATTGTCATTTTCCTCGGCTTTTCATCCGCAGACCAATGGTCAGACAGAGCGTCTGAATCAAAGCCTAGAGACTTATCTTCGGTGTTTTGTCTCAGAGAACCAGGAGGACTGGTCTTCTTTCTTGCCTCTGGCAGAGTTCGCTCTTAACAACAGGCGGAGCGAGTCCACTGGTAAGTCCCCGTTTTTTTGGGGCATATGGTTTTCATCCCCAGTTTTGTACATTCAATGGGGGGTCCCTTCTGGGGTTCCTGAGGAGGAGCGTTTCTCGTCGTCACTTGCTTCAGTGTGGAGAGGTGTATTGAATAATCTGAGTGCTATGGGGAACCGTTATAAACGTATGGCTGATAGGAGGAGAGTTTCTGGTCCAGATCTTAATGTGAACGATCTGGTATGGTTGTCTACCAGGAATATAAAACTTAAAGTTCCCTCCTGGAAGCTGGGCCCCAGATTCATCGGGCCGTACAGGATCAGTTCCATAATTAATCCTGTGGCATTTCGTCTGGACCTCCCTCCTACGTTTAAAATCCACAATGTGTTCCACAAGTCATTACTTAAGAGGTACGTGGCACCAGTCATACCATCACCTCTACCTCCTCCTCCAGTGGTGGTCAATGGTAACTTGGAGTTTCAAGTGTCAAAGATCATTGACTCACGTCTGAATCGCCGGTCCCTTCAGTACTTGGTGCATTGGAAGGGGTATGGTCCAGAGGAGAGGACGTGGGTTCCTGCGTCTGACATTAACGCAGATCGTTTGGTGCGGACCTTCCACAGAACTCACCCGGGCAAACCTGGCCCTGAGGGTCCGGAGGCCCCTCGTAGAAGGGGGGGTACTGTCATGTGTGCATTGCCACGAAGATCGTCGCGGTTGCACATTCTGACTTCTCACAGCTGAGTTGCTGTTTCTTTGTGTTTGGCAGTTAGGGAGTTAATTCTGTCTGTGCTCAGTTCTGGGACTGGGTGCAGTTTCTCCCGGCTGCAATTAATTATTTGTTGATTCGTTTCCTTTAAATCTCTGGTTGTCTGTGTTGGGAGTTGCCAGTGAAATTCTTCATGCAGACCACAGATAGGATTGTATCTGTATAGACTTAAGTTAAAGAGCTCCTTAGTTGTTTTAAGCTCACCTTGCTTAGAGTTTAATATCCCAGATCATTTATGTTCCTTCTGTGTTTGAGTGTGTATGCAAGTCTGTGTTTTCTCCAGTCTGTCTAATATGTCTAATCTGTGTATTTAGCAGAGATCAGCCCGTATTCCTTTGGTGGTAATCAGTATCCTTCTTAGGACTGATTACAGGGTTCAGGGACTGATAGGAGACAGGGTTAGGCTGGAGACTTGGACCTCTGAACCATTATCAGTACCTCCAAGGTGAGGGATTAGTTAGGACCCCAGTTTAGGGTCAGGTTAGACCCCCGGTCCTCCTCTTTCCTGTGACAGTGTATCAAGTCCTCAAGATTAACCCTGAGTTCAACGGATATCGTGTCAGGTAAATCTATTCTATATTTACATGCTGATGTTGCTAATCTATATGTTGTATAGAGTGTTGTTCTTTTAAGAATAGTTTACTGACATCGTACACATATCATAAGACCGCGTGACACAATCAGGACGACTAGCCGGTCACTAGCTGGTCAGCCGAGCACTGGAGTTGGTCATCAGCCTAATCAAGGAAGGGGTTTGTTAGGCAATGGACACTCCCCCTTGACCTGTTTGCCACTGTAAAATCACTAATTCTAATCTCAACCATGACAGACTTTTATATGATTAGAGAATGCACTAAAAGCCATGGCGAGCACTAACTTTTGTAAACTCTATTCTTATTGGTCCACTTAACAATATGGTTTATAATTTTTTTTTTATCTTAGTCAAGCATAAGCTAGGATCAGTTTCTGAAAAAGCAAATGAACCTACTTTAATAAGTATTTTTGGTAGCTGGAAACAAAGGGAGTCAAAAAAGTTTGTTGCAGATCAAACTCATGAACCTAAGAGGGACCTACCTCAGAATGCCACACGTTGGTCATCCACAGCGACATTTTCACCATTATTGTATAATTTTGGAAGAATCTCTATCCATTTATCCCAAACTACTCCAATAGCGGCTAGTTATTAGAGATTTATTTGATGTTAGCACAGGACAATTTTACTTCTAGTAATCTCTTTCCTCGCCACTTATGTGGTCCTCATCTTCGGACACTTTCTCCAGTTGGATATCCGAGGTGTTGGCAAACTTTTAGAATTTAGCTTCCCTCAATGGACGTCTTCACCACACTTTTATCCAACTTTGGAAATAATGGACACTCATGACTTTCTCCGTGTAAAATCAGCGTTGTAGAATAAAATAGCCCTATATGAATAAGCAACAATAATAATAAAATTGCAGCAAACACTAACCAGTTTGCCAACAATAAGCTTGTATACTACAAGAAACAGACTTGCACAGATCTGTACTCAAAGCCCATCCATCCGCAGTAACCTGCAAATGTATCGAGCGCACAGACCTGCAGGAACTAGAGAAATCGATAAACAATAGTAGATGCAATAGATAATCCACAATGATACTATAAATCATTTATGGGACTGAAAATATGGTAGGAAATCTGTCTGTATAAAACATTATCTGGTCATATTATAGAATCCCTGAACAATACATATGTAACGATCATTGCTTCATACAAAAAAACTGAAACAACAAAAAACAATCATAATAACAACACCTATCCTACTTTAGCATAAATTTCTAAAAACAGGACACAATGTAGTTTGAATAGAATTAATACAACACCTCTTGATTTCTCAATCTACTGGGTGCTCACCATTATGACTTGCAATAGAAGAGACACTATAGACTCTAGTTTGCGTTACAGTGTCCCACCAGTGCAGCCCCATGTGGATGTGCCCCCTTCATTCACCCATGATTCTTATTTTGTCAATCTGAATCTTGTTTTGACCTTTGACCAGGCTGTGGGGGGCATCTTATCGGTACTACTAAACTGAATTTGTATTTGTATTAACTTTCTGAACAACAGTCTGTCATCAGCCATGAGTGACCCCTCTGGGGGCATCTCATTTCCAGGGCTTGTTTTATTCTCTCTCATTATCCTATACAATGATCGCAGCTTGGACTCCACTCCTCTTTGGGCCTCCATCCCTTTTTACAAATTAAGAGTTTTCCGCTCTCTTACAGCAGGTCTCTCTACCACTTATGCATCTTGCTTACTCACTTACTTTGAACCACGTACCTGAACTTCCCCTACAGAAACTGCAGTGCATCGCTTCAATTGTTGCACCGTCCACTGTCAAGGCAGTCGATACACCAGGAGTGGGGAATCTTTTTTTTGCCAAGGGCCATTTGGATATTTCTACCATCCTTCGGGGACCGTACCATCTCCGCCCACAAAGTACATCCTGACTCTGGCACTGGTGTCAGGACGTAATCTTTCATTGCATGCCCTTCAGGGTTCAGTAGTGAAGCGTGTGTGCTCACAGAGCAAGAAGAAATTAATTAATGAGCTCGTGGCAATCAAAATACAGCTCCCTGCCCAAGAATGCGGTCCCTGAGAATCTGCCCGGGGGCCGGATAAAAGGTCATCGAGGGCCGTAAATGGCCCTGGGGCCTGAGGTCTCCCACCCCTGCGAAACACCAAAGCAGTGACTCCCAATGATTGACACCTCCTCATTGTGCAGCATGACATAATGGAACCAATTCCTTCTGTTATCAACTAACACAATAGAGGGCAATGGCATTGATCCCCATAAAACACTGCTAGGTACAGAAGCCTCATCTTAGTGACAACCAAAATGCCACTGTGACAGTGTCAGCCACTGAATTGAGTGACTAATTTGCTAGCCTTGTGCTTCTGATACAAACCCAACTACTTTGTCCTTTTCCAAAACGGTCTCAAATTTAATAAGTAAAAAAGTTCCATCCCCACGGTCTTAAATTTCTCCTTTTAGTTGCAAGACAGTGATTCATAATGTGCTGCATGAAATCCTCTCTTTTTGATAACATTTTTGATATTAAAGGAAAGTAGGTCGGCACACAATGAAATCAGCATCCCAGCATTTTTTTATTTTACAGCTGGAGTGGTGTCGCTAATCTAAGTTTCCTGTCCCTAGTCTGTTCCCGTCGGCGCTACTGTCAGTCTCCAGCAGTCTGTGACCTGCAGATTGCTCCATTGTTTGCCGCAGCGATCCAAAAGTCACAACTCAATGTAAGTCTATGAGAGTTAGAACAAGACCAGAACGACACTCTCATAGACTTACATTGAGAGATTGTGACCGTTGCCGCTGATTTCCGGTCAGTCAGAAGTTGCCGTCACAAGACGGAGGAGCAAGACCAAAGCGGCGCTGGGAGGAGCCTAAGACAGAGACTGGTAAGTGTAAGACTAGGCTAAGAGAACTTAGAAGCATAGCACCACTCCTGTGATGAAATAAGAAAAAAAACATTGGAGTGGTGCTTTAATAGGGGCCATGTTTTCCATTTCAAGTCTCCTTCCCAGATTTTTTTTCCTTCAAAAATCTTTAAAAATCAACTCTTGCTATAGCTTCATTACGTGGAGTGTAACAATATCTCCACAATGAACATGCTCCAGGCCTTTTTATTCACAAAGTCCCGGAGAAGCTCATTTGTGTAAAATGAACAGATCTGCTTCATCAAAGTGAATAGTGATGAAACTCAAGCAAATAACAGAATATCTGCAGTGGAAACAAATGCATATTGTAAATAGGTTATCACTGTCAGTTAGATGTAGGGCACAAAAATAAAAGCTAACAGCACAAAGAAAAATAAATCTTCTAAAGATTGTAATAGGAAATGTGTAGAAATTACCCATTTAGGTTCAGAGTGTCTAAACATATATTAAAATGATTTGAGTAAAGAATACTGTAAAAGAAAGCATTGATAAAGGATCAATGAAGAACCCGAGCTATCCTTGCCATTTTCATTTTTTTGTCCTAAAAACATTTATATTTGGGACACTTTTAGTTGTTTTAATTGGGTACTAAAAAAGTGGTGTTATGAAGTGGCGTTAGAGATGAAAGTGCTTTCTTTGCTCATAAAAAATGAAACCTTATGAAACTCTCCGGTGTTAACATATAGTATATATTGTTGCACAGTGCATTTTTTGAGCGGTACACTGATTAATATTGACCTAATTGGTGTGGTCATTGCACCTTGTATAAGCACCCTATGAAATTCTCAGGTGTTAACATATATTAATAATATATATTGCTGCACAGTGCACTTTACTAATTAAATTATTAATTTTTTGTGGACACTGCACTTTAAAAACTTTTAGGTGTTAAACACACAGTTGCAATAATTTATTGCTGCACAGTGCACTTTGATATAATGGCACTTGTATGTTATATTGATGAATATTACCGCAATTTGTATTGTTTATCTATGTATTGCACTTTATTATTTTTTATTATTACTTCTCACTTCGTGTCATCAATTTAGGTCCTTTTATATTTATTTTTATTTTCTGAGTATACCGTGTATCAGCTTTCTTCATATTTTTATGTATGTTGGCGTCCTTGCGTTTTGTTTTGTTTTATCATATGAATTATTCTCATTGTTACCTATGTGTAATTACACTTAATAAAGATTTATAATTATTTTATTTTGGGCAAGTGTAGTCGGTTTTTCTGTTCTTCCCCACCCCCATCTATTGCTTATTATACCGACTGCCCCTATATACAGTCATGGCCAAAAGTTTTGAGAATGACACAAATATTAATTTTTACAAAGTCTACTGCTTCACTTTTTCTAATGGCAATTTGCATATACTCCAGAATGTTATAAAGAGTGATCAGCTTAACAGCAATTACTTGCAAAGTCAATATTTGGCTAGAAAATGAACTTTATCCCCCAAAACACATTTCAACATCATTGCAGCCCTGCCTTAAAAGGACCAGCTAACCTCTTTTCAGTGATTGCTCCATTAACACAGGTGTGGGTGTTGATGAGGACATGGCTGGAGATCAATCTGTCATGATTAAGTAAGAATGACACCACTGGACACTTTAAAAGGAGGCTGGTGCTTGGCATCATTGTTTCTCTTCTGTTAACCATGGTTATCTCTAAAGAAACACGTGCAGTCATCATTGCAATGCACAAAAATGGCCTAACAGGGAAGAGTATCGCAGCTAGAAAGATTGCACCTCAGTCAACAAATCTATCGCATCATCAAGAACTTCAAGGAGAGAGGTTCCATTGTTGCCAAAAAGGCTTCAGGGCGCCCAAGAAAAACCAGCAAGCGCCAGGACCGTCTCTTAAAAGTGTTTCAGCTGCGGGATCGGGCTACCAGCAGTGCAGAGCTTGCTCAGGAATGGCAGCAGGCAGGTGTGAGTGCATCTGCACGCACTGTGAGGCGGAGACTCTTGGAGCAAGGCCTGGTCTCAAGGAGGGCAGCAAAGAAGCCACTTCTCTCCAGAAAAAACATCATGGTCAGACTGATATTCTGCAAAAGGTACAGGCAGTGGACTGCTGAGGACTGGGGTAAAGTTATTTTCTCTGATGAATCCACTTTTCGATTGTTTGGGACATCAGGAAAACGCCTCATTCGGAGAAGACAATGTGAGCGCTACCACCAGTCTTGTCTCATGCCAACTGTTAAGCATCCTGAAACCATTTATGTGTTGGGGTTGCTTCTCAGCCAAGGGAATCGGCTCTCTCACAGTCTTTCCTAAAAACACAGCCATGAATAAAAAATGGTACCAGAATGTCCTCCAAGAGCAACTTCTCCCAACCCTCCAAGAGCAGTTTGGCGATCAACAATGCCTTTTACAGCATGATGGAGCACCTTGCCATAAAGCAAAGGTGATAAATAAATGGCTCAGGGAACAAAACATAGAGATTTTGGGTCCATGGCCTGGAAACTCCCCAGATCTTAATCCCATTGAGAATTTGTGGTCAATCATCAAGAGACGGGTGGACAAACAAAAACCTAAAAATTCTGACAAAATGAAAGCATTGATTGTGCAAGAATGGACTGCTATCAGTCAGGATTTGGTCCAGAAGTTGATTGAGAGCATGCCAGGGAGAATTGCAGAGGTCCTGAAGAAGAAGGGTCAACACTGCAAATATTGACTTGCTGCATTAACTCATTCTAACTGTCAATATAAGCTTTTGTTACTCATATGTTTGCAATTATTATATTTCTGTCTGTGATAAAAACATCTGTCAAACACACATAAAAACCAGAGGGCAGCAGATCATGTGAAAATATAATATTTGTGTCATTCTCAAAACTTTTGGCCATGACTGTATATAAGTCCTGTCTATTTGACCTTGTTATAAAAATGAAATTTTATCTGTATATATAATATTTTATTGGTCTTAGTATAGATTTCTTTTTCCTTGTTACAAATTCTTATGTACAGAACATGAAGCGTTACACGGTGTCCATTGAAATCAATGTGTCCTTAATATAATTCATGGACAAGTAATGTTTCTGGGGAGAATACTATTGTACATGAGTATTTTTTTCGCTTTTGGGTTAATAAGAAGCAGATTTTCTCATTTCTGACATTTAAGGGAGGACACCATGTACAGTTTGTAGTCTCCCTTCTCATCTGACCATTCCTCCCTTGTTTTCACATGAAAGATGTTTGGGAAACTTCAATGAGACCTTATAAATCATTGTATTGAAGTGAAGTTCATTTAATTAAAACAAGAGAAAGAAAAAAAGAATGTGAAATCTTCAGAAAATGAAATCTGCTGCTCCGTTTGCCTGAATCATCTAGGCTCGGAGATTATTGAATTAATGATTTGGTTGGTTCAGTGTTAAGCAATGGATTTGTTGTGTTCAATAAAAATAATGATATTATCTTTTTAATATTCTAGCTCCCATACGTTTGTGGAATGGAGGAAGAAAAACCCACCAGTAATATATGAGATTAAATCAATGGATTATGCAAATATAGCCAAGCTGGACACCTTCTATACATCTCACTCAGAGGTAAGATCAATAGCGTCATGGAAGCCATAACTTATCTGTGAATCAGTAATGCTGTCCTGAAGTGCAATTGTGTCTTTAAGTATAAAAAGCCATGAGGTTTAGCTTACAGGAAATTATTTAACGGGAATGTGTCATTAGAAAATGACCTATTGTTTAAATCAGGATTTTTCTGTTAAATGTATTTTTGAACATATATTTGTGTTTTTTCTAGATCACAATATTTATTAAAAGTAAAATGTAGAAATCTTGCAATTTTAGACTTTCAGGAAATCCTCGTATGTATTAGCAGTAGTGATGAGCAAAGTGCTGGGATAAGGCATTATACGAACATGTTCGTGTGCTAACCTAGTGTCTTTGGCGTTCTCGAAAAATATGTTCAAGTCCCTGTGGCGGCATCTCTCGTGGCTGTTAGCCGCAACACAAGCAGGAATTGCCTAACAGCCTTGGGGACTCAAACATATGTTTTGAACACGCCGAAGACACTTGGTTAGCACCCGAGCATGCTCAGATAACACCTTATGCCAGCACTTCGCTCATCACTAATTAGCAGCATTGAACAGATTGTGTTATCCTCTTGCCCTTATATTTTGTACTGAAGCACCTAATGAGCAAAGGTCATTGTGAAGTGAGCTGGGTCAGCTGTGACATCACCTAATGTGAATGGTGTATCCCGTGTTTTCAATTATGGGTACAGGTGATATTGTAATGCTATGTCACGGTTACACCCATCAGTGTGTCTGGGATGCAGTTACTGACAGCTCGGCCGTCCAATCTTGTACAATGGCATGCTGAAGCTGCCAGTACTTTGATTGACAGCTCAACCATCTTATCTGGTACAAGGCATGCTGAGCTGTTAGTGTGTTGATTGACAGCTCATTTATACAATCTGAGACTAGGAGGTGCTGTCTGTCTCCAGGTGTTCATTATTCCAGGTGATTGCCATGCTACTTAATTGAGCTGTTTCTCCCAGACCTCTGCCAGATGTACATTGATCTAGTAGGTTTGTGCTCCCTGTGCCTTGAGTTCTGTATGACTGATCTTCTGTTGCCTGACCTTGGACTTCGTTCTGACCATCCATCTGTTTAACCCCATCTGCTCTGATCCATTAGTCTCCTGGTATTCTGACCTTGGAACGTTACCTGACCATGCTTTTGTCTCTTCCTTCTGTTTATGACATACCTTCCTGGCTTCTGACCTTGGACTTCTTGACTATTCTGACTCATGGCTTGGCCGTGAGAATTCACTAGTGTCACATGATGCCTCTGCCTCTGATGATAAGGAAATTGCTGTAGACTCTTCCTAAAGGGACATGAAGTAAAAAAAAATGCCCCAGTGGCCAGTGTGAAAATTGTAAGATTACTAATTTGATTTTATTATGCTTTTTTCATAAAGATCATGATATAAAAAAATTGCCATTTTTTTCTTAAATACAGGTAACATAAAAACCTGATATAAACAATTTGTCATTTTCTGATGATTCCCTTTTAAGACTCCCAGTGCCCAAAATGTAAAGGCTTCTTATTAACTGTATGTTACCAATGTTTAGGTTGTCACCTAGTATAATACTACAAGTTAACATGCTGACTAGCACTCACACTTTGCTATTTCCAGGGATACAATTGCTTCTGGAATATGGATTCTTTGCTTACTACGTTTTGTACATTTTTATTGCATTTGTTCAGGGAGCCTTGGGGGACATAGTTTCCTTACTGGCGGCTTAGTATGACTTGTCTTCTAGTATGTATTCCTATGCTACTTTACTTTGACAGACAAGAACTGTTTAGCTTGTACAGCAGGAGAGCTGTGAAGAGAAAGTCAACATGAGATTACATTTCTATTGTGACTGGTTCCATATTCTAGTGAACTAGCTCATTGTCCTTGCGAAAGCCCTTCTGTCGTGTGCTGAAAGAGATCTAATGGACTCATTGATTTGCCTTTATAAGATGACTTTATTATAGAGTTTGATCTGGAGATTTTACGAAATATATTGCACAAAATACATTTCCAGCTTTCCTATATGGTTTTCAGACAGTTATTTGTGTTAAGGCACCATTCCAGCATTCTTTTTTTTATTTCATTGCTGGAATGGTGTCACTAATCTAAGTTCCCTGCACCAAGTATTATACTTACTGGCCGCCATTCTTATCTATTCTTGGGCCGCTCCGGTCGGTCTCCAGCGTTTGTGACTTGTCGAATCGTTCCAGTGTTTGCTGAGTGATCAGGATGCCAAAACCCAATGTGAGTCTACGAGAGCCAGGTGTCACGCTGTCTAATGATATGTATACAATGTCAGTAAACTATTAATACAGGAACAACACTCTATACAACAACTAGTATAGCAACATCACATGTAAGTATAGAATAGATTTACCTGACACGATATCTGCTGAACTCAGGGTTAATCTTGAGGACTTGATGAGCTGAAACAGGAAAGAGGTGGACCGGGATCTAACCTGACCCTAAACTGGGGTCCTAACTAATCCCTCACCTTGGAGGTACTGATAATGGTTCAGAGGTCCAAGTCTCCAACCTAACCCTGTCTCCTATCAGACCCTGAACCCTGTAATCAGTCCTAAGAAGGATCCTGACTACCACCAAAGGGATATGGGCTGATCTTAGCTAAATACACAGATTAGACATAAGACAGACAGGATAACACTCGCTTGCATACACACTCAAACACCAAAGGAACATAAATGGTCTGGGAAATAAACTCTAACCAAGTTGAGCTTAGAACAACTAAGGAGCTCACAACTAAAGTCTATACAGATTCATTCCTATCTGTGGTCTGCATGAAGGTTTCACTGGCAACTCCCCAAGCAGACAACCAGAAATTTAAAGGAGACCAATCAACAAATAATCAATTGCAGCTGGGAGAAACTGCACCCAGTCCCAGCACCGAGCACAGACAGAATTAACTCCCTAGCTGCCAAACACAAAGAAACAGCAGCTCAGCTGTGAGAAGTCAAAATGTGCAACCGCGATGATCTTCGTGGCAATGCACACATGACAGTACCCCCCCTTCTACGAGGGGCCTCCGGACCCTCAGGGCCAGGCCTGCCCGGGTGAGTTCTGTGGAAGGTCCGAACCAAACGATCTGCGTTAACATCAGACGCAGGGACCCACGTCCTCTCCTCTGGACCATACCCCTTCCAATGCACCAAGTACTGAAGGGACCGGCGATTCAGACGTGAGTCAATGATCTTTGATACTTGAAATTCCAAGTTACCATTGACCAACACAGGAGGAGGAGGTAGAGGTGACGGTATGACTGGTGCCACATACCTTTTAAGTAATGACTTGTGGAACACATTATGAATTTTAAACGTAGGAGGGAGGTCCAGACGAAATGCCACAGGATTAATTATGGAACTGATCCTGTACGGCCCGATGAATCTGGGACCCAGTTTCCAGGAGGGCACTTTAAGTTTTATATTCCTGGTAGACAACCATACCAGATCGTTCACATTCAGATCTGGACCAGAAACTCTCCTCCTATCAGCCATACGTTTGTAACGG
Source organism: Oophaga sylvatica (assembly GCA_033576555.1). Classification (NCBI taxonomy): domain Eukaryota; kingdom Metazoa; phylum Chordata; class Amphibia; order Anura; family Dendrobatidae; genus Oophaga; species Oophaga sylvatica. The sequence continues at coordinate 97,712,684 of JARQOD010000006.1, forward strand.
TTCCCCATCGCACTCAGATTATTCAATACACCTCTCCACACAGAAGCAAGTGACGACGAGAAACGCTTCTCCTCAGGAACCCCAGAAGGGCCCCCCCATTGAAAGTACAAAACTGGGGATGAAAACCATATGCCCCAAAAAACGGGGACTTATCAGTGGACTCGCTCCGCCTGTTGTTAAGAGCGAACTCTGCCAGAGGCAAGAAAGAAGACCAGTCCTCTTGGTTCTCTGAGACAAAACACCGGAGATATGTCTCTAAGCTCTGATTCAGACGCTCTGTCTGACCATTGGTCTGCGGATGAAAAGCCGAGGAAAAAGACAATTGCATCCCCCGACGTAAACAAAATGCCCTCCAAAATTTGGACACAAACTGAGACCCCCTATCTGACACCACATCAGAAGGCAACCCATGAAGTCTAACGATCTCCCTAATGAACACCTGCGCCAGAGTTTTAGCATTAGGGAGTGCAGGAAGAGCAACGAAATGTGCCATCTTACTGAACCTGTCAACAACCACCAGTATGACAGTATTCCCTGACGACGGAGGAAGGTCCGTAATGAAGTCCATAGATAAATGAGTCCATGGACGCTCCGGAAGTTTCAAGGGTAAAAGGGTCCCAGACGGACGGGTATGAGGGGTTTTAGAGCGAGCACACACCCCACATGACGCGACAAAAGTTATAACATCTTTATTAGCATTAGGCCACCAAAACCGGCGAGAAAGGAGATCTAAAGTAGCTTTACTCCCTGGATGTCCTGCTAGAGCAGAATTATGATGTGCCTCAATAACCTTTTGTCTCAACAGATTTGGGACAAACAGTCTCCCTGGAGGTCCTGCAGGGGCGTCCCCCTGAGCCTCTAACACCTCCTCCTCAAGCTCAGAAAATACAGCCGACACTACCACCCCCTCCTGAAGGATAGGACTCGGGTCATCCGTTTTCCCGGCCCCTGGGAAACTGCGAGACAAGGCATCAGCCTTTACATTCTTAGACCCCGTGCGATAAGTGACGACAAAATTAAACCTGGTAAAAAACTAACGACCATCGAGCTTGTCTGGAATTCAGACGCTTAGCGGATTCCAAATACAACAGGTTCTTGTGATCAGTAATAACGGTAACCAGGTGGACTGCCCCCTCCAAAAAGTGACGCCATTCTTCAAAAGCTAACTTAATGGCCAAAAGTTCCCTATTGCCGATATCATAATTCCTTTCGGCGGACGACAATTTCTTAGAAAAGAAAGCGCACGGATGCCATTTACCAGGGGACGGACCCTGGGACAATATAGCACCCACCCCTACGTCAGACGCATCCACCTCCACAATGAACGGCTGAGATGCATCTGGTTGGATGAGAACGGGTGCCGAAGCAAAACATTTCTTCAAAGAGGAAAAGGCTTGGCAAGCTTTGTCCGACCATTTAGAAAAATCCGTCCCTTTTCTTGTCATGTCAGTGAGAGGTTTGACGACAGATGAGAAATTACAAATAAATTTCCGGTAGTAGTTAGCAAACCCCAAAAAACGCTGCAGAGCCTTAAGATCCCCTGGCTGATCCCATTCAAGCACTGCTCTCACCTTTTCAGGGTCCATACGGAAACCGGAGGCTGACACCAAAAAACCCAAAAACTGAAGTTCCTGTACGGCAAATACACACTTCTCCAGTTTGGCGTATAATTTATTGTCTCGCAAGATCTGCAACACCTGTCTCACATGCTCCTGATGAGACACAAGATCTGGCGAGTAAATTAAAATGTCGTCCAAATATACAACCACAAACAGCCCCACAAGGTGACGAAAAATGTCATTAACAAAATGTTGGAATACTGCTGGTGCAGTAGTCAGACCAAAAGGCATGACTAGGTTCTCATAATGTCCCTCCGGCGTGTTAAACGCCGTTTTCCACTCATCCCCCTCTTTTATCCTAATCAGATTATACGCCCCCCTGAGATCCAATTTAGAAAACCATTTGGCGCCAACAATTTGATTGAAGAGATCAGGAATAAGAGGGAGTGGATACGGATCTCGAACAGTAATCCGATTAAGTTCGCGGAAATCCAAGCAAGGGCGTAGGCCTCCATCTTTCTTCTTCACAAAGAAGAACCCCGCGGCTACTGGGGAAGATGAAGGTCTAATATGCCCTTTGGCCAGACTTTCAGAAATATAATCTTTCATAGCCTGCCTCTCAGGACCAGAAAGATTATACAACCTAGCTTTAGGCAACTTTGCATCAGGAAGGAGATTAATAGAGCAGTCATACACGCGATGAGGAGGCAACTCCTGACACCCCTCCTCAGAGAAAACATCCCCAAAATCCTCCAAAAAAGGAGGCAATGTACTAGGCACGACCGCACTGATGACTGTGTTCATGCAGTTGCTTTTGCAAAACTCACCCCATTGGCTTATTTCTCTGGACTGCCAATTAATCACAGGGTTATGTTTAACCAACCAAGGAAGTCCCAACACAATGGGAGTAGGTAGACCCTCCAACACATAACAAGATAATTGTTCCCTATGTATTGCCCCTACCCGAAGGTCAATGTTATGAACCTCATGAACAAAGCTACCTTGGCCGAGAGGCCTGGCGTCAATGGAGAATATAGGGATCGGTTTGACCAATACACTCAGATGCATACCTTGAGCCTGAGCAAACTGAGCGTCAACCAGATTAGCCCCGGAACCACTATCAAGAAGAACAGACAATCTCTCCACTCTCGTACCAACTACCACCTCCACTGGTACAAGGAACTGAGAAGAACTGGCGGATGAAATACATACTCCCAGGTTGTCGTCCACCACACAACCTGGGATTAACAGTTTTCCGGCGACTTTTGGCTCAACAAGGCACGGGATGGACATTCTCCAACAAAATGTCCCTCTTTCCCGCAGAAAAAACATCTTCTAGTCCTGCGGCGTACCGCCAATCCCCTCCTACGAAATGATGTCCCTCCCAACTGCATAGGCTCATCCGAACAGACAAGGGGAACCTCAACATAAGGGACTTTAGTGGTAGGTGGAGAAACAACAGGGAGTGGGGTTACCTCACCCTCTCCCGAAGCCGTCTATCAGTACGGATAGCTAAGGCCATAGCAGCCTCCAGAGAAGGAGGAGACTCATACTGAGCCAAAACGTCTTTTAATTTATCAGAAAGCCCATGACAAAACTGGCTCCTAAGAGCTGGGTCATTCCACTGAGTATCTGTGGCCCATCTACGAAACTCAGAAGCAAATTCCTCTGCCGGACGATCTCCCTGCTGTATCTTACGTAATTTTGTCTCAGCAAGAGAGACCCGATCTGGGTCATCATATACCAATCCCAGGGCAGTAAAAAATTGATCTACAGACAGTAGAGCCGGGGATCCCGGAGGAAGGGAAAATGCCCAGGATTGAGGGTCCCCTTGCAGAAGTGAGATAACAATTCCCACTCTCTGCTCCTCACTCCCTGATGATCGAGGCCGAAGCCGAAAATACAATTTACATGCCTCCCGGAAGGTGAAAAATTTGTCTCGCCCACCAGTGAACCTGTCCGGGAGAGCAACCTTAGGTTCAACTCTGGTTTGCTCCAGGGGAGACAAAACTTTGGACTTAATGTCCGTCAGCTCCATGGATAATCCCTGCAACTGCAGAGCCAGCTGGGCTACTGGATCCATGGTAACTGGAGATAATTTTTATGGCCAGTGAAAATGTCACGCTGTCTAATGATATGTATACAATGTCAGTAAACTATTAATACAGGAACAACACTCTATACAACAACTAGTATAGCAACATCAGCATGTAAGTATAGAATAGATTTACCTGACACGATATCTGCTGAACTCAGGGTTAATCTTGAGGACTTGATGAGCTGAAACAGGAAAGAGGTGGACCGGGATCTAACCTGACCCTAAACTGGGGTCCTAACTAATCCCTCACCTTGGAGGTACTGATAATGGTTCAGAGGTCCAAGTCTCCAACCTAACCCTGTCTCCTATCAGACCCTGAACCCTGTAATCAGTCCTAAGAAGGATCCTGACTACCACCAAAGGGATATGGGCTGATCTTAGCTAAATACACAGATTAGACATAAGACAGACAGGATAACACTCGCTTGCATACACACTCAAACACCAAAGGAACATAAATGGTCTGGGAAATAAACTCTAACCAAGTTGAGCTTAGAACAACTAAGGAGCTCACAACTAAAGTCTATACAGATTCATTCCTATCTGTGGTCTGCATGAAGGTTTCACTGGCAACTCCCCAAGCAGACAACCAGAAATTTAAAGGAGACCAATCAACAAATAATCAATTGCAGCTGGGAGAAACTGCACCCAGTCCCAGCACCGAGCACAGACAGAATTAACTCCCTAGCTGCCAAACACAAAGAAACAGCAGCTCAGCTGTGAGAAGTCAAAATGTGCAACCGCGACGATCTTCGTGGCAATGCACACATGACACCAGGATGAGGCCAGAACGAAGCTCTCATAGAATTGCATTGAGAACTTGTGACCTTTAGCTCTGACTTCCGGTCAGTCAGAAGTTGCGGTCACAAAATAGTGGCGTCAGGAAGAGCTGAAGACAGCGGCTGGTAAGTATAAGACTAGTGTCACGGAATTAAGATTAATGGCACTATTCAAGCGCCAAAATAAAAAAAATGCTGGAGTGGTGCTATATGAGATTTTTTCTATATATCTCCCATTTTGTTCTAACTTTCCTACCTTCCTATCTATCTACGTCAAATGCAGGATATTCATTAGGATATTTTTTTTAGAAAGATGTATAAAGCAATTGTCCTCTTACAAGCTTGCACATAAAATGCTTTAAGGTCTGGCCATTCAATCACCAAAGTCTGAGATGTTCTTGGTTTAGAAGTAGAAATTAAGTGTCCTCTTTTCAGATATTAAGAGAAGAAGGTGAATGATGATAAAGAGGCGAGCGCCAATTCTTCTCATTCTAATTGACTGACTTTCGGCTGCAGAATAATGAGTTGTCCTGATAAATGGAGGCATAGACTGGTCTGTTGTGAATACTCTGGAGGCGACTTCTGAGCTGGGGCTCCCTCCGGTGGTTGCTGAGGGTAATGAACTAATTGCTGAATGGCCTTCAGCTGGCTCTGAATGGTCTGATATAAGTGACTTGAACTCTCTTCAGCCTTGCCGGTAATCAATTTTTCTTCCACGTCTTGCTTGGAGCTCAGCTTGCATTCCTGCTCTCTTTCAGATAAGTGATTTGCTGTTTTTTTTCCTCTGGTTGGATTTTTCTTGCTGGTTTGCTGCTTAGCAGTAGACTTCAGCCTGGTCCCCTTTTGGGGCCTGGTGCTGCAATTGTGCTCAGTTTGTGTTGCACTTTTGCTCTGTTCCTATGTCACTTTTTATTTGCTGAATTGCTGTGTGTTACACCAGAGATCTGATTTAGGTGGTAGAGATCGTGTGATCTCAGGTTTTTTTTGTTAATCAGAAGTGTTGGTATTTTTGTCAGGGTTTTTTTGGGTTGCAGTCAGAATTCTTTCCTTTACTTTTCTATCTAGACAGATTGGGCCCCAGCGTTAGCTCATTCTATTTTCTGTCTGTGTTCGTATTTTCTTCTGGTCTAACCGCCATTACATGTTTGGGGGCTTCCTATTTCTTTGGGGATTCTGCTACGGGGCAGATAGCATTCATCTTTCTGCCTTTAGGTATAGCTATCTCTCCGGCTGTGACGAGGCATCTAGGATCACCGTAGGTACGCTCCACGGCTACTTCTAGTGTTGCGGTTAGTTTAGGATCCTGCAATCCAATAGTTTGCAGCCTCTCTGGTGTATTGCTTCTTTGGCTATTTTTGCAATTTCTCCTCAGCTACCGAAACATAACAGTATTACCCGCCAAACTGAAAATTATATGGTACTCAACTGAAGGGAAAAATTGATTACCGGCAAGGCTGAAGGGAGTTCAGGTCACTTATATCAGACCATTCAGAGCCAGCTGAAGGCCATTCAGCAATTAGTTCATTACCCTCAGCAACCACCAGAGGGAGCCCCAGCTCAGAAGTCGCCTCCAGAGTATTCACAACACTAGTCACATCAATCCTACAGTGTTGGTCTTGATGAACATTGTCTAGATCCTGATTTGTTTCCAATTTGTTTTCCGTTTCCTTGACCTAGTATAATGACAGTGACTACCATGTTTGGAAATAAAAATAATATGGATAACATGAGGAATGCAGTGATATAAAAAGCAATTCTCTCCACCGAGAAGTCTCCTGTTGTACACTCTTAAGACAAAATCTAACCTTAAAAAAATACAAATAAACATATATCACTGTCTTTCAATTGTGTTTTTTCAGGACACCTACTACTATATATGCTGTCCTCTGTGTGTATGTGAGGAATAACACAATATCTGATTATTACATGACATGTTTCCCGCTTTTTTATCAGTTTTAACCTTTGTGGACTCTAGATCTAATTTATTTGCAGTTGTTTAGTGGGTGTCCAGCTGTAATGTTGTCTCCCATTCACAGTACAAAAAGACAGGAGGAATTATTGCTCTCCAGTTGCTCTGTAGCACATGTTTAAAAGCAGGAACAATATATTATGTAGTAGTACTGAGCAGTGTATCTGTGAATCAAGCTCTGAGATAAGAAAGCAGAAAGCAGAAGCACTATCTCTGCTTCTCTTTCACACTTTTCTCTTATTTCCTCGAAAGTGTAGAGCAGAGTTCATGTACAAAGCAAAATTATTTCTCTGATGAGATATATTACAAATAATTTGAATGTACTCTTGATTTAACCAGTGTCAGTGAATAATAGTGACATTCTGCAGGCATTGTTTCAGAAAAGATACTGATTACAGCTAAAATATGCCATCAATGTCTTCATAGCTGGAGTCTCTTGATATCTAGCAAAATGACATAAAAGAGTAGTAAATTATTAATTAATTAGTAATATGGACCCATCAAGGTTAAAAATGTATCAGCCCTGTTGTTTATTTTACTCTAATGATAATTTCAAAGGCTCTGTACATTATAGGTCCATATTACCACAGGTAACAAATACTTCTGCTGGTTACCTGGACAGTACAGGAGAGGCTGCCAAATTTATGTCCTTTTCTCAACTATTGGCTGACTGACATTTTCTCTCTTCTTTCCCCAAGCAAGCATTATGCTGCTTTTAAGTGCAGGAAAAGCAAAGAAGTCTCATTATTGCCAGCTTTATTGGGTGGTGTAGTGCAGCGGTGTCCACGCTGTGCAGTGATGAGGCAGTGACCCAAGCAAGTCCAAAACAAAACATGTTTTAATGTCCAAAAAGAAAACTCACACAGTGCACAGCACGCTGTATACTCCGGATCGCAGCCGGGAAAATCAAATACAGTCCAGGACCGCTAACGTGAGCAACGGCACCGCCGTGTATGCTGAGGTGCCAGGCTTTAGGCTCTGCTGGCTCTGTGTTGCCTCACACAGAAAGCGCTCTGCACAAGCCTCCTGCTCAGTCTGCTTCCAAGACCAACACTGACACACCCCAAACACTCCTGCAAGGTTTTTTTTTTCCTCTCCACTAGATTCTGTGGCCGTGGGCCACTAGAAAGATCTGGCCTGGAGGAAACGGACCGGCCCTACTACATTCCTGCAAGCCGTTTCAAAAATAAAAGCCCTGAACAACTCCTTGGTCACAATAGATTGACCAGGTTCAAGCTTACTTTTATTCTGCCTTGTGACTCACAGGCAGCATCGGACTGGAACACCTTGGGCCCACCAGAGAAAATCTTGGGGCCCACTATGTAGCTACATAGAAATAAATACAAGACCACCAATTGTGCAGTAAAACACACTAATATCAGGGTATAATATAAGGTAGTACGTGTCTTAATTATGTAGCAGGAGTTGGGGTAGCCTCCCTCATAGATTATAAAGCAGCCCCCCATAGGGATAATGCTGCCCCCCATAGGGGATAATGCTGCCCCCCTCATAGAGGATAATGCTGCCCCCTCATAGGGTATAATGCTATATATATATATAGATAGATATAGATAGATAATATATAGATACCATATATACTCGAGTATAAGCCGACCCCCCTAATTTTGCCACAAAAAACTGGGAAAACTTATCAACTCGAGTATAAGCCTAGGGTGGAAAATGAGATTATGCCCCATATGCTGCCCATGTATTATAGATTGTGCCCCCATAGATGCTCCATAGATTATGCCCCCATAGATGCTCCATAGATTATGCCCCCATAGATTATGCCCCCATAAATGCTCCATAGATTATGCCCCCATAGAAGCTCCTTAGATTATGCCCCCATAGAAGCTCCATAGATTGTGCCCCCATAGATGCTCCTTAGATTATGCCCCCATAGAAGCTCCATAGATTGTGCCCCTATAGATGCTCCTTAGATTATGCCCCCATAGAAGCTCCATAGATTATGCCCCCATAGATGCTCCACAGATTATGCCCCCATAGATGCTCCATAGATTATGCCCCCATAGATTATGCCCCCATAGATGCTCCACAGATTATGCCCCATAGATGCTCCATAGATTATGCCCCCATAGATTATGCCCCCATAGATTATGCCCCCATAGATTATGTCCCCATAGATGCTCCACAGATTATGCCCCCATAGATTATGCCCCCATAGATGCTCCACAGATTATGCCCCCATAGATTATGCCCCCATAGAAGCTCCATAGATTATGCCCCCATAGATGCTCCATAGATTATGCCCCATAGATTATGCCCCCATAGATGCTCCATAGATTATGCCCCCATAGATTATGCCCCCATAGATGCTCCACAGATTATGCCCCCATAGATGCTCCATAGATTATGCCCCCATAGATTATGCCCTTTAGATGCTCCACAGATTATGCCCCATAGATGCTCCATAGATTATGCCCCCATAGATTATGCCCCCATAGATTATGCCCCCATAGATGCTCCACAGATTATGCCCCCATAGATTATGCCCCCATAGATGCTCCACAGATTATGCCCCCATAGATTTTGCCCCCATAGAAGCTCCATAGATTATCACTAGGACTACTGGACTCGTGACCCCGCCTAGAACTACTGAAAGGAGTCATTTTGACTCCTTGCTTGTTTTCGTTTATTTTTAGAGTTTCATTTGTGGTTATTTATTAATAATTATATCTTTTGTAATGTATTATTATTGTGAGATCCAACAGTAATGCTTTTGATTGTTTTTTTTCTGCTTTTCTTATTTTTCTACAGAAAATAACAATAATTATAATAGACGTTTTTCAAACATTTTTTTTTATTCAAGTGCACACATATAAACAACAACTGAAGAACAAAAAGCAGAGAAAATGTAGGTGGAGGAGCATAAAAATGAAAATATGGCGCAGAATTCACCTTCTAAACATTTGGTGTTTCGCATTTTAGGCATTGCCTTTGATTTATGGCAGTACATTGCCCACACAAAGACTTACCACAAGTCTTACAATTGCCGACAGATCTATTTTTCTTGCACTTTTCTTTGATCTGGCAAAATTTTGTTTGAACCATCACTTCTGAGCATGTAGAAACTTGGGACGTGGAACCCTTTTCCCTATCTGTGACATAAGGACCACTCAACTCTCTCACAAGCGTTTGCAAAAATGCCTTGCGTGACATTTTTGGTGGGTTATCTCATTGAATATTATCCATGCATTTTAACCCGCAAAGTCTAAGGCATTTTCAAATGCATGAACAGGCCATCTCCTTGTGCATGTTCGTGTGGTATATTTTCGTGCCATCTGATCCACTACATCTACTCCATATTTTGTTTCATTGTAAAACTTTACCGTTTCTGGAGTTTTTTTTAGCGGAATCAGACGCAACAACAACATCTGGATGGACGGAACTCAAAATGACAACATTTTTGTTGGGCTTTCCTTGATATACTGTAAGTGTAAAATTCTCTTCATCACTTTAGTGTTGTACAATTCCTCTTTCATGGATTTTATTTCTTTAGGCACTTCTCGCCTTATCTTGTTCAGTGTTCCCACGATGGTTGTTCCTTTGCTTTTTAGCTGTTTAGCTAATTTTACTGAAGTAAAATAATTATCGGTTGTAACATTGCGACCTTTTTTCAAAAACGGGTCCAATAACTTCATTACCACATGGTCAGCTAAACGGTCCTCAGCACGGCGTGTGTCATCTTTGCCTAGATAAGGGAAGCCATTTGCCAGATATTTGCTCTCCTTATCAACAGCTAGCCAATATTTGTGGCCATATTTATCTGGTTTGGAAGGCATGTACTGCGTGAATGGACACCTAGTTTTGCTTGGGAAAAGTTGCTCATCCACCGTTATGTATGGGCCAGGTTTGTAACACGCAATACAATTTTCAATAAACCTGTCCCACACAGTAGAAAATAGAGCAAACTTGTCCGTTTGCTGTCTCTCCGATCGAGTAGATTTCTCATCAAATCTGAGAAACCTCATAATTTCAACAAAGCGGTCCCTAGACATTGTCGCTTTGCAAAACGGTATTCCCCAGTCATTACACCAAATACTGCTAATCGAGTGACGGTTCGTGCCAGATATTCCACGAGCATAGAATATCGCAATGAATGCATCTAGCTCCTCATCAGATAGAGTAAACTGTAAATTATTGTTCCTGCATGCTTCTGCAAGCGTACAGTTCTTTATATGTGTCAATATATATGAATCAAAAAATAAACGCCAGTAAACAAGCTATTTTGTTCAGCATTACACAGTAATACAAGCAGGTAAAACACAAGGAAAATGTGAAAAGTTGACATGTAAATTGAACTACATCTATATGAACATCAGGGTAAATAAGACAGAGTGAAAAAATTATGCACAAAACTTTATAGCAACATTTAGTGACAAAAGGACCTCAAAATATAGTAGGGAGTCAAAATGACTCCCTTCAGTAGTTCTTGGTAAATTTTGAAAAAAAACGCGCAAATTTTTCACCAACATTATTTATTCTCACAAAATCTTTTTTCACATCATATTTGAGGAAAAGTCACCGAGTTTCAAGCCGGAATTCTGAAAAATGTAGTCACAGAAGAGAAATAAAAAACGGAAGGAGTCAAAATGACTCCATCAGTAGTTCTAGTGTTAAACCCCCATAGATGCTCCATAGATTATGCCCCCATAGATGCTCCACAGATTATGCCCCCATAGATTATGCCCCCATAGATGCTCCACAGATTATGCCCCCATAGATTATGCCCCCATAGATGCTCCACAGATTATGCCCCCATAGATTATGCCCCCATAGATTATGCCCCCATAGATGCTCCACAGATTATGCCCCCATAGATGCTCCACAGATTATGCCCCCACAGACTGTGCCCCCATAGATGCTGCATTGAATAGGCAGCTAGGTCCCTTTATGCTGCCGCAGCTGCTGCTGCTGCAAAAAAAAAAAGACATACTCACCTCTCGTCGCGGGGGGCCAGGTGCCGGTGTCCTGAGCAGGCGGGGACACCGGCGCGCTATGGGGGACAGGTGCCGGTGTCACCGCTGGCTCAGGGCCCCGGCACCTGAGAGATTTACCTCTCACCCGCTCCACCGCTGAGCGCCGCTGTCTTCGGGTCCTCCGGCAGTGAATGATCAGGCAGAGGGCGCGGCGCTCACTAATGACGTCATCGCGCCCTCTGCCTGAACATCGCAGCAAAGGACCCGAGGACACGGCGGTGGAACGGGACAGGTAAGGCGTGGGAAGCAGTGAATATTCATTTCTCTTTAGCAGCGGGGACAGGGGCTCCTGCCTCCTGTCACCCGCTGCTGCTCCGCTGGCACGGGGCCCCCTTGGCAGCTGCGTGGTGTGCCGCTATTAGCCAGGGCCAGGGCCCCCCAGATGCCAGGGTCCACCGGAGAATCCTCCGGTTCTCCGGTGGGCCAGTCCGACCCTGCTCACAGGCATCTTGCTGTGACCAAAAGGCATTCCAGCGAATCTAATACCTTTCTGAGCGCATCCTGGGGGGCACATAGCGACCCTCGCATATGACACTGGTCACTGCCTCACAGTGGGCATAATGGAAACTCTGACTGGAACGTCTTCAGTAAATAGTAGCAAAGCAAGTAATGATATGAGAGAAGAGGACAAAGGTTTGGCTACCTCTCTTGTTCAGTGGAGTAACAGAGCAATTTTGTTCTTCTGTTAGGTTCAAAGGATCTATAGAATATAGGGAGTCTCAAAAACGTACATTTGATGGATCAGAGTGAATTAACATCCCTGATATGTTAAAATGCAACAGCACTTTCAGGTATCTTTTCAGTATTCACTGTCATGTGTATGTACTGGATGAATTCCTCCAATTCTGGCCATTATATGACTTGCATCCGGTGTTTTTAGTAGTTTTCCCCTTCAGAATTTTTTTTTCTTTCTTTTTCTCATTCCAGTTTCTCCACCCTCTCTGCTCCTTTGGCTTTTATTTGCAGAAGATATAAGGAGCTATTCATTAAGATATCTGTCAAAAACACCTAATAAATCGCAATTTTTTTGTGCAACTCAGCAATAAAATTGCAACCTTTGAGGTTTATATGCTAGTCCCAACCAACTCCGCCAATATAAGCAGTTGTGCAAGAATATTGTAACTTTTGGGGTTTATATGTAAGAACTGACCAACTCCGCAAAAATAAGCACAGTGTGAGCGGGGTGTGGTCATAAGTTATGCAGATTGTAACTTACTCTAGAAATTTCTGGCGTCAACAGCAGCGCATGCTGAATATAAGATGCAGAAGGTAATAAAAGTGGCGCTGGTATCTGAGGGTTTTCTAACTGCTGCGAATCAAGATTCCAATCACAAGGAAATCAATAGAGGTAAATATAAATGTAAAAATAGATTTGCGCTGAAAAAAAAAACAATGTATTAAGGAGAGTGGCTGTTTATTCATAAAAAAAAGATCATTGATGTCTATAAACAACTAGCAATACTCTTAAAATGGTTTGTCTGAAATACTCTTAAAATGGTTGGTCTGAAATAAACCTGTATGACTAAAAAGAGGTAGTTAGTGAAATTGCCCAAGGAATATTGCAAAATGCCAGTTCAAAAAAGCTGTAAGAAAAAGGCAGGTCAGTTTATATGCAAACAGTTGCTCTTGGCCAGAGCAATAGAGAAATGTGCAAATAAATATGCGAGAAACTGAGGCCGTTCCAAGGAGCTGCAAACAAATAAATTAATGCATGTACAAAATGAGGAGGAAGTGGTGTGTCCCAGCATAAGCAATAAAACATGAAAGCGATACAGTTTCCTTAATCCATAGTCAATTGCAGAGCAGGCATCTGCACATAGTTTTATGTCCCGGAATAGAGCTGCCCCAGCCGATGGCAGTGACTCTAAAACAACTTTACCTGCAGAACGAACGGCTTGAACCCAATTAGGGGAGACACACTGTGAGTCCAGATTAAAATTCACAACTGTGGATGTGCTTGGGTGTCACTAAATTAAATAAGAGTACCTCCAGTGGTCTGCAGTAGGTCTGATCACATCCGTGTGTCAGTGCTCCCAGCGATTTGCAGTAGGAGTCGGTGTACCGCGAGACCAGTGCTGTAGCGGTCGGCTGTCGGCAGGGATCCAGTCACGTTGTTAGGAAGCTGCGTCCTTACGTGGTGTGCAGTTGGATCAGGACCTTCGTGATGCAGTAGATAACGTGGTGTCGTGTGACTGCTGCTAGCTTGGAGTACGGAGAGCAGAGAGGACCAAAAACCAATGTGTTTCGGAAAACCCGGTTTCCTTCTTCAGGGATTGTCTCTCTAGCAATAGGGCTCCTGTATGAGCAGGATTCAGAAATGTAACATTACCGAAACTGGGTTTTCCGAAACGCGTTGGTTTTTGGTCCTCTCTGGCTAAGAATATTAATAAATATACCTCATTGATTATGTTGAAGTTTGCTAGCACAGTATGTACACTAGAACTATCCTATTGGTTATGAAGATAATTCATATGTCATAGCATAAATTTTGAGAATCCAGGTTAGATTGAAGTCGTAGTCAGTAGAAAACCAAAGAGAGTTTTCCCAAGGTCAATTTTCGGAGCTAAAGGAAATGTCCTATATTGAGCTTATATAAGGTAATTGTAACTTAAAGAAATCACTAATGCAAGATAGAATGTAGACCTATAGTCCAAAGTCTATTCCTCTGGAGGACACAACGCAGGCATAAATCACATGAAAGGTCCATTTCAATGGGCACTGTGCCATGCTTCATTTTACCTCTAGTGTGATCAGTTTATCCTAGGAATACCTTTTTAACAAAAAAAAGAAAACAGACAATAATAAAGAAAAGGAAATTTATAAATCACTGTAGAGATCCTCGCTTTCTGGCAGCGGTACACACACGCACAAAGTCCTTATGGCAAATAGGAAGGTTTATTACAGCTCATAAACTTCCAACAAATGAACAGAAAACAGCCCTTTCTTTGGCATAAAAGTTTGAAAAGAAACAGTACAGTGTCCAACAATGTGGGCTCACACATATAAACTACAGTCCACACTTCTGTTTCTTGCTGAGACTAAACCACAGTAAAGGTCTTTCCAGTTCTCACACCCAGACACTGAATGAGGCAGCGGAACTGGAATTATGGTAACAGACAGTCTCACCCAGCTCTTCTGGCCGTTCCTAAACCCCCGACTCAAAATCTGGGTCCATTAAAAAAAATGATCAGAACTCTCCATGCTGGAGCCTGCTTCTCCGGGTCCTACATCACCGAAGCTAGCCAACTCGGTGACACATACCTCCCATCCAGGACCTGTCCAGCTGCAACCTTACACCACATGCTTAGAATTGTCATATAGCTAGTCGTAGTCAATAAACTTAATGAAATGTTAAACCAACTGATAATTATCTTTGAAAATACAAATTTCTTCTAACTAAACTCTTTCTGGAGGGAAAAACAAAAAATTCTGTATTTTGTGGCTCAACATTAAATAGACTGATAAATGTCAAATCAATTGATGAAAAGTCGTTGGCTCTATTTACTTTAGTCAATTACTATAAATGATCTTGGCTGGAGTGGAAAGCAAGTCACTTATTTGTCTTCTGGCAGATATTTCATTTTTATCATGATTAGTATTTTCAATAAGTGAGTTTCCAAATATCAGACTTCCTGTGTGGATCTCACTAGCTGGGTTTAGATCCTTAAAAATAGTTTTTTACTTTTTATTTAAAAGTCAGATGAAATCTACCAAATGGAAGATCTCCTGCTGCTCGGCTGCTTGAAGTCTACGACATTTGTTGGTGTACCATTCACGTAATATTTAACTTGGAAATAACTTTCATGAAAATGAGAGCTAAAAGCATTATGTAATTTACAGTTAAACTGGTCAAACTGAAATCTTCAGTTACTTAGTGACTTATAAAATATATAACTAACTTATGTCTCTTGAGTCTTTGCTTCATGTTGTAGGGAATAATAGCATATAGGACAATTACAAGTTCTATTGATTTGACAAGCCCAGTTAATGAATGTATTTCACACTCTTTTTCCATCATAATCTGTTGTATAATCTATATTGAGGAGCATTCAGTTTCATTGAGGGTTGTCATTTTGTTATGAGCTCGGTAGCAACAACTTTATTAGATAGTGGATTGCAACCGAACCCGGGGTCCGCGATGCAGTTAGAGTCACTGCTGCCGAGCACCCCTTGGGTATGAAGGTAACAACTGACAACTAAAGAATAGTATGAGATCTCACCTGTGTTACTTCACACAAGGAGAGAGATATTTGCACTATCCCCTTTAACTTCACAGGAGACGTGCTGTAGGCTGGCGTAGACGTAGCCCTGTTGACTTCACAGAAGCCACTTGCCAGATGATTAGGAAGTGCATGCGACTCCTGCCAGGCGTACGTGATGTCAGCCGATGTGCGACCGGACTGAGCAACTGACTGTTCAGCTGGCGGCAATGCCCACGTGCTACCAGCCGGTGTGCGACCGGACTGAGCAACTCTCTGTTCAGCTGGCAGACGATGCCCAGGTTACGCGCCCCGCAGTCTGCTCAGGGTGTATCGCTACCCTCTTGAAGTAGCAAGACTGCGCCACATTGGCTACCTGCCTGGCATAAGCTAATCCTGAAACATCATAGAAGCAACAGCTATGTAGTCTCATAAAATGAAAAACTTTATTGATACAATTATAAAAAGGACATAAACCAGGAAAATGGCAGGGGAAAAAGTGATACAAACTGGGATTACCCATATATGCACATGAGGTAGAAAAAAGGCCCACGACAAGCGCTTGCTACATAAATTGCATAGCCCAAAAATAAGACAAAATTGTCAAAAGGTTGTATCATACTACAGTGAGAAATTGGTAATCAAATAAGGTAAGTAGCATACAAAGTCAAATATTATTGGCTGGCAGCGCCCCTAGCCAGAAAGTGGTGTATACATAAGATCAAATTAGCCAGGTAGATACCGTATACTGGGCTTGTGCATGCATGCTATATAAAAGGTAGGTACCATGCCATCAGTACAAAAATAATGCACACCACTACTCATATAGCTATCGATGATGCCAGGCACAGAATATATATTATTAAGATCATATACCAAACTTTGCATGTGCACCAAAACCCGGGTAAACCCTGTCTTTTTGGTGAATAAATAAAGCATACCGCTACACATTGCAATGATAACTTGATCTTATGGCTAATTTGATCTTATGTAAACACCACTTTCTGGCTAGGGGCGCTGCCAGACAGCCAATAATATTTGACTTTGTATGCTACTTACCTTATTTGATTACCAATTTCTCACTGTAGTATGATACAACCTTTTGACAATTTTGTCTTATTTTTGGGCTATGCAATTTATGTAGCAAGCGCTTGTCGTGGGCCTTTTTTCTACCTAATGTGCATATTCGGGTAATCCCAGTTTGTACCACTTTTTCCCCTGCCATTTTTCTGGTTTATGTCCTTTTTATAATTGTATCAATAAAGTTTTTCATTTTATGAGACTACATGGCTGTTGTTTCTGTGATGTTTCTGTATTCTGTACAGTTAGTCTCTTGTCTTTTGTCCTACATATGCATGCTTTTCAACTACTAATATTTGTTTTACATTTATACTTTGTCGGCATGTAATATGGTGTTCACAAACACTTTGTATCTATAAGCTAATCCTGCCTGAAGGACATGTGCTAATTAGCCGAGCGAACTCTGGCATCGGCAGGTCCCGGAGAGCAAAGCTAGAGAGCACGTGGAGCCCAGATTCTGGTACGTCCACACATGAGCACTGCCTATTTTAGTATGATCTGACCGCGCTGCGCCGTGGACAGACAAGCTATTTAAGGGCTAAGCTCCGCCCCCAGCCATCTCGTCAATCGCATCACCGATGACGTCATCCGTGACCAATCAGGCGATTCCAGGTCAGAGGATCAGCTGACATTAACCACCAATCACAGTTCGCCATGTCACGTTCATGCTCAGTGCAGGTATTTCTGGACTTAGGCTTATAACAGCCTTTTACTGCTCTGTAACCTAGGTTTAAGGCTACTATGAACAAAAGCTCTAGTAACAGTTTGTGCCGCTTGGGTATTAGCTAGGCGTTGGGATCGATGGCGAAGCTGAGCAGCATCTGCCTTGGCTGGGTCTGGATGGTAGACCACAGACTCCTTAGATCCAGTTTTGGATCCCACCAATGCCTAACGCATTTTATACAAGATGTGGAAAATCCTATGATTTTCTCATTTTTAAAGGGATTGTTTAGGGAAACTTCGTAGAGTCCAAGTTCCCTAGCAAGCAAAATGGGCCATTCTTTCTACTAGTTCTTCATATTTCCTTCCATCCCGGCAAAATATTCAGTTTGGAGCAATATCCCTGGCTGTTAGGGGTCGAGTTCCCGCTTCTGCACGGGGGGAATCTCGAGCCGTCCCTGCTGCGGTCTCCCATCCGTCTCCGGCCGCAGTGGACTCTGCTCAGCATAGACGTCGGTCCCAGCGTCTCGCCCAGTCTAACATTGTGCAGAGGATTACTGCTGCCTCTCCAGGTTCTGCTGTTGTAGCCAGTGCTGGTTAGCGGCAAGCAGACGTCTTTGGGACAAAGTCCTTGCTTTCCTCTTCTGAGCATGCCCAGGGTAAGATCTCTCATTGGAGATCAGGGGTCACATGCTCAGGTACTGCAGCAGCTCCTATTGGTCCGCCAGGAAGGTCCTGAAACCACTTGTGCTCTGGAGCAGTTTCCTATTGGTCTTTATCTGGCAGGTCCTGTAGTTGCTACTATAAAAGGGTGGCATGGTCATGCCGCCATGCACTAGTATCAATTACATTATGTGCTTTGCGCCAGTGTGATCTTGCACGCATGTGTTAGGGCTCGGCTGAAATAAGCCCCTAGAATACCGGCACCTCCGGTGAGGAGATTGTATGCAAGTGTTTAGGGCTTGGCTGAAATAAGCCCCTAGAATACCGGCTTCTCCGGTGAGGAGATTGTCTGTTTGCGTTGCTGATTGCGTTTACTATGGACTGCTATCCGCACAGCAGTTGTCTGTGCATTCCTGTTGAGTTAACAGGACACAGTCCATATCTCTGCGTCTCTACCTTAGCGACACTGTGATGTAACAGAGTTCGCTTATACCATCGTATAGGGCCACAGTGTCTAAAGTTGCTACTCTGTGAAGTAACAGAGTTCACCTTACCGCACTCTTACCAGCAGCAGGCTCAGCCTGCACGGTGGACCCCGGGCTGCGAACGCACTTATTATTTATATTATTTTGTGCGTTCCGCCAGCCCTAACACTGGCTAATGCAAATTGTCTTGTTCACCTTTCATGGTACCCAGCAACATGCCCTGTCAAATTGTCTTACCTAGCTATGTTTCTGCTTGGTGCTGGGGAAGTTTGTCACCCATTAATCACAATGTTCTATTTGTTTTATTCATACTTACAAAATAACTTTCTGGGGAATGTTTGATTGTGGCTACTTCATGTGCCACCATTTTTTAATTGCATAGTGATACCTATTTCTAACAGACCATAGAGTTTTCCCACCCACTGAATGTGCCTCTTATCATCCGAACTCAGTTTTGGGTAGCAATGATTTTTGGAAGGTTCTGGAGGCTTTAAAGGTGTCTTACAGATTTGCCTATTCTTACAAGAGACAATGAGGTCACCCCTTTTTTTTCTAGGAATGTCCTGACTCAAACTTGGCTGAGCGTGCACAACCTACCATAATTGTTAGATGGCATATTAACATAGATGTGAATTGTGAAATCTAGCATAAAATTTCCCGTCAAGAGCTTAGTCACGTAATCATTGTCATTGGGACCAGCTCAGAATGATATAGCTACCAATATAGTCTATGGAGGGTTGCTTGTCAAGATTTGGGCTTTTTTAATGACTTATGTGCCAGCTGCGTAACCATTAGCTGTTATATTCGATTTGATCCGAGGACCAAATATTTAAGGCCATTCCCGAATTGCCACAGCAAATGTAGGGTTTATTAATTGAAGTCACATTGGTCTCAGTTATTAACGATCTGATAAAAACAGGGCTTCTTGGCAAAAGTATTCATGCAATAGATTCATTTCAGAGATCAAACAATCTGATTGCAACAAACCAATCTCAGGCCTGCATAGAATTTTAAATACAAAATGTTTGACATCTCTGCTGTAATCCAGTATAAAATGATGAATGACTATAGTTCTGCTTCACGTCACATGTCTTACCTATTGCATTATTCCTGTGTCCTGTTGTGCATAAATATGTGATTCTTCAGATTTTGTATTAGTCTTCGCCTGATGAAGAGACCTGAGTAGTCTCGAAAGCTTGCAATTTGTTACCATCTTTTCAGTTAGCCATTAAAAGGTATCAACCACTGAGGACTCTCAAGTCTAAATATGTTTCTATATTGCACAAAGCAGTCCAGTTATAGCTGCTTTCCCATTACTATAAATTGGCAACTATAAGTTTTTCTATTGCAAACTTCTTGGTAATGAGCTCAAAAGAAAGACAATACTTCTTATGTCAGCACAAGGGCGATATCAAACATCGCAATTGGTCTAAAAGCAATCAGCAATTCCACTTTCTTTTTGCCAAACCTCATGTCAAAAGAGCAAATAATTGTTACCATGAAGCAATAAACCACATCAAACGATGTATCAAAAGTCATGAAATGTTAAATGTATTGTACAAATATGTATTGTGAGACAGTGAAGGGGTGTGTGCTGGACGGCGTGTATATCTCGCCCAGGTTTCTTAGCTGGGGCGCATAAAATTGGTTGTCAGTGCGGTGTTCATTCCATTCCTATCTGGGACAGGTTTTCAGTGCAACCCGGAGTGAACACAGCTGCTTAATTAGGCAGCCATAAATACCTGCTTGAGAAGTTCAGAGGGGCTCTATCTCTCAGTCTGGATCTGACTTCAGACGCCATTGGAGCCTCATGTGAGCTGCACGCTGGTAACTACTGAACATATGTGTTGTTTTGGGCACAGGCTATTAGAGTCTGGACCCGGATAGAAAGGGTAATCTATCTAAGTGTAATTAGTGGCGGGACACGCCTAGGCTTTATGTTTATGATTTTGTTTTAATTTATGTTCTGTTTGCTGTGGACTTTAATAAAACTGGTCGCGGCCAGTTTTTAACAGAGCCACTGTCTGTGAATGGTCTCTTTATGCCACTCCGTCTCCCCAAGACGGCGATCCCAGAGCTAAATCCCCTGAAAAGCTTACAATTGGTGCTTGAATGCTGGGGCAGCACAGTGGCTGAAGACTTTGAAAAAAAAAAAAAGGTGTCTGCACCGCAAAACTGAACTTATTGTGGAGAAGACTGTGAAGTGTATATGTCTTGGGTGAAGGCTGTCAGCCAGCCCAAGATGTCCGGCAGTATGGAGGAGCTCGTTAAGCAGCTGGCCCAGAACCAGCAGGCCATGCAGCAGCAACATCAGCAGGCCATGCAGCAACAACAGCAGAGCATGCAGCAGCAACAGCAGGCCATGCAGCAACAACAGCAGGCCATGCAGCAACAACACCTAGAGGCCCAGCGGAGCCAGCAGCAACAGCAGGAAACCAACCGGTTGTTACTGGAGCAGGTTGCAGCACTAAAAAAAACTCCTAGCACCTCGTCCCCGAATGAAGACGCCGGGTTACCGGCATTATCCGCTGTAAAGAAGGCGGTAAAACAGACTCTGCAGAAGATGACGCCTCATGACGATGTGGAGGCATATCTGGCTATATTTGAGAGACTGGCAGAGAAGGAGAATCTGCCACAATCTGAATGGGCTATGGTGGTCGCGCCCTATCTGACTGGGGAACCCCAAAAAGCCTATTTTGACCTCAGCGAGCAGGACAGCAAAAACTATACTAAGTTGAAAGCGGAGATTCTTGCCCGCCTGGGTGTGACGAGGGCAGTCCGTGCCAGGAGAGTCCATAACTGGAGATACAGGCGAGACAAGCCTGCTCGCTCACAAATGTATGACTTGATTTCTTTGGTAAAAAAGTGGTTGGAACCTGACGTCAGCACCCCTGCCCAAATGGTTGAAAAGGTGGTGCTGGACCGGTACATCTGGGCCCTTCCCCCTGAGGTCCAGCTCTGGGTCGGACAGGGAGACCCCAAAGATGCCGATCAACTGGTCAGCCTAATAGAAAGGTATTTCGCCACCAAAGACTATCTACGTGACCAGCCGTCCGAGCGATCATCAGTTCGGAATACCCGGCCTCCGTCATCTTCCGGTAAGAGGGTTCCAGCTGTGGGGGCAAGGGGGCTGTTGATAGTCCGGGTCAGCCCCGAGGGGACATGTATGAGCGGAAGGGTGATACTTACCTACCAGGAGAACCAAGACCTAGGAAGGTCTCCCCGTCTGAACACCCTGACCTGAGACAGTGTTGGAGATGCCGTGAACAAGGTCATATTTCAGCCAATTGTCCACTAGTGGGGGAACCTATGGACTGTGACGCTGGACAGTCTCTCTCGTTCCTCGCCGAGCCCGTGTGCGTGGCCACCCTAGTCGAGGAGACTGGCCCACAGCTGTGTCAGGTCGTGATAAATGGGTGCCCAGTACAGGCCCTACTCGACTCAGGAAGTCGAGTGACTCTAATACATGCTAGTCTGGCTGATGGGAACTTCGTCACAGATAGGTACCTAAGCGTGGTGTGCATACATGGAGACGTCAAAGTCTACCCAGTAACCTCCTCAGACTTCATCACAAAACTCGGGGAGATCTCATATGAAGTGGGGGTAGTGAAGAACTTGATGCATCCCGCCATATTGGGTCGTGACTTTCCCCTGTTTTGGGGTCTTTGGAAAAAAAATGTTTCTGCTGGACAGTGTGATGAAGCTCCTACTGAGGGTGCGCAGTCCCGAGGGGCGGAACACAAGGCTAGTGGGCCGTTAAACTTATGTGATGACCATGATAATGATGATGATCATGATAATGATGATGACCATGATAATGATGCTGATGCTGATGGTAATCATGATAATGATATTGATAATGATGATGACTGTAAAAAAAATGATGAATTTCCATTTCAGGTGATGTTGGGGGAGGGGAGGATGTTTCTCTAGAACAGAATGTCCCTGACCTACCGGTGTCCCGTGGCAATTTTGGGAGTGAGCAATTGCAAGACCCCACTCTTAAACATGCCAGGGAGAATATAACTGTTCTGAATGAGATCCCACAAGAGCCCGGCTCTGATGAAAAATTTCCCCATTTTGCCATGAACAATGACCTGCTGTATAGGGTCACTAAAGTAAAGGGAGAGGCCGTGAGTCAGCTCCTGGTACCTAAGTCATATAGAAGTATGGTGTTAGGTTTGTCCCATAACCACGTGCTGGGTGGGCACCTGGGGATGGACAAAACCCAGGAAAGAATTCTTCAGAGGTTTTACTGGCCCGGGGTTTATCGAGATGTGGAGGATTATTGTAAAACCTGCCCCTCGTGTCAGATAAATGCTCCGGTGTCTCACTTCCGGAGTCCATTAATCCCGCTGCCGGTTATAGAAATCCCCTTTGAAAGGGTAGCAATGGACTTGGTAGGTCCTATTGTAAAATCAGCCAGGGGACACCAATACATCTTAGTTGTCCTTGATTATGCAACCCGGTACCCCGAGGCGGTCCCTTTAAGAAATATGGCATCTAAAAATATTGCACGGGAACATTTTCATATGTTTTCCAGGACAGGAATTCCTAAAGAGATCCTCACGGACCAAGGCACACCTTTTATGTCCAAAGTGATGAAGGAACTGTGTAAGTTGCTTAAAATCTCGCACATTCGGACATCTGTGTATCACCCCCAGACGGATGGGTTGGTTGAACGTTTTAATAAAACATTAAAACATATGTTAAAGAAAGCAGTAGAGAAAGATGGGAGGGACTGGGACTACCTGTTACCCTACTTATTGTTTTCGGTCAGAGAGGTTCCCCAGGCCTCTACGGGATTTTCTCCCTTTGAGTTGGTGTATGGTCGGCATCCGCGGGCTTGCTGGACATAGCCAAGGAGGTTTGGGAAACCGAGACAACTCCATACAAGAGTGTTATAGAGCATATTGCCCAGATGCAAGAGAGGATGGCTAAAATTATGCCATTGGTGAAGAATCATCTGCAGAGAGCCCAAGAAGCTCAAAGCAGAGTCTATAATCGGTCAGCAAAAATTAGGTCTTTCAATCCCGGGGATCGAGTCCTAATTCTAATTCCCACGGTGGAAAGTAAGTTTTTGGCCAAGTGGCATGGTCCATACGAGGTCGTACAAAAAGTGAGCGAGGTTACTTACAAAGTACACCAACCCGGGAGACGGAAGCCCTACCAGATATATCATATCAATCTGATCAAGCCCTGGAGGGACAGAGAGGCATTGTTGGCCTCGGGTGAAGTAGAGAAAGGGGTAAAACCATCTCTACCTCCTGTGACCATTGGTGAGACATTGTCCGTGCACCAAAAACAGGAGGTACGGGAGTTTCTGCAGAAAAATCGGCAGAGGTTTTCTGATTTGCCCGGCCGGACTTCTCTCGTAAAACACCATGTCGAGACTGAGCCCGGTACTAAGGTCAAAATAAAACCGTACAGAATTCCAGAAGCCCGCAGAAAGATAGTCTCTACTGAAATCAAACGTATGCTAGACCTCGGGGTCATTGAGGAGGCCCAAAGCGAGTGGTGTAGCCCGATTGTTCTGATCCCAAAACCTAATGGAACCTGGAGGTTCTGTAATGATTTCAGAAAGTTGAACGAAGTGTCAAAGTTTGACGCATACCCGATGCCACGGGTAGATGAGCTAATCGAGAGGTTAGGGGGTGCCCGTTATATTACAACCCTCGATCTGACAAAAGGGTACTGGCAGATACCCCTATCTGAGGAGGCAAAAGAAAAAACGGCCTTTGCAACCCCGGAAGGTTGTTTCAGTATCTGGTGATGCCATTCGGGTTGCATGGAGCCCCAGCTACCTTTCAGAGGCTTATGGACCAGATCCTACGCCCGCATCAAGCCTATGCAGCTGCCTACCTGGATGATGTGGTAATTTTCAGTTCTGATTGGGAGAGCCACCTCGCTAAGGTACAAGCCGTCCTAGACTCGATAGGCGGAGCTGGGCTGAACATAAACCCAGAGAAATGTGCAATTGGCCTAGAAGAGGCCAAGTACTTGGGCTATGTGATTGGCAGAGGGCTGATCAAGCCACAAATCGATAAAGTAGAGGCAATTCGAAACTGGCCTGTACCCCTCACAAAACGACAGGTCAAAGCATTTCTGGGCATCACTGGGTACTATCGCAGATTCGTACCAAATTATGCCTCCATTGCTGCCCCATTGACTGACCTGACAAAAGGGGGGAAGTCCAAAATGATAAATTGGAATCCGGAGGCAGAAAAAGCATTTCTGTCGTTGAAAATGGCTTTGTGTCAAAGACCAGTTCTGGTCACCCCTAATTTCAGGGAAGAGTTTCTTGTTCAAACTGATGCCTCTAATGTGGGGTTAGGGGCGGTGTTATCACAGGTTGTGAAGGGTGAAGAACACCCAGTCCTGTATCTAAGTCGAAAAATGACACCGGCTGAACAAAATTATGCCATTGTGGAGCGAGAGTGCCTCGCAATCAAATGGGCGCTGGACTCCCTACGGTATTACCTCTTGGGTAGGAGATTTAAATTGCAATCAGACCATGCTCCTCTGACATGGATGAAGCAGAACAGGGAAAGGAATGCCAGGGTGACAAGGTGGTTCCTTTCACTTCAAGAGTTCAATTTCTCGGTTGAGCATAGACCTGGGAAATTACAGGGTAATGCTGATGCCTTGTCCAGAGTTCACTGTCTCTTCGGAATTTCTGACCAGTCCTCCGGTCTGGAGAAGAGGGGGGGGATATGTGAGACAGTGAAGGGGTGTGTGCTGGACGGCGTGTATATCTCGCCCAGGTTTCTTAGCTGGGGCGCATAAAATAGGTTGTCAG
>JARQOD010000006.1:97738074-97788751 GCA_033576555.1 Oophaga sylvatica
CCCCAATTGTATAATTTCGCTCTGCCGATAAAAACAACCTAGGGAGAAAACCATAGGTGACAGAATTCTCCAAGGAAGTCCTTTGCAGAAGGAATGCCCCAGCACCAATAGATGAGAGACTGTTTGTTAGGATTAGCGTGGTGCAGCACTGAAGCTCTCGTGAAGGCCTCTTTCAAGTGCGGGAAGGTCAACACAGACCAGAGCTTAGCTTTAGCTCCCTTCTTGGTGGAGATGGGCGCCATGAGGAATAAGAAGTGAGGAATTAATTCCTTGTAGAAGTTGGCGAAACCCATGAACTGCTGTGTTACACCTGGTCCCGGTTCTGGCACTGCCCCCAGTTCTGGTCTGTTGTGAACACGTTGGAGGCGATTTCAGAGCTGGGGCTACCTCCTCTGGTTGCTGAGGGTAATAAACCAATTGCTGAATGGCTTTCAGCTGGGTCCGAATGGTCTGATATAAGTGACCTGAACTCCCATCAGCCTTGCCGGTAATCAATTGTTCTTCCAGGTCTTGGTTGGAGCTCAGCTTGCATTCCTGCTTCCATTCAGAGAAGTGACTTGCTGTGTTTTTTTTCCTCTGGTTGGATTTTCCTTGCTGGTTTGCTGCCTAGCAGTGGACTTCAGCCTTGTCCCCTTTTGGGGCCTGGTGCTGCATTTGTGCTCAGTTTTGTTTGCACTTTTGCTCTGTTCCTGTGTCACTTTTTGTTTGCTGAATTGCTGTGTGTTACACCAGAGATCTGATTTAGGTGGTAGAGATCGTGTGATCTCAGGTTTTTTAGTAATCAGAAGTGTTGGTGTTTTTGTCAGGGTTTTTTGGGTTGCAGTCAGAATTCTTTCCTGTGCTTTTCTATCTAGACAGTATTGGGCCCCAGCATTTGCTCATTCTATTATCTATCTGTGTTTGTATTTTCTTCTTGTCTAACCGCCATTACATGTTTGGGGGCTTCCTATTTCTTTGGGGGTTCTGCTACAGGGCAGATAGCTTTCATCTTTCTGTCTTTGGGTGTGGCTATCTCTCCGGCTGTGACAAGGCGTCTGTGATCACCGTAGGTACACTCCACGGCTACTTCTAGTGTTGCGGTTAGTTTGGGGTCCTGCAACCCAGTAGTTTCCAGCCTCTCTGGTGTATTGCTACTTTGGCTATTTTTGCTATTTCTCCTCAGCTACCGAAACATAACAGTATTACCGGCCACACTGAAAATTATATGGTACTCAACAGAAGGGAAAAATAGTAAAAAAGAAAAAAAACACAGCAAGTCACTTATCTGAATGGAAGCAGGAATGCAAGCTGAGCTCCAACCAAGACCTGGAAGAACAATTGATTACCGGCAAGGCTGATGGGAGTTCAGGTCACTTATATCAGACCATTCGGACCCAGCTGAAAGCCATTCAGCAATTGGTTCATTACCCTCAGCAACCACCGGAGGGAGCCCCAGCTTCGAAGTCGCCTCCAACGTGTTTACAACACTGGTCCCTTTCCTGCTCCCGAGGCTGTCTCTGTACCTCTGCAAAGTCCCTGTCAGGATCATCGCTCTCTATCTGTCCCTCGGCGTCCTGCTGCTGCTTCTCTCTCCTCTACTTCCTGGCACGCTGCCAGCAAGCCTCCAGGGAGAATGCTTAGGACACGAGCGCGCCTCACTCTGGTCTCTTAAAGGGGCAGCACACATTTTTAAAAAATATCAATTAACCAATGGCAGCGCACTGATTACTATTTCTGGCCACTCCACCATAAGGGGAGTGCTGGAGCAACGAGTAGTTACTCTTGCTAATCCCGGTTCTGTCCTTGCTCTGTCTGTGCTGTATAGCATTCCGTTTGGCACTCTGCTTATACTGTTTGTCTCCGCAAAATATCAGTGACCTGTTGTTCAGCTATCCTAGACGACATCTGTACCTATACACTCAAGTAATAATAATAATCTTTATGTATATAGCGCCAACATATTCCGCAGCGCTTTACAGTTTAACAGTTTCAAAGCACAAGTCATAAGTAACAACGTTAACAATACAATAATTAAAGCAAAATAAGATGACCCTGCTCGTGAGAGCTTACAATCTACAATGAGGTGGGGGAGATACAAAGTACAGGTGTGTATATACAATGATGCATTTACAATGATGGTCCAGCCATCTTGAGGGAGTGAGGGATGAATGGAGATAGTGAATGGGCTACACACACACACTACACATAGAATGACTTTGATTAGTGAATGTGATAGGCCGCTCTGAACAAATGTGTTTTGAGGGAGCGCCTGCAACCATGCAAATTGTGGATAGTCCTAATTTCTTGGGGTAGAGCATTCCAGAGGATTGGCGCAGCGCGGGAGAAGTCTTGGAGTCGGGAGTGGGAGGTACGGATTAGAACAGAGGTTAGTAGAAAGTCGTTTGCAGAGCGCAGCAGTCGGTTAGGCCGATAGATAGAAATGAGGGAGGAGATGTAGGGGGGTGCTGCACTGTGGAGAGCTTTGTGGGTGAGAACAAGTACTTTGAATTGGATCCTATAATGAATGGGCAGCCAGTGTAAGGACTGGCGAAGAGCGGACTCGTCCGAGTAACGATTAGCCAGATGGATGACCCTGGTTGTTGCATTAAGGATGGACTGGAGAGGGAATAGTCGATTAATGGGGAGGCCAAGTAATAGAGCATTGCAGTAGTCCAGGCGGGAGTGGATCAGGGCAACAGTGAGGGTTTTTGTTGTTTCCATGATGAGAAAAGGGCAGATTGTAGAGATGTTCTTTAGGTGTAGGCGGCAAGAGCGGGCAAGAGATTGTATATGGGAGACGAAGGAGAGATTGGTGTCAAACATAACACCTAGACAGCGAGCCTGCTGCCGGGGTGTTATTATGGTGCCGCTCACGAAGAAGGAAATGTCAAATTTAGGGAGGTTAGTAGACGGCGGGAGCAGAAGAAGTTCAGTTTTGGAGAGGTTGAGTTTCAGATAGAGAGCGGACATGATGTTGGAGACTGCGGACAGACAGTCGGTGGCGTTCTGTAGTACAGCGGGGGTAAGGTCGGGGGATGACTTGTATAGTTGTGTGTCATCAGCATAAAGATGGTACTGAAAGTCAAATCTGCTGATGGTCTGTCCAATTGGGGCCGTGTAGAGAGAGAAGAGAAGGGGGCCAGGGACTGAGCCCTGGGGTACACCGACAGCGAGAGGAAGAGGAGATGACGTGGAGCCAGAGAACGAAACACTGAAGGAGCGGTCAGAAAGATAGGAGGAGAACCAGGAGAGAACAGTGTCCTTAATACCTAGTGACTGGATCCTAGACAGTAGGAGACGGTGGTCAACTGTGTCGAAAGCTGCAGAAAGGTCGAGAAGAATGAGCAGAGAGTGGTCACCGTTACGTTTTGCTGTCAGAAGGTCATTGGTCACTTTGATGAGTGCAGTTTCAGTCGAATGTAGGGGGCGGAAGCTGGACTGTGAAGGGTCTAGAAGGGAGTGAGTGGAGAGGTAACGGGTAAGGCGGGAGTAGACTAGGCGCTCCAAAAGTTTAGAGATGAACGGGAGATTGGAGACCGGTCTGTAGTTGTTTATGCAGGAAGGGTCGAGAGTGGATTTCTTTAGTAATGGAATAATGATGGAGTGTTTGAAGGAGGATGGGAAAATGCCAGAGGAGAGTGAGAGATTAAAGATTGTAGTTAGGTGAGTTGTGACAACTGGAGAGAGAGACTGGAGGAGATGTGAGGGAATGGGGTCGGTAGTGCATGTAGTCGGACGAGAGGAAGAGAGGAGTCTGGAGACTTCTTCTTCTGTGATGGGATCAAATGTGGAAAGTGAGCCAGGGGAAATGCAGGGTGCCATCCCGTTCCGCCACTCGCCGTCCAAACCTGTGGACAAAGCTAAAATTGCTGGAGCCAGCTTCCTACCATTTACCTGGAACCTGACTATCTTCGCCAGAGCCAGCTTCACCTCACATACCCGGCATCCGCCGTCTGCTCCACAATATCTGTAATACCTGTTTACCAACTTGTCCAGCTGGGACAGCTGCCACGTGTCTGGGGTCTAACTGGAGGTAGCACCTGTGTCCCCCAGGTATTCCATTCTGGTTCTGTTCAAGGGACCTTACTACGGATACCTGGGGCTCACTAATTACGCCCCCTTTGGAGCCCCCTGGACTGTGGTCTCAAGGTTCCACTCAAAAAGTAATGTGAACTTCATCACCTTTGCCTCTGCTTCCATTCGTTACATGCTGGATGGCCCACGAGCCTTTAGACGGATGCCAGTAGAATCCTTCTCAGGATCCATTTCGAGGCCCTGCCTGGAAACAATGTAGTTGAGGAATGGTAAGGCGGATCTTTCAAAGATACATTTTGACAACTTGGTAAACAAATTGTTCTCCCGTAGATGCTGCAGAACCTGACAGACATGTCTTGTATGGGCAGGTAAATCAGGGGAGAAAATCAGGATGTCATCCAAATACATGAACACGGAAATATAGAGGAGGCCCTGGAAGATGTAGTTAACAAATTCTTGAAACATAGCGGGTTCACTACACAGACCAAAGGTCATGACGAGTTAATTACAGTGACCATCTTCAGGATTAAAGGCAGTCTTCCTTTTGTCGGCTTAGCGAATCCAGATCAAGTTATAGACCCCTCGTAGATCCAATTTAGTTAAAATCATTGCCCCACAAATTCTGTCAAATAGTTTGAAAATCAAAGGCAAGGGATACTTGTTCTTAAGGGCGATCCTTTTAAAGCCCTGATAGTCAACAAAGGGATGTGATGAACCATGTATCTTTGTCACGAAGAAGAAGCCGGCACCAGCAGGAGAAGAGGACTTATGGATCCCTTGGCTAAGTTTTCTTGGATGTACTCTGACATGGCACGAGTCTCAGTAAAAATAGGGGATATCCCCGGCCCCGGGGTGGAGAAGTGCCAGTCTGAAAATCGATGGAACTATCAAGGTCTATGGGATGGCAAGACCCTTGTCTTCTTTTCACAAATGATGTCTACAATAGCATCACGATAATAGGTGTATAAGGGCATCCAGAAGATTGCTACTAGAGCTTCTTCATTCCAAGCCAGCTCCGAGCCAGGGTACAGAAGCGTAAAGCATACTGAGCCACTTTGTGCATGCCTTATTTTAAGATAAAAAAGGACAAGGCGTCTGAGGAGGTGCGGCCTGATTCCAGAAAACTTCCCTAAATCATGGCTCTGTGGACCTCCATGCTTCCAAATGGGACTTGCCCAAGCCAGGGCTTGTCTGGATAGCAGGGATACCATAAATGCATATCTTGTTTTGGTTCAATTGAAAAAGATGGGCTTAGAATGTGAAATGGATTTGGTACTGGTTTATGAAGCCGCGGCTCACCTTGGGATCTCCATCGCAGCAGGTCAACAATGGAAGTTAGATCTTAGCTGCTCCACCTGAAACTGGAGCCTTAAGCAGTTCCCCTGGAGAGGTTGCCAGTCCAGAGGAAGGATGGCCTGAGACAATCGAGATGCAGGGCCGATTGGAGACAGAGGTGAACAAATCCTGACGCTCACATCGAGCACAGCATCTCTTGGACAGGACTTGTACATTAGAATTGGGGTCTCTGGTTGTTGATTTGTCCATCGTCTGTACTTACTGTGATGGTGATGGGTGTGGACCCCCTGTGCCAATGGCTGGGCTTACCCAGGATAGGTGTAACTAAATAGCTACCTGGTCTTCACTAGAGCCTCTGATGATGAGGATAGACTTGGGCCATTAGGGTAACCACCAGGTACCCCTCTAGGGCAGTAGTCAGACCAGCAGTTGCTGACTTTCGGGTCATGACAGGAATACGAGGCACAGAGGGTGAAGACTGAGACAGGATCAGGATGTATAGTGCGCTCACCATAAAAAAAAAAGAAAATGCAATACTTACCTCTCCACCTCGTTCCCCCACTGCTCTGAGCACCGAAACATTCCAGCACAGCGGACGCCATGTAGTTACGTCATCGTGCCAGTGTCTGCATCAGTGATGTCAGAAGCAGAGGGGGGGAATGATGGGAGAGTGAGCGTGATGCAAGTCACAGAGGCTGAAGACTGAGACATGGTCAGGAAGTCCGAGGTTGGGGCAGGCAGCACAGGTTCAAAATATGTAGCCAGGTTCAGGAATGGAGAGATTGACTGGGAACTACATGCAAACTGCAAACTGGAACCAAACCTCAGTTAAGGAGTGAAGGAAGGAGCTGCCTAACATATACCTCTTCCTTGCTACCAAGGGATTTACCAGGGAAGCAAAACTCTGCAGGACGCAGCAGAGTTAAACAAGAAAAAAAGGTAGCACACTGTAGCGCTATAGCTTGCAAACACGAAATATGAAAAATATGAAAATGAATTGCATCATTACCTTAGAAATATGAAAAATTGAGAAGTCTTAGCGCATAAGATGGCCAAATTATGTGAGCCTGATAGCCACGTCAAGGCTCTTCTCGTATATCAGGTCCTAACTAATGCCTATCCTCGCTTAGAAAAGTCTGCCTGCATGGGAACATATGAGTCCTCTCTTCAGACTAAAATCTACATCTCTGTGAGGGGTGATGAACCTGTTGTAATTAAAAAGCCTATGACCACCAGGTGGAGTGCTCAGGTAGAAGGTAAATGAATACATATCAAAAAACTGACCGGCACATCCAAACATAGATTCAGTGTGAACAGGTGCTAAACCTAGAGTCACCAACTCATATATATACAAGAAAAAAAGGTAGCACACTGTAGCGCTATAGCTTGCAAACACGAAATATGAAAAATATGAAAAATGAATTGCATCATTACCTTAGAAATATGAAAAATTGAGAAGTTTTAGCGCATAAGATGGCCAAATTATGTGAGCCTGATAGCCACGTCAAGGCTCTTCTCGTATATCAGGTCCTAACTAATGCCTATCCTCGCTTAGAAAAGTCTGTCTGCATGGGAACATATGAGTCCTCTCTTCAGACTAAAATCTACATCTCTGTGGAGGGGTGATGAACCTGTTGTAATTAAAAAGCCTATGACCACCAGGTGGAGTGCTCAGGTAGAAGGTAAATGAATACATATCAAAAAACTGACCGCACATCCAAACATAGATTCAGTGTGAACAGGTGCTAAACCTAGAGTCACCAACTCATATATATACAAGAAAAAAAGGTAGCACACTGTAGCGCTATAGCTTGCAAACACGAAATATGAAAAATATGAAAAATGAATTGCATCATTACCTTAGAAATATGAAAAATTGAGAAGTCTTAGCGCATAAGATGGTCAAATTATGTGAGCCTGATAGCCACGTCAAGGCTCTTCTCGTATATCAGGTCCTAACTAATGCCTATCCTCGCTTAGAAAAGTCTGTCTGCATGGGAACATATGAGTCCTCTTCAGACTAAAATCTACATCTCTGTGGAGGGTGATGAACCTGTTGTAATTAAAATGTAATATATGTATTCATTTACCTTCTACCTGAGCACTCCACCTGGTGGTCATAGGCTTTTTAATTACAACAGGTTCATCACCCCTCCACAGAGATGTAGATTTTAGTCTGAAGAGAGGACTCATATGTTCCCATGCAGACAGACTTTTCTAAGCGAGGATAGGCATTAGTTAGGACCTGATATACGAGAAGAGCCTTGACGTGGCTATCAGGCTCACATAATTTGGCCATCTTATGCGCTAACACTTCTCAATTTTTCATATTTCTAAGGTAATGATGCAATTCATTTTTCATATTTTTCATATTTCGTGTTTGCAAGCTATAGCGCTACAGTGTGCTACCTTTTTTCTTGTATATATATGAGTTGGTGACTCTAGGTTTAGCACCTGTTCACACTGAATCTATGTTTGGATGTGCCGGTCAGTTTTTTGATATGTATTCATTTACCTTCTACCTGAGCACTCCACCTGGTGGTCATAGGCTTTTTAATTACAACAGGTTCATCACCCCTCCACAGAGATGTAGATTTTAGTCTGAAGAGAGGACTCATATGTTCCCATGCAGACAGACTTTTCTAAGCGAGGATAGGCATTAGTTAGGACCTGATATACGAGAAGAGCCTTGACGTGGCTATCAGTGTCATGGGTGTATCGCCACGAGGATCGTCGCGATTACACACTCTGACTTCTCACAGCTGAGTTGCTGTTTCTTTGTGTTTGGTAATGAGGGAGTTCATTTTACCTAGCTCTTTGCTAAGACTAGGTCCAGCCTCGCCCGGCTGCTTTTGATTATGTTCTAATTAGATTCCTTCATATACCTGCCAGTCTGCTTGTTAGATGCCGGTGAAAGCATTCATGTAGTCTAGCAGACTGGATCGGTTCTGAGAATACTTAAGCTAAGAGCTCCTTAGTTGTTTTTACTCTTACAGCTTATAGTTTATCTCTGAGACCTTAGGTGTTCCTACTGTGTGTGAGTGTTGTATGTAAGACTTTATTTACTTTATTTCTTGTCTTTCTTGTATGTCTTTCTGTTCATTAACCGTTACCTGTTCATTCCCTTTGGTGGTAATCAGGGTCCTTCTTAGGACTAGATTACAGTTGGCAGGGATTGATAGGAGACAGGGTTTACGCTGGTGGCCTGGACCTCTGTACCTTTAACAGTACCTCCAGGTAGAGGGATTAGTTAGGACCCCAGTTTAGGGTCAGCATAGACCCCGGTCACCCTCTAGCCGGAGACAGCGTATAACGGATTCCGTATTGACCCACTGGACATTCTGTCAGGTAATTCTATGTTATCATATATCTATGCGCATGTTATATAGTATGTTGCCCTTTTGATATAGATTACTGTCATCACTTATATATATCTGCTACACAGCGTGACATTTTCACCGGCCATACTAAAGATTCTCCCCAGCTGTCATGGATCCAGTAGCCCAGCTGGCCCGGCAATTGCAGGGGTTGTCCATGGAGTTGGCAGACATTAAGTCCAAGGTTTTGTCTCCCCCGGAGCAAACCAGATCTGAACCTAAGGTTGCTCTCCCGGACAGGTTCACTGGTGGGCGGGACAAATTTTTTACTTTCCGGGAGGCATGTAAATTGTACTTTCGGCTGCGGCCTCGGTCATCTGGGAGTGAAGAGCAGAGGGTGGGAATTGTTATCTCGCTCTTACAAGGGGACCCTCAATCTTGGGCGTTCTCTATTCCTCCAGGCTCCCCAGATCTCCAGTCAGTGGATCGATTTTTTACTGCCCTGGGTCTGGTATATGATGATCCGGATCGAGTTTCCCTTGCTGAAACAAAGTTGCGTAAAATACGGCAAGGAAATCGTCCAGCGGAGGAATATTCTTCTGAGTTCCGTAGATGGGCAACAGATACTCAGTGGAATGACCCAGCTCTTAGGAGCCAGTTTTGTCAAGGGTTGTCTGACAAATTAAAAGATGTGTTGGCTCAGTATGATTCTCCTCCATCACTGGAGGCTGCTATGGCCCTCGCTATTCGCATTGATAGACGAATTCGGGGAAGACGCGAGGTAGCTCCGCCTCCCGTGATGACTCCACCTACTACTAAAGTCCCTTATACTGAGGTTCCCCTGGTCTGTTCTGAGGAACCCATGCAGTTGGGAGGGACATCTTTTTGTAGGAGGGAATCGGCGGTGCACCACAAGACTAGAAGGTGTTTCTTTTGCGGGAGAGAGGGACATTTTGTTGGGGGTGTCCATCCCGGGCCTCTTTGAGCAAAGGAGTTAACCTGGGAGTGTGTATTTCGTCCCCAAATCCCTCTCAGTTTCTCGTGCCTGCGGAGGTGGTGATTGGTACTAGAACTGAGAGGATTTCTGTTTTTCTTGATAGTGGGTCCGGGGCTAATCTGGTGGACGCTCGGTTTGCCCAGGTGCATGGTATGCAACTGAGTGTATTGGCCAAACTGGTCCCTATAGTCTCTATTGATTCTAGACCTCTCGGTCAAGGTAGCTTGGTACAAGCGGTTCATAACATAGATCTTCGAGTAGGGGCAATACATAAAGAGCAATTGTCTTGTTATGTGTTGGAGGGTCTACCTACTCCTATTGTGTTGGGACTTCCTTGGTTGGCTAAACATAATCCAGTGATTGATTGGCAATCCGGAAAGATAAGCCAGTGGGGTGAATTTTGCAGGAATAACTGCATGAGCACGGTCATCGGTGCGGTTGTGCCTAGGACTTTGTCTCCTTTTCTGGAGGACTTTGGGGAGATGTTCTCAGAGGAGGGGTGTAAAGAGTTACCTCCTCATCGCGCATATGACTGCTCAATAAAGTTGCTTCCTGTTGCCTTATCTCGTACTTTCCCAGGGGCCGGGAAGACGGATGATCCGGTTCCTATTCCTCAGGAGGGAGTTGTAGTGTCAGCTGTATGCTCTGAGCTTGAGGGGGAGGTATTGGGGGCTCAGGGGACGCCCCTGTGGGACTTCCAGGGAGACTGATAGTTCCAGATCGGTTAAGACTGAAGGTTACGGGGAACCGTTACAAACGGATGGCTGATAGGGGGAGAGTTTCTGGTCTAGATCTGAAGGTGAACGATCTGGTTTGGTTGTCTACCAGGAATATAAAACTTAAAGTTTCCTCCTGGAGGTTGGGTCCCAGATTCATCGGGCCGTACAGGATCAGTTCCATAATTAATCCTGTGGCATTTCGTCTGGACCTCCCTCCTACGTTTAAAATTCATAATGTGTTTCACAAGTCATTACTTAAAAAGTATGTGGCACCAGTCATACCGTCACCTCTATCTCCTCCTTCAGTGGTGGTCAATGATAACGTGGAATTTCATGGGTCGAAAATCATTGACTCACGTCTCAGTCGCCGATCCCTTCAGTACTTGGTTCATTGGAGGGGGTATGGTCCTGTGGAGAGGACGTGGGTCCCTGCGTCTGATGTTAACGCAGATCGATTGGTTCGGACCTTTCACACAACTCACCCGGGCAGACCTGGCCCTGAGGGTCCGGAGTCCCCTCGTAGAGGGGGGTACTGTCATGGGTGTATCGCCACGAGGATCGTCGCGATTACACACTCTGACTTCTCACAGCTGAGTTGCTGTTTCTTTGTGTTTGGTAATGAGGGAGTTAATTTTACCTAGCTCTTTGCTAAGACTAGGTCCAGCCTCGCCCGGCTGCTTTTGATTATGTTCTAATTAGATTCCTTCATATACCTGCCAGTCTGCTTGTTAGATGCCGGTGAAAGCATTCATGTAGTCTAGCAGACTGGATCGGTTCTGAGAATACTTAAGCTAAGAGCTCCTTAGTTGTTTTTACTCTTACAGCTTATAGTTTATCTCTGAGACCTTAGGTGTTCCTACTGTGTGTGAGTGTTGTATGTAAGACTTTATTTACTTTATTTCTTGTCTTTCTTGTATGTCTTTCTGTTCATTAACCGTTACCTGTTCATTCCCTTTGGTGGTAATCAGGGTCCTTCTTAGGACTAGATTACAGTTGGCAGGGATTGATAGGAGACAGGGTTTATGCTGGTGGCCTGGACCTCTGTACCTTTAACAGTACCTCCAGGTAGAGGGATTAGTTAGGACCCCAGTTTAGGGTCAGCATAGACCCCGGTCACCCTCTAGCCGGAGACAGCGTATAACGGATTCCGTATTGACCCACTGGACATTCTGTCAGGTAATTCTATGTTATCATATATCTATGCGCATGTTATATAGTATGTTGCCCTTTTGATATAGATTACTGTCATCACTTATATATATCTGCTACACAGCGTGACAATCAGGCTCACATAATTTGGCCATCTTATGCGCTAAGACTTCTCAATTTTTCATATTTCTAAGGTAATGATGCAATTCATTTTTCATATTTTTCATATTTCGTGTTTGCAAGCTATAGCGATACAGTGTGCTAGCTTTTTTTCTTGTATATATATGAGTTGGTGACTCTAGGTTTAGCACCTGTTCACACTGAATCTATGTTTGGATGTGCCGGTCAGTTTTTTGATATGTATTCATTTACCTTCTACCTGAGCACTCCACCTGGTGGTCATAGGCTTTTTAATTACAACAGGTTCATCACCCCTCCACAGAGATGTAGATTTTAGTCTGAAGAGAGGACTCATATGTTCCCATGCAGACAGACTTTTCTAAGCGAGGATAGGCATTAGTTAGGACCTGATATACGAGAAGAGCCTTGACGTGGCTATCAGGCTCACATAATTTGGCCATCTTATGCGCTAAGACTTCTCAATTTTTCATATTTCTAAGGTAATGATGCAATTCATTTTTCATATTTTTCATATTTCGTGTTTGCAAGCTATAGCGCTACAGTGTGCTACCTTTTTTTCTTGTATATATATGAGTTGGTGACTCTAGGTTTTGCACCTGTTCACACTGAATCTATGTTTGGATGTGCCGGTCAGTTTTTTGATATGTATTCATTTACCTTCTACCTGAGCACTCCACCTGATGGTCATAGGCTTTTTAATTACAACAGGTTCATCACCCCTCCACAGAGATGTAGATTTTAGTCTGAAGAGAGGACTCATATGTTCCCATGCAGACAGACTTTTCTAAGCGAGGATAGGCATTAGTTAGGACCTGATATACGAGAAGAGCCTTGACGTGGCTATCAGGCTCACATAATTTGGCCATCTTATGCGCTAAGACTTCTCAATTTTTCATATTTCTAAGGTAATGATGCAATTCATTTTTCATATTTTTCATATTTCGTGTTTGCAAGCTATAGCGCTACAGTGTGCTACCTTTTTTTCTTGTATATATATGAGTTGGTGACTCTAGGTTTAGCACCTGTTCACACTGAATCTATGTTTGGATGTGCCGGTCAGTTTTTTGATATGTATTCATTTACCTTCTACCTGAGCACTCCACCTGGTGGTCATAGGCTTTTTAATTACAACAGGTTCATCACCCCTCCACAGAGATGTAGATTTTAGTCTGAAGAGAGGACTCATATGTTCCCATGCAGACAGACTTTTCTAAGCGAGGATAGGCATTAGTTAGGACCTGATATACGAGAAGAGCCTTGACGTGGCTATCAGGCTCACATAATTTGGCCATCTTATGCGCTAAGACTTCTCAATTTTTCATATTTCTAAGGTAATGATGCAATTCATTTTTCATATTTTTCATATTTCGTGTTTGCAAGCTATAGCGCTACAGTGTGCTACCTTTTTTTTCTTGTATATATATATGAGTTGGTGACTCTAGGTTTAGCACCTGTTCACACTGAATCTATGTTTGGATGTGCCGGTCAGTTTTTTTGATATGCAGCAGAGTTAAATTCCTGCAGAATCTGGCTGCACCTCCCTATAGTCAGGTAGAGAAAGCGGTGTTGGGAGTGCTGCAAGAGGCAACTCAGCAAAACAGCCTGACACGTGCAGAAGCAGAGCAGTGATCACAGTGAGTAGGATGGCCCTGAGAAGGTGTGCAAGTTACCGGCATGACAGATAGATAGTAGATAGATAAATAATTGATAGGGAAATCAAAAAAAGATGGAAGCAGCACTCATTGTTGTGCAGAAAAATATGCTATTTAATAGCCCATGAAGCGACGTTTCGGCTCTAAGTGTGAGCCTTCTTCAAGCTTTCAATCCTTTTTGATATTTAAAGGACTGGTATGTGCCTGGGAGGCTTTGCACCCATATTGCTGGTACTATTCTTTTTCTTTTAGGTAAATAGTAGATAGATAAATAGATAGTAGATAGATAATAGATAGTAGATAGATAATAAATTGCAGATAGATGACGACATTTCGGGTCATGATGTGAACCATGTTCAAGCAATGTAATAAGTGCTTGTGCAATTCTTTTAAAGGGAATCTGTCACCCTAAATTGGCGGGATATTTAAATGATGGCAGTCAGGTCAGATGGGCGGTGTTTTGGGTACTCGCCTTAACATGTTGCTCGCCGCTGTCTCCATTATTTCTGGGAATTGTAGTCGTTGCCCTCCATATAACGCGCCTGCGCATTGCAATCTTGAATTGCACACGCTCAGTATGCTTTGCCCGCAGATTGCAATGCGCAGGCGCGTTGTATGGAGGGCAACGACTGCAATTCCCAGAAATAATGGAGACAGCGGCGAACAACATGTTAAGGCGAGTACCCAAAACACCGCCCATCTGACCTGACTGCCATCATTTAAATATCCCGCCAATTTAGGGTGACAGATTCCCTTTAATCAGGTGATCATTAACCTGTTTAGACTGCAAGATTATCGAGAAACAAGCATTAGTAAGTGTCGCGCCCCTGAGGGTCCAGTCGCCACAGAGGTACTGCATCTCAGCGAGGGATGTGGTATTTCAACCTTCAGGTAAGGTGGAGACACTACACCTGGCTCTGGCAACACTGCATCGATCACATACACTAGCTGAGTTCATCTAGCAAGCCTGCAGCTAGCAAAGGGTGTTAAATGGTGGGTGGAGCTTGTGGGTCATAGCAGGAGTTAGTAGGAAGAAAAGAAAGTTCCCCCTTGGGGGAGGAAGGAGAGAGACGTGTTTGAGACAGCTCTCCCATAGGGGAGAGGGGGAAGAGATATAATCGTGTAGCAGGCTCCAGGCCTGAGGAGCTGCTCACAGGGAGAGAAGGAAAGAAGGGAAGTTCCCTGGAAGGGAAAAGGGATTCTCAGAGACACGGCTGAGCTGAAGGCTACAGGTGGGCTCGTTCCAGGACTGGCGGATGCCGGTTGGGAGAATCCAGGTCGCAGAAGGCACTCAGCCTCTAGCCTAGTGGAGAACTTTATGACTCAGCTAGCAAGCCGACAGCTGTGATAACTTTCGGGATCACAGCCACAACCGCAAGTATCTTCTCCGGGAAGGAACGCTATATAGGATCAATGAAACGCAGAGAGAGAACGTTGTCCTGGAGGATCCGCAGCTTCTAGACTGGGACACTGCTTAGCGAGGTGCTGGAAGGAAGAAAGGAGTGGGAAATCAGCACAGTGAGACGGCCAGGGAAGGCATATACTGACAGGGAGCTTGGACTAGTGTTCTCCATCCACCTGGGAGATGGCTGGACTCCTCACCTGGAGGACGTGGCACCAAGCGGGCACCTGTACTGTGCGCACCTGAACTGTGAGTAAAGCCTTGGAAACTGCAACTGACTGTCTCCTCAGTTTCTTCCTGTGTCATACACTCCACTCTGCTACATCTCTCAGCACCATTTCCATATATTACATCTCCCTGCCCTGGGACAACATAGCCTCACCTGTGGGAGGCTTTACCAACTCTGCTGCATCTCACCATCTGTCCCAGAGATCTGCACAGCAGCGCTGGTCACCTTTGACCAGAAACCACAGTGTTGTAAACATGTTGGAGACGACTTCGGAGCTGAAGCTCCCTCTGGTGGTTGCTGAGGGTATTCAACCTATGTTGAACAACAAATGCCCAACACCTGCTATTGACGAATGGTTGTCAGGTGATACGGACTGGCCTGATATAAGTGAGCTGACATCCCATGATCCTCACCGGTGATCAATTGTTCTTCCTGGTCTAGGTTGGAATTTAGCTTGCTTTTCTGCTGTCTCCTGCTTGCATTCAGATAAGTCACTTTCAGTTTTTTTTTTTACTGTGGTTTGATTTTTCCTTGCTTTTTGCTTCATTGTTTTTTGTGTTTGGCCGGGTCACCTTTGGGGGGCTTGGGTTGGTCTCCGTTCTCTTTTTGTATTTGTTTATTTGCTCAGTTCTTGTGATATTTTACTGCTGGGTTGCTACGTGTCCACAACAGAGATCTGATACAGGTGGTCGAGACCGTGTGGTCTCAGTGTTTTTGGATTCAGAAGTGTTGAAGTTTTTCCTAGGGTTTTTCTGGGTTGCAGACAGTATTCTCTCCTGTGCTATTCTATTTAGACAGTTTTGGGCCCCAGCGTTTGCTCAATCTATTTTCTGTCTGTGTTCATATTTTCATCTTGTCTAACCGCCATTATATGTTTGGGAGCTTCCTATTCTTTTGGGGTCTACTCCGGGGCAGTTAGCTTTCCTCTTTCCATCTTTAGGGATAGCTATCTCTCCGGCTATGACGAGGCGTCTAGGGCACCGTAGGAACATCCCACGGCTGCTTCTAGTTGTGCGGTTAGTTTAGGGGTCTGCAACCTATTAGTTTCCAACCTCTCTGGTGTTAGGCTGCCTATGCGGTTTTTTGCTCCTGCCTGCTCAGCTACCAAAACATAACAGAATCACCGGTCATACTGAAATTCTATGGTACTCAACAGGAGGGAAAAAATAGTAAAAAGAAAAAAAAGTTGTCAGAGTTGTCAGAAAAAAAGTAATTTTTTTGTCTGTTACATTTTTTCCCTCTTTTTTCTCTGGGGGCTGAGGAGGAATTTTTTTTCCCCAATGGAGGTCAAGCATTTGTCCGATCATGTGGAGCAGCTTGCTGCTGAAGTTCGGAGTATTGCTATCTATCTTGCTGGGTTGCCTGCTGTGGAACCTAGGATCCCTCTGCCGGATTTATTTTTGGGGGATCGTTCTAAATTTTTGAATTTTAAAAATAACTGTAAGTTGTTTTTTGCTTTGAAGCCTAAGTCCTCAGGGAACATAGCGCAGCAGGTTAAAATTGTCATCTCCCTGTTGCGCGGCGACCATCAGGATTGGGCCTTTTCCCTGACACCTGGGGATCCTGTTCTGAATGATGTTGATGTGTTTTTTCAGGCTCTGGTGTTATTGTACGATGAACCAAAGGTTACTGATCAAGCTGAAAAAACCTTGTTGGCATTGAATCAGGGTCATGAAGCCGCTGAGCTGTACTGTCAGAAATTCTGAAAGTGGGCAGTACTTACTAAATGGAATGATGATGCTCTGGCAGCTCTTTTTCGGAAGAGTCTGGCAGAGACTGTAAAAGACGTTATGGTGGGATTTCCTGTTCCCTCTGGTCTCAATGACTCTATGTCATTAGCAATTCAAGTTGACAGACGTTTGCGTGAGCGCAAAAGTATGCGTGAGATTGTGATGCCTTGCGAGCCAGCCCCTGAGCCCATGCAGTGTGATTGAGTGACTTCTGGGGCACAGCGTCATGAGTTTCGAAAGCGTGATAAGTTGTGCTTCTAATGTGGTGATGCTTCTCATACTATTTCCGTCTGCCCCAAGCGGGAAAGACGTTTTGCGCGCTCAGTTGTTTTAGGTAATGTTCAGATTATATTTCTGTTGACTGTTACCTTGATTTGCTCCCTGTCCACATTTTCAGCTCAGGCTTTTGTTGATTCAGGAGCAGCTATAAACCTGATGGATTTTGATTTTGCCAAACGTTGTGGTTTTCCTATGATACCCCTGCGGAAGTCTATTCCTTTGCTGGGCATTGATTCTACCCCTTTGGCGGAGAATAAACCCCAGTTTTCTACCCAGGTGATAATGCGGGTGGACCCGAACCACCGAGAGAATTGCAAATTTTTGGTGTTACATAATTTACATGACATTATTGTACTGGGTTTTCCTTGGTTACAGACTCATAATCCTGTTTTGGATTGGAAGTCTGTGTTTGTGGTCAGTTGGGGTTGTCAATGTGTTCATAGTGACACTCCTGTTTTTTCTACCTCTCCCCAGTCTCAAGATGTCCCTGACTATTTAGTTGATTTTTCTGATGTGTTTAGTGAGAGTATGTCTGTGTCCACTCCTTACC
The DNA here is from genome assembly GCA_033576555.1 of Oophaga sylvatica. Taxonomy (NCBI): domain Eukaryota; kingdom Metazoa; phylum Chordata; class Amphibia; order Anura; family Dendrobatidae; genus Oophaga; species Oophaga sylvatica. Next base: position 97,755,550 of record JARQOD010000006.1, read on the forward strand.
TCCTCATAGGAGTTATGATTGCGCGATTGAGTTGGTACCCGGTTGTAGATTTCCCAAGGGTCGGCTCTTTAATTTATCTGTGTCTGAGCATGAGGCTATGCGATCTTATATTAAAGAGTCTTTAGAGAAGGGTCATATCAGACCATCCTCTTCACCCTTGGGCGCCGGCTTTTTCTTTGTGGCCAAGAAGGATGGCTCATTGAGGCCGTGTATTGATTATCGTCTCCTGAATAAGATCACTGTTAAATATCAATATCCGTTACCCTTGATTTCTGACCTATTTTCCAGAGTGAAAGGTGCTTGCTGGTTTACCAAGCTTGACCTCAGGGGGGGTATAATCTTATTCGCATCAAGCATGGAGATGAATGGAAGACGGCGTTTAATACCCCAGAGGGGCATTTTGAGTACCTAGTGATGCCTTTTGGGCTCACTAATGCCAATCCGTCTTCCAATCCTTTATGAACGACATTTTCCGGGATTTCGTGGATAAATTTCTTATAGTTTATTTTGACGATATCTTGATTTTTTCTAATGACTGGGATTCTCATGTGGAACATGTTCGGACTGTATTCCGGATTTTGAGAGAAAACGCATTGTATGTGAAGGTGTTGTGAATGTGTTAGAAATGAATTCTGAGCAGAAGCTCCCTCTGGTGGTTACAAACAGTACTGAACCATTCAATGAGGATTGGCAATCAGGAATCACAGGCTGGCTGGATATAAGGGAGGTTCCCTCCCATCATGGTTGCCGGTGATCAATTGTTCTTGTCTCAACGTTGTCTCCTGGTTCACTTGGAAGCTTGCTGAGTCTTGCCTCTTCTCCTGCTCTCAGATAAGATATTTTCTCTTTTTTGTTTTTGTGCTTACCATTTGCATATTTCTCTGCATTTCTGTGAGGTTAGCCAGGTTGCCAGGTTCCCCCCTCCCCCGGGGGGCTTGGGCTCCTCTCAGTTCCTCTGGAGCCACTGTTATTTGTTCATTTGCCTTTTCCAGTTTTTTCAGTGGCTGCGGCTTAGTATTGTTACACCAGAGAACTAATTTAGGTGGTAGAGGTCGTGTGATCTCAGGTGTTTTTGCAATTAGTAGCGTTGGTATTTTTTAGGGTTTTTTTGGATTGCAGTAAGTATCTTTCCTATCCTTTTCTGTCTAGGCAGATTGGGTCCCAGGGTTTGCTCATACTATTTTCTGTCTGTGTCTGTATTTCCTCTTGTCTAACTGCCATTACATGTTTGGGGGCTTCCTATGTTCTTTGGGGATCTGCTCCGGGGCAGATAGCTTTCCTCTTTCTATCTTTAGGTGTAGTTAACCTCTCAGGCTGTGATGAGGCATCTAGAACCAACGTAGTAACGCTCCACGGCTGCCTTTAGTTGTGGTGGTTAGTCAGGGTACTGCAATCCAGTAGATTCCAACCTCTCTGGTGTATTGCTGTTTTTGCCTGCTCTCCTCAGCTACCAAATCATAACAGTATCACCGGCCAAACTGAAAATTATATGGCACTCACAGAAGGGAAAAATAGTAAAAAGAAAAAAAAAGGGAGTTGTCAGAATTATTATTTTTTATTTTTTTCTCTGTTGCATTTTTTCCCTCTTTTTCTCTGGGTGCTGAGGAGGAATTTATTTTTTCTTCTCAATGGAGTTTGCACAGTTGTCTGGCCGTGTGGATCAGCTTGCCACTGAAGTTCGGAGTATTCCTACCTATCTTGCAGGGTTGCCGGTTGTGGAACCTAGGATCCCCATGCCAGATTTATTTTTGGGGGATCGAGCTAAATTTCTGAATTTCAAAAATAACTGTAAGTTGTTTTTTGCCTTAAAACCTAAGTCCTCAGGGAACGCAGCACAGCAGGTTCAAATTATCATCTCTCTCCTGCACGGCGATCCTCAGGATTGGGCTTTTTCCCTGACACCTGGGGACCCTGTTTTGAGTAATGTTGATGCATTTTTTCTGGCTCTGGGGTTACTGTACGATGAGCCTAATGTCACTGATCAAGCTGAAAAAACCTTGTTGGCATTAAATCAGGGGCTTGAGGACGCTGAGTTGTACTGTCAGAAATTCCGAAAGTGGGCAGTCCTGACCAAATGGAATGATGATGCTTTGGCAGCCCTTTTTCGGAAGGGTCTGTCAGAGAATGTAAAAGATGTTATGGTGGGATTCCCTGCTCCCTCTGGTCTCAATGATTCTATGTCATTGGCTATTCAAATTGACAGACGTTTGCATGAGCGCAGAGGTATGCGTGAGATAGTGTTGCCTTGTGAACCAGCTTCTGAACCCTTGCAGTGTGATAGAGTGGCTTCTGGGGCACAGCGTCATGAGTTTCGAAAACGCAATGGGTTATGTTTCTACTGTGGTGATGCCTCTCATGCTATTTCAGTCTGCCCTAAGCGGGGAAGACGTTTTGCACGCTCAGTTGTCTTGGGTAGTGTTCAGACTAAATTTCTGTTGACTGTTACCCTGATTTGCTCCCTGTCCACATTTTCTGCTCAGGCTTTTGTTGATTCGGGAGCAGCTATTAACCTGATGGATTTTGATTTTGATAAACGTTGTGGGTTTCCCTTGATACCCCTACAGAAGTCTATTCCCCTACTGGGGATTGATTCTACCCCTTTGGCTGAGAATAAACCCCAGTTCTCTACTCAGGTGATAATTAGGGTTGAACCTGATCATCAGGAGAGTTGCAAATTTTTGGTGCTGTATAATCTGCATGACATTATTGTACTAGGTTTCCCTTGGTTACAGTCTCATAATCCTGTTTTGGATTGTAAATCTGTGTCTGTAACCAGTTGGGGCTGCCAATGTGTTAATGCCAACACTCCTGTTTTTTCTGCCTCTCCCCAGGCTCAGGATGTTCCTGACTTTTTGACTGATTTTTCTGATGTGTTTAGCGAAAGTAAATCTGCATCCTTGCCCCCCATAGGAGCTATGACTGCGCTATTGAATTAGTGCCTGGTAGTAAATTCCCTAAAGGTCGCCTTTTTAACTTGTCTGTACCTGAACATGACGCTATGCGGTCTTATATCAAGGAGTCATTGGAGAAGGGTCATATCAGACCATCCTCTTCACCCTTGGGTGCCAGTTTTTTCTTTGTGGCCAAAAAGGATGGTTCATTAAGGCCATGTATTGATTATCGTCTCTTGAACAATATCACTGTGAAATATCAATATCCGTTACCCTTGATTTCTGACCTGTTTTCCAGGGTGAAAAGTGCTACTTGGTTTACCAAGCTTGACCTCAGGGGGCGTATAACCTTATTCGCATTAAGCACGGGGATGAATGGAAGACGGCGTATAATACCCCAGAGGGACATTTTGAGTACCTAGTGATGCCCTTTGGGTTCACTAATGCTCCTTCCGTCTTCCAGTCCTTCATGAATGACATTTTCAGGGATTTTGTGGATAAATTTCTGATTGTTTATTTGGATGATATCTTGATTTTTTCCAATGACTGGGACTCTCATGTGAAACATGTTCGGAATGTGTTCCAGATTTTGAGAGAGAATGCTCTGTATGTGAAGGGATCAAAGTGTCTTTTTGGCGTACAGAGGATCTCATTTCTGGGATTCATTTTGTCCCCATCTGTTATTGAAATGGACCCGGTCAAGGTTCAGGCCATCTGTGATTGGGTCCAACCTACTTCATTAAAGGCTCTTCAGAGATTCTTGGGTTTTGCCAATTTTTATCGTAAATTTATTGGTAATTTCTCTGTTATTGTTAAACCATTGACTGATTTGACCAAAAAGGGTTCTGATGTGGTGAATTGGCCTCCTGAGGCAGTCTCTGCGTTTTAGGAACTTAAGCAGAGATTCACTTCTGCTCCTGTTCTACGGCAACCTGATGTTTCTCTGCCATTTCAGGTGGAGGTTGATGCCTCTGAAATTGGGGCAGGTGCTGTTTTGTCCCAAAGAGATCCTGAGACCTCTAAAAGTAACCCTTGTGCCTTTTACTCTCGAAAATTTTCTCCAACTGAACGTAATTATGACGTGGGTAATCGGGAGTTATTGGCCATGAAGTGGGCTTTTGAAGAGTGGAGACATTGGCTGGAGGGAGCCAAACATCAGGTGGTGGTCCTCACGGACCATAAGAATCTGGTTTATCTGGAATCAGCCAAGCGACTTAATCCCAGACAGGCCAGGTGGGCCTTGTTTTTCACACGTTTTAATTTTGTGGTTTCCTTTCTTCCTGGCACTAAGAATGTTAAGGCGGATGCCCTCTCGAGGTGTTTCCTTGCGGACTCTCCTGAGTTATCTGATCCTGCTGTTATTTTGAAAGAGGGTGTAGTTCTTTCTGCCATCTCGCCCAATTTGAGACTGGCTCTGGAAGGGTGTCAGGAGGATAAACCAGAGCGCTGCCCTATTGGGAAATTGTTTGTCCCAGACCGGTGGAAAAAGAGTGTGATGTCTGAGATTCATTGTTCCGCATTGGCCGGTCATCCCGGAATTTTTGGTACCAGAGACTTGGTTAGTCGGTCCTTTTGGTGGCCTACTTTGTCTCGTGACGTCAGGGAATTTGTGCAGTCCTGCGGGACTTGCTCTCGCTCCAAGCCTTGCTCTCGCTCTAGTGGTTTGTTGATGCCATTGCCTGTGCCCAACAGACCATGGACCCATATCTCTATGGATTTTATTTCCGACCTCCCTGTTTCTCAGAGAATGACCGTTATCTGGGTGATTTGTGATAGGTTTTCCAAAATGATACATCTTGTGCCATTACCTAAGTTGCCTTCCTCCTCCGAATTGGTGCCTTTGTTCCTTCAGCACATGGTTTGGTTACACGGCATTCCTGAGAACATTGTGTCTGACAGAGGAGTCCAGTTTGTTTCCAGATTTTGGAGGACTTTTTGTTCTAAACTTGGTGTTCAATTGTCTTTCTCCTCGGCTTTTCATCCTCAGACCAATGGACAAACTGAGAGAACAAACCAGACATTGGAGACTTATCTGAGATGCTTTGTGTCTGCTGATCAAGATGACTGGGTCTCTTTTTTGTCTTTGGCTGAGTTTGCTCTTAATAATAGGGCTAGCTCTGCCACTTTGATGTCTCCATTTTTCTGCAATTTTGGGTTTCACCCTCAATTTTCTTCGGGACAGACGGAGGCTTCTGTGTTGTCAATGGGCTTGAGATGAGTTCTGAGCAGAGGCTCCCTCTGGTGGTTACAAGCGGTACTGGACTGTCCAGTGAAGATTGTGAGGATTGGGAATCAGGTGTTACTGACTGGTCTTATATAAGGGAGTCGCCTTCCCATCAGGGTTGCCGGTGATCAATTGTTCTGGTCTCAATCCTTGATTCCTGTTTCCTTTGTAGCCTGCTGTGTCGTGTCTGCATCTCCTGCTATCAGATAAGACATTTTATTCTTTTTGTTTTTGTGCTTTATTTTTGCATTTTGTCCTGCACTTCTGTGGGGGCCTTCAGGGTCCCCTCTGGGGGCTTTTGCCCTCTCCGTTTAATTCAGCCACTGATGTTTGTACATTTGCTTTTTCCAGTTTTTTCAGTGGCTGCTGTTTTGTTTTTGTTACACCAGAGAACTAATTTAGGTGGTAGAGGTCGTGTGATCTCAGGTGTTTTTGAAATTAGTAGAGTTGGTGCTTTTCAGGGTTTTTTGGGATTGCAGTAAGTACCCTTCCTATCCTTTTCTATTTAGGTAGTTTGGGCCCCAACGTTTGCTCATACTATTTTCTGTCTGTGTCAGTATTTCTTCTTGTCTAACCGCCATTACATGTTTGGGGGCTTTCTATTATCTTTGGGGTTCTGCTCCGGGGCAGATAGCTTTCCTATTTCTATCTTTAGGTGTAGTTAGTTTCTCAGGCTGTGACGAGGCGTCTAGGACCAACGTAGGAACGCTCCACGGCTGCCTCTAGTTGTGGTGGTTAGTCAGGGTACTGCAATCTCATAGATTCCAACTGCTCTGGTGTATTGCCTTTTTTACCTGCACTCCTCAGCTACCAAACCATAACAGTATCACCGGCCAAAAATTTAAATTTGTATGGTACTCACAGAAGGGAAAAATATTGTGAAAGAAAAAAGGTTGTCAGAGATATTTTTCTGTTTGTTGCATTTTTTTTTTTTCCCTCTGTATCTCTGGGTGCTGGGGAGGATTTTTTCTCTCAATGGAGTTTACACAGTTGTCTGGCCGTGTGGATCAGCTTGCCACTGAGGTTCGGAGTATTGCCGCCTATCTTGCTAGGTTGCCTGTTGTGGAACCTAGGATTCCCATGCCGGATTTGTTTTTGGGGGATCGAGCTAAGTTTCAGAATTTCAAAAATAACTGTAAATTGTTTTTTGCCTTAAAATCTAAGTCCTCAGGGAACGCAGCGCAGCAGGTTCAAATTGTCATCTCTCTCCTGCGCGGCGATCCTCAGGATTGGGCTTTTTCCCTGACACCTGGGGATCCTGTCTTCAGTGATGTTGATGCATTTTTTCAGGCTTTGGGGTTATTGTACGATGAGCCTAATGTCACTGATCAAGCTGAAAAAGCCTTGTTGGCATTAAATCAGGGGCTTGATGACGCTGAGTTATACTGTCAGAGATTCCGTAGGTGGGCAGTCCTGACCAAATGGAATGACGACGCTTTGGCAGCCCTTTTTCAGAAGGGTCTGTCAGAAAATGTAAAGGATGTTATGGTGGGATTCCCTGTCCACTCTGGTCTCAATGATTCTATGTCATTAGCAATTCAAATTGACAGACGTTTGCGTGAGCGGAGAAGTATGCGTGGGATAGTGTTGCCTTGTGAACCTGCTTCTAAATCCATGCAGTGTGATAGAGTGGTTTCTGGGGCACAGCGTCATGAGTTTCGGAAGCGCAATGGGTTATGTTTCTACTGTGGTGATGCCTCTCATGCTATTTCAGTCTGCCCTAAGCGGGAAGACGTTTTGCACGCTCAGTTGTCTTGGGTAGTGTTCAGACTAAGTTTTTATTAACTATTACCCTGATATGCTCTCTGTCCTCATTTTCTGCTCAGGCTTTCGTTGATTCGGGAGCAGCTATTAACCTGATAGATTTTGATTTTGCTAAACGTTGTGGGTTTCCCTTGATACCCCTACGGAAGTCTATACCCCTTCTGGGGATCGATTCTACCCCTTTGGCTGAGAATAAACCTCAGTTCTCTACTCAGGTGATAATGAGGGTTGAACCTGATCATCAGGAGAGCTGCAAATTTTTGGTTCTGTATAATCTGCATGACATTATTGTACTGGGTTTCCCTTGGTTACAATCTCATAATCCTGTTTTGGATTGGAAATCTGTGTCTGTAACCAGTTGGGGCTGCCAATGTGTTAATACCAACACTCCTGTTTTTTCTGCCTCCCCCCAGGCTCAGGATGTTCCTGACTTTTTGATTGATTTTTCTGATGTGTTTAGCGAAAGTAAATCTGCATCCTTGCCTCCCCATAGGAGCTATGACTGCGCTATTGAATTAGTGCCTGGTAGTAAATTCCCTAAAGGTCGCCTTTTTAACTTGTCTGTACCTGAACATGACGCTATGCGGTCTTATATCAAGGAGTCATTGGAGAAGGGTCATATCAGACCATCTTCTTCACCATTAGGTGCCGGTTTTTTCTTTGTGGCCAAAAAGGATGGTTCATTGAGGCCATGTATTGATTATTGTCTTTTGAACAATATTACGGTGAAATATCAATATCCGTTACCCTTGATTTCTGACCTGTTTTCCAGGGTGAAAAATGCTACTTGGTTTACCAAGCTTGACCTCAGGGGGGCATATAACCTTATTCGCATTAAGCACAGGGATGAATGGAAGACGGCATACAATACCCCTGAAGGGCATTTTGAGTACCTTGTGATGCCCTTTGGGCTCACTAATGCTCCTTCTGTCTTCCAGTCCTTCATGAATGACATTTTCAGGGATTTTGTGGATAAATTTCTGATTGTTTATTTGGATGATATCTTGATTTTTTCCAATGACTGGGACTCTCATGTAAAACATGTTCAAACGGTATTCCAGATTTTGAGAGAGAATGCTCTGTATGTGAAGGGATCAAAGTGTCTTTTTGGCGTACAGAGGATCTCATTTCTGGGATTCATTTTGTCCCCATCTGTTATTGAAATGGACCCGGTCAAGGTTCAGGCCATCTGTGATTGGGTCCAACCTACTTCATTAAAGGCTCTTCAAAGATTCTTGGGTTTTGCCAATTTTTATCGTAAATTTATTGGTAATTTCTCGGTTATTGTTAAACCATTGACTGATTTGACCAAAAAGGGTTCTGATGTGGTAAATTGGCCTCCTGAGGCAGTCTCTGCATTTCAGGAACTTAAGCAGAGATTCACTTCTGCTCCTGTTCTAACGGCAGCCTGATGTTTCTCTGCCATTTCAGGTGGAGGTTGATGCCTCTGAAATTGGGGCAGGTGCCGTTTTGTCCCAAAGAGATCCTGAGACCTCTAAAAGTAACCCTTGTGCCTTTTTCTCTCGAAAATTTTCTCCTACTGAACGTAATTATGACGTGGGTAATCGGGAGTTGTTGGCCATGAAGTGGGCTTTTGAAGAGTGGAGACATTGGCTGGAGGGAGCCAAACATCAGGTGGTGGTCCTTACGGACCATAAGAATCTGGTTTATCTGGAATCTGCCAAGCGACTTAATCCTAGACAGGCCAGGTGGGCCTTGTTTTTCACACGTTTTAATTTTGTGGTTTCCTTTCTTCCTGGCACTAAGAATGTTAAGGCGGATGCCCTCTCGAGGAGTTTCCTTGCGGACTCTCCTGAGTTATCTGATCCTTCTGTTATTTTGAAAGAGGGTGTAGTTCTTTCCGCCATCTCACCCAATTTGAGACTTGCTCTGGAGGGGTGTCAGGAGGATAGGCCCGAGCGCTGTCCTGTTGGAAAATTGTTTGTCCCGGACCAGTGGAAAAGGAGTGTGATGTCTGAGATTCATTGTTCCGCGTTGGCTGGTCATCCCGGAATTTTTGGTACCAGAGACTTGGTTAGTCGGTCCTTTTGGTGGCCTACCTTGTCTCGTGATGTCAGGGAATTTGTGCAGTCCTGCGGGACTTGCTCTCGCTCCAAGCCTTGCTCTCACTCTAGTGGTTTGTTGATGCCATTGCCTGTGCCCAAGAGACCATGGACCCATATCTCTATGGATTTCATTTCCGACCTCCCTGTTTCTCAGAGAATGACCGCCGTCTGGGTGATTTGTGATAGGTTTTCCAACATGATACATCTTGTGCCATTACCTAAGTTGCCTTCCTCCTCTGAATTGGTGCCGTTGTTCCTTCAGCACGTGGTTCGTTTACACGGCATTCCTGAGAACATTGTGTCTGACATAGGAGTCCAGTTTGTTTCCAGATTTTGAAGGACCTTTTGTTCTAAACTTGGTGTTCAATTGTCTTTCTCCTCGGCGTTTCATCCTCAGACCAATGGTCAAACTGAGAGAACAAACCAGACATTGGAGACTTATCTAAGATGCTTTGTGTCTGCTGATCAGGATGACTGGGTCTCTTTTTTGCCTTTGGCTGAGTTTGCTCTTAATAATAGGGCTAGCTCTGCCACTTTGATGTCTCCATTTTTCTGTAATTCTGGGTTTCACCCTCGATTTTGTTCAGGACAGACGGAGGCTTCTGTCTGTCCAGGTGTTGACTCTGTTGTGGAGCGTATGCAACAGATTTGGGACCAGGTAGTGGAGAGGTTGTCCCTCTCTCAGGAGAGGGCCCAGCGGTTTGCTAACCGGCATAGGACTGATGGTCCTCGGTTTAAAGTGGGGGACTTGGTCTGGTTGTCCTCAAAAAATATTCCTATGAGAGTGGCATCTCCTAAATTTAAGCCTAGGTTCATTGGACCTTATAAGATCATGGAGATTCTTAATCCTGTTTCTTTTCGTTTGTGTAAGGTTCTTTGTCTCTTTTGACATGTTCCTTGAAACTCAGTTTTCCGTCGGCCATTTTGCTTTCTGTCTTTCTGCAGCTCTTGCCCTCAGTTAATATGAAGTTTCCAGTTTTCATGTTCCCGCCCTGATTCTCTCCCTCTTGCTTCTTAAGCAGCCTCAGCTGAACAATCAGTGCTCCTGAATCAAGCCTCAGTCAGCCTATGACCTGACTCCTGGAAACCTAGGATTTTGGACTCCAGCTATTTCCTACTGAGGAACTTTGGAACACTTTTGGACTTTGGAAACCTGCTGTCTGGTGAATCCATGTTTGCAGAGGAATTACAGTACAGAGAAGAGATCCTGAACCTGCTTGGAGAGTTATTGTAGAGCTTGAAGTTACTTTGGCCTGCTGTGTTCTCCTGCCTCTGTTCCTGCAAACTGTGTGACCTTTTCTGCATGCTTGTATGAAGTAATACAAGTCATTTCATATCAACCTATGTCTCATGTGTTTTCCTCGCACCCAAGCACAAGACGCTATAGGAACTGTACACTATACATGACAGTTTGCTTCTTCCAGGGACATTTAAGATCCATAACGTGTTCCACAAGTCCTTGTTGAAGAGGTTTGTTGAGCCAGTGGTTCCTACTGCTTTGCCTCCTGACCCTGTTTTGGTTGAGGGCAATCTGGAGTATGTGGTTGAGAAAATATTGGATTCTCGTTTTTCTAGACGGAAACTCCAGTATTTGGTTAAGTGGAGAGGTTATGGTCAGGAAGACAATTCTTGGGTGTTTGCTTCGGACATCCATGCTAGGAGACTCATCCGTGCGTGTCATAGAACTCATCCTGACCGACCTGGTTGCTCAAATGAGGGTTCGGTGACCCCTCCTCAAGGGGGGGGTACTGTTGTGAATGGGCTTGAGATGAGTTCTGAGCAGAGGCTCCCTCTGGTGGTTACAAGCGGTACTGGACTGTCCAGTGAAGATTGTGAGGATTGGGAATCAGGTGTTACTGACTGGTCTTATATAAGGGAGTCGCCTTCCCATCAGGGTTGCCGGTGATCAATTGTTCTGGTCTCAATCCTTGATTCCTGTTTCCTTTGTAGCCTGCTGTGTCGTGTCTGCATCACCTGCTATCAGATAAGACATTTTATTCTTTTTGTTTTTGTGCTTTATTTTTGCATTTTGTCCTGCACTTCTGTGGGGACCTTCAGGGTCCCCTCTGGGGGCTTTTGCCCTCTCAGTTTAATTCAGCCACTGATGTTTGTACATTTGCTTTTTCCAGTTTTTTCAGTGGCTGCTGTTTTGTTTTTGTTACACCAGAGAACTAATTTAGGTGGTAGAGGTCGTGTGATCTCAGGTGTTTTTGAAATTAGTAGAGTTGGTGCTTTTCAGGGTTTTTTGGGATTGCAGTAAGTACCCTTCCTATCCTTTTCTATTTAGGTAGTTTGGGCCCCAACGTTTGCTCATACTATTTTCTGTCTGTGTCAGTATTTCTTCTTGTCTAACCGCCATTACATGTTTGGGGGCTTTCTATTATCTTTGGGGTTCTGCTCCGGGGCAGATAGCTTTCCTCTTTCTATCTTTAGGTGTAGTTAGTTTTTCAGGCTGTGACGAGGCGTCTAGGACCAACGTAGGAACGCTCCACGGCTGCCTCTAGTTGTGGTGGTTAGTCAGGGTACTGCAATCTCATAGATTCCAACTGCTCTGGTGTATTGCCTTTTTTACCTGCACTCCTCAGCTACCAAACCATAACACTTCTGTCTGTCCAGGTGTTGACTCTGTTGTGGAGCGTATGCAGCAGATTTGGGACCAGGTAGTGGAGAGGTTGTCCCTCTCTCAGGAGAGGGCCCAACGGTTTGCCAACCGGCATAGGACTGATGGTCCTCGGTTTGAAGTGGGGGACTTGGTCTGGTCCTCAAGAAATATCCCTATGAGAGTTGCATCTCCAAAGTTTAAGCCTAGGTTCATTGGACCTTATAAGATCATGGAGATTCTTAATCCTGTTTCCTTTCGTTTACTTCTTCCAGGGACATTTAAGATCCATAACGTGTTCCACAAGTTCTTATTGAAGAGGTTTGTTGAGCCAGTGGTTCCTATGGCTGCGCCTGCTGACCCTGTTTTGGTTGAGGGCAATCTGGAGTTTGTGGTTGAGAAAATATTGGATTCTCGTTTTTCTAGACGGAAACTCCAGTATTTGGTTAAGTGGAGAGGTTATGGTCAGGAGGACAATTCTTGGGTGTTTGCTTCGGACATCCATGCTAGGAGACTGATCCATGCGTATCACAGAGCTCATCCTGACCGACCTGGTTGCACAAATGAGGGTTCGGTGACCCCTCCTCAAGGGGGGGGGTACTGTTGTGAATGTGTTAGAAATGAATTCTGAGCAGAAGCTCCCTCTGGTGGTTACAAACAGTACTGAACCATTCAATGAGGATTGGCAATCAGGAATCACAGGCTGGCTGGATATAAGGGAGGTTCCCTCCCATCATGGTTGCCGGTGATCAATTTTTCTTGTCTAAACGTTGTTTCCTGGTTCACTTGGAAGTCTGCTGAGTCTTGCCTCTTCTCCTGCTCTCAGATAAGATATTTTCTGGTTTTTGTTTTTGTGCTTACTATTTGCATAATTCTCTGCATTTCTGTGAGGTTAGCCAGGTTTCCCCTCCCCGGGGGGCTTGGGCTCCTCTCAGTTCCTCTGGAGCCACTGTTATTTGTTCATTTGCCTTTTCCAGTTTTTTCAGTGGCTGCGGCTTAGTTTTGTTACACCAGAGAACTAATTTAGGTGGTAGAGGTCGTGTGATCTCAGGTGTTTTTGCAATTAGTAGCGTTGGTATTTTTTAGGGTTTTTTTGGATTGCAGTAAGTATCCTTCCTATCCTTTTCTGTCTAGGCAGATTGGGCCCCAGCGTTTGCTCATACTATTTTCTGTCTGTGTCTTTATTTCCTCTTGTCTAACCGCCATTACATGTTTGGGGGCTTCCTATGTTCTTTGGGGATCTGCTCCAGGGCAGATAGCCTTCCTCTTTCTATCTTAGGTGTAGTTAACCTCTCAGGCTGTGACGAGGCATCTAGGACCAACGTAGGAACGCTCCACGGCAGCCTTTAGTTGTGGTGGATAGTCAGGGTACTGCAATCCAGTAGATTCCAACCTCTCTGGTGTATTGCCGTTTTTGCCTGCTCTCCTCAGCTACCAAATCATAACATGAAGGGATCAAAATGTCATTTTGGCGTTCAGAAGGTTTCATTTCTGGGATTCATTTTGTCTCTGTCTGTTATTGAAATTGACCCAGTCAAAGTTTAGGCCATTTGTGATTGGGTTCAACCCACTACATTGAAGGCTCTTCAGAGATTTTTGGGTCTTGCTAATTTTTATCGTAAGTTTATAGGTAATTTCTCTGGTATTGTGAAATCACTGACTAATTTGACCAAGAAGGGTTCTGATGTAGTGAATTGGTCTCCTGAGGCAGTTTCTGCGTTTAAGGAGCTTAAGCAGAGATTCACTTCTGCTCCTGTTCTGCGCCAACCTGATGTTTCTCTACCATTTCAGTTGGAGGTTGATGCTTCTGAGATTGGTGCAGGAGCCGTTTTGTCACAAAGGGATCCAGAGAACCTCTAAGAGTAACCCTTGTGCCTTTTCCTCTCAAAAATTTTCCCCAGCGGAATGTAATTATGTGAGTAATCGGGAGTTATTTGCCATGAAGTGGGCTTTTGAGGAGTGGAGACATTGGCTGGAAGGAGCCAAGCATCAGGTGGTGGTCCTCACGGATCATAAGAACCTGGTTTATCTTGAATAAGCCAAGCGACTTAATCCTAGACAGGCCAGGTGGGCCTTGTTTTTCACACGTTTTAATTTTGTGGTTTCTTTTCTTCCTGGCACTAAGAACGTCAAGGCGGATGCCCTCTCGAGGAGTTTCTTTCTGGATTCTCCTGAGGTAACTGAGCCTGCTGTTATTCTGAAGGAGTGTGTGGTTCTTTCCGCTATTTTCGCCCAATTTGATACTAGCTTTGGAGAAATTTCAGGAGGATAAACCTGAACGTTGCCCTGTTGGGAAGTTGTATGTCCCAGACCAGTGGAGGAAGAATGTGATGTCTGAGATTCATTGCTCCATGTTGGTTGGCCATTCTGGTATTTTTGGTACCAGAGATTTGGTGAGTCGGTCCTTTGGGTGGACCACTTTGTCTCGTGACGTCAGTGACTTTGTGCAGTCCTGTGGAACTTGTTCTCGATCCAAACCTTGCTCTTGCTCTAGTGGTTTGTTAATGCCATTGCCTGTGCCTAAGAGGCCATGGACTCATATCTCTATGGATTTTATTTCCGACCTCCCTGTCTCTCAGAGAATGACCGTTATTTGGGTGATCTGTGATAGGTTTTCAAAGATGATGCATCTTGTGCCACTACCTCCTCTGAGTTGGTGGTCTTATTTTTTCAACAGGTGGTTCGGTTGCATGGCATTCCAGAGAACATTGTGTCTGACAGAGGAGTCCAAAAACAGGAAGAAGAAAAAGTATGCCACAAAAATGGGAACAACCATATATGAAAAAATATGTAATTTTATTAACAATGGCAAACATGAAAAAACAAGACACAAAACAATTAAAAACATTTAAAAACAATCAAGATATTCCAGACATGCCATGAAATACTGACAATGTCACCCCGCACTTAATCCCACACAGCAAAAAAGCTATAATGATAGTAACAATATCCTAGGCAAAACACAAGCGATACATATTGATACAAGATCAAATAATATATATCTACCAATTCACAGCACCATATGCATGACCCTAATAGGGGTGAATACTTATACCGATGTCTGCCTGGAGAAATGGAAGCTCCTCTGAGGTATAGCACAAAATGGCAAGAGAATGTCAGCCTCCAATGAGTATATCCGACCTCCCTGTCTCTCAGAGAATGACCGTTATTTGGGTGATCTGTGATAGGTTTTCCAAGATGATACATCTTGTGCCACTACCTCCTCTGAGTTGGTGCCCTTATTTTTTCAACAGGTGGTTCGGTTGCACGGCATTCCTGAGAACATTGTGTCTGACAGAGGAGTCCAGTTTGTTTCCAGATTTTGGAGGACATTTTGTTCTAAACTGGGAGTTCAGCTGTCTTTTTCCTCTGCGTTCCATCCTCAGACCAATGGACAAACGGAGAGAACAAACCAGACCTTGGAGATTTATTTGAGATGTTTTGTCTCTGCTGATCAAGATGACTGGGTCTCTTTTTTGCCTTTGGCTGAGTTTGCTTTGAATAATAGGGCTAGTTCTGCACCTTGATGTCTCCATTTTTCTGCAATTTTGGGTTTCATCCTCGGTTTTCTTCAGGGCAGGTGGAGGCTTCTGTCTGTCCTGGTGTTGACTCTATTGTGGAAAGACTGCAGCTGATTTGGGATCAAGTAGTGGATAAGCTGTCTCTCTCAGGAGAAGGCCCAACGGTTTGCCAACCGGCATAGAACTGATGGTCCTCGATTTAAAGTGGGTGACTTGGTTTGGTTGTCCTCAAAAAATATCCCTATGAGGGTCACGTCTCCAAAATTTAAGCCAAGGTTCATTGGACCTTATAAGATCGTGGAAATTCTTAATCCCGTTTCCTTCCGTTTGCTTCTTCCAGGAACATTCAAGATTCACAACGTATTCCACAAATCTTTATTGAAGAGGTTTGTAGAGCCAGTGGTTCCCTTGGCTGCACCTCCTGATCCTGTTTTGGTGGAGGGTAATTTGGAGTATGTGGTTGAGAAGATATTGGATTCTCGTTTGGCTAGGCGGAGACTCCAGTACCTGGTGAAGTGGAAAGGCTATGGTCAGGAGTACAATTCTTGGGTGTTTGCTTCTGACATTCATGCTGAGAGACTGGTCCGTGCCTATCACCGAGCTCATCCTGATTGGCCTGGTGGCACAGGTGAGGGTTCTGTGACCCCTCCTCAAGGGGGGGTACTGTTGTGAACATGTTGGAGACGACTTCAGAACTGAATCTCCCTCTGGTGGTTGCTGAGGGTATTTAACCTATGTTGAACAGCAAAAGCCCAACATCTGCTATTGGCGAATGGTTGTCAGGTGATATGGACTGGCCTGATATAAGTGAGCTGACATCCCATGATCCTCACCGGTGATCAATTGTTCTTCCTGGTCTAGGTTGGAATTCAGCTTGCTTTTCTGCTGTCTCCTGCTTGCATTCAGATAAGTCACTTTCAGTTTTTTTTTTACTGTGGTTTGATTTTTCCTTGCTTTTTGCTGCATTCTTTTTTGTGTTCGGCCGGTCCCCTTTGGGGGGCTTGGGCTGGTCTCCGTTCTCTTTTTGTATTTGTTTATTTGCTCAGTTCTTGTGATATTTTACTGCTGGGTTGCTACGTGTCCACACCAGGGATCTGATATAGGTGGTCGAGACCGTGTGGTCTCAGTGTTTTTTGGATTCAGAAGTGTTGGAGTTTTTCCTAGGGTTTTTCTGGGTTGCAGACAGTATTCTCTCCTGTGCTGTCCTATCTAGACAGTTTTGGGCCCCAGCATTTGCTCAATCTATTCTCTGTCTGTGTTCGTATTTTCATCTTGTCTAACCGCCATTATGTGTTTGGTGGCTTCCTATTCTTTTGGGGTCTACTCCAGGGCAGTTAGCTTTCCTCTTTCCATCTTTAGGGATAGCTATCTCTCCGGCTGTGACGAGGCGTCTAGGGCACCGTAGGAACGTCCCACGGCTACTTCTAGTTGTGCGGTTAGTTTAGGAGTCTGCAACCTATTAGTTTCCAACCTCTCTGGTGTTCGGCTGCCTATGCGGTTTTTTCCTCCTGCCTCCTCAGCTACCAAAACATAACACCACAGGTGGCGTCTCGCGAATACCTTACTACAAACTCTATCATCCCCTGTAAATATTCCCCTTTTATTGGATGCCCAGGGCCATGGACCGGGTCACTGCTGCCGTGACACATCCCTTTAAGACACCGGCCCGGTACCGTGTATCTCATTGCCCTGGCGGGCGATCCATAAGCGAGCTCGTTCATGATAATCTTCCAGTGTAACTGTACTTTCGGAGATGGAGATTCTGATTTGGCTTTTATCCTAAGTCATATTACAAGACTCGTTAAAGGGTTGATTGTGACTTGTAGGATCGCTACTTCCAATAGGTGGCGCTATAGAGTACAAGTCCTCTTTGTTTGAAGAGGCAATTTGCATATGGAGCTGAACTGGAAATTTATCAAAGGTCAGTAGACGGTGAACCGAGCTGGATCAATTCACTGTTTACATCTGAGCATTGTTGGGCCTGAAAACAGCTCATCTTTAGGGGAGCTGGGTGTCAGACTCCCATCCATTTGATATTGATGATTGATGACCTACACTAAGGAGAGGACTGCTCTATTTTTTGGGTACAGTGTGTAATGAAGAAGTTATAGATATATTTTGTATTAGCTATCTACTTATTTTTCTTTTATTCTTATTTTTCCATATTTTGTTTAACATTTTAGTGATTTGGAATCAATTGCTCGACATCATCTCCTCACTGACCAAAATCCCACAATGTCTGTCCGCTATTTCATCTTTCTTTTCTGCTTGCTTTCTAAAACTGAACATGGACAAAACAGAATTCATAATCTTTCCCCATCTCACTCTACCCCTCTACCAGACCTATCCATCACTGTCAATGGCTGCTCACTTTCCCCAGTCCCGCATGCTCAGTGCCTCGGGATGATCCTCGATTCTGCCCTCTCTTTCAAACCACATATCCAAGCCCTTGCCTCCTCCTGTTGACTCCAGCTCAAAAATATTTCCTGGATCCGTACATTCCTTGACCAAGAAACTACAAAAACGCTTGTGCACGCCCTCATCATCTCCCGCCTCGACTATTGCAACCTCCTACTCTCTGGCCTCCCCTCTAGCATTCTGGCACTACTCCAATCTATCCTAAACTCTGCTGCCCGACTAATCCACCTGTCTCCCCGTTATTCCCCAGCCTCTCCTTTCTGCCAAGCCCTTCACTGGCTTCCGATTGTCCAGAGGCTCCAGTTCAAAACCCTATCTATGACATACAAAGCCATCAACAACCTGTCTCCTCCATACATCTGTGACATGGTCTCCCGGTATTTTCCTAAACGCAACTTTCGATTGTCTTAAGATCTCCTTCTCTATTCCCCTCTTATCTCTTCTTCCCACAACCGCATACAAGACTTCTCCCGTGCTTCCCCCATACTCTGTAACTCTCTACCCCAACACATCAGACATTCGCCTTCCACGGAAACCTTCAAAAGGAACCCGAAGACCCACCTCTTCCGGAAAACCTACAACCTGCAGTGATCCTCAGTCTACTAAACCGCCGCACGACCAGCTCTACCCTCTCCTAGTGTATCCTCACCCATCCCCTGTAGACTGTGAGCCCTCCCGGGCAGGGTCCTCTCTCCTTTTGTACTTGTGTGTGCCTTGTACTGCCATGTTTATTGTACTTGTCTTTGTATGCCCCTTTTTCATATGTAAAGCGCCATGGAATAATTGACGCTATAAAGATGAATAATAATAATAATCTTCAGTTACAATTGTCTTTTTGTAAAATAGGTATGCAGGAATGAATCTGTAATGTCTGTCAGAGGCCATAGGCTCCAAAAGGTTACCTCAGACAGACTTGGTACTAGCCACTCTATCTGGAAGATTCTAGTGGAACCCTGGTCTTCACTGTTTAACCCCTGTACAGGGATCTGGTCTTAATGCGGACCCACTCGATTACTTCCACAGAAGGGCTGGTGGCCAGAGGAGTGAACCAGAGGCAAGAGCAGTAATGGTAGCCTGGTCAAAACCAGGAGGGCAGAAAACAGGTCTCAGTCAGAAAAGGAATTCAACAAGCAAAGCAAGAAGCAGATAGCACAAGACAGAACCAAAAAAGAACTTTAACTGACAGTGAGCGTCAGAGGTTTATGCGCTTAAATAGATGACAAGCCTGCCCAAGGCTCACGGAAAGGAACCAGGAATTGACGCCATAGCTATGTGACTGAGCAGAACCAACAGATCCAGCCCTACGTCACCTACAACAAAGGCTTAGCGCTTCCCAGTGACCAAAGTGGTAACACAGGGATACGGCACTGGACTGGATGTTATAGAGTCAATATTATAACTTGAGGGTCCAATGTATTATATATTCCATGTCTATAGAAATACATATAAATGTTGATGGATATTTCATTTTTGACGTCAAAAGGGCCATTTCTTTCCATTTGCCTTAATTGCCTCAAATACAGTACAACTACAAGTACTGCAATATTCAATCAAATATTTCCAAGTACATTTCACATTAAGCCATTGTACAGCTGCTACATCAAATAAAACATAGGAGTTTGATCAACCACTGACATGAACCCAGGAGAAATCAATTAGCACTATCATTATTTATTGAAGTTTAACATCTGGCATTAAAGTATCATTAGATATCATCTAATTGTTGGAGAAATTATTCCTATGGAATCCAATTGGGAATTCTTAATGTTCTAACAGTTCTGCTGCACTGTGTTTGGTAAATAATTTCCCATTTGTTTTTATGACCAGTTTTCTGCATAAATCTGTCATGTGCATTAAAAGAGCCTCAATAAAAAAGTCCACTTCTCTGCCTGCACCATGGCACTGACACTGTGCTGCAGCAGATTTTGTTTTTCCCTTTACCTGCCAAATTTGGCAGATATTCTGCAGTTACAGCAGTATTGTTTGCAATTTGTGGATACCTGGGCTGCTGCAGAATTACATACATTAGACAAGTTATTCTTGAAACAGTTTGTAAAAGTTGCCTAATACTGTAGCAGCTAAATCAAGTTGTAATCTTCATTTTTCATTTTTAAAGGAATCCTGAAAAAATTTGCTGTGAGTAGCATCTTCACCTTTGATACTCCTATATCTAAATTTTATTATTATTATTATTATTAATATTATTTTCTATAGCACCATTGATTCCATGGTGCTGTACATGAGAAGGGGTTACATACAAATTACAGGTATCACTTACAGTAAACAAACTAACAATGACAGACTGATACAGAGGGGAGAGGAAATGGGTTTCATATACTTATGAAAGGCCATAAAAATATTTTTACCAGGTTTGGTGACTTTTTTTTTCTTTTACATCGCTGCAATCAAAAGAGTATTTACAGTCTAATGGGCCCCAAGACAAAATTTGTACTTGCCCCAGCCCAGCATGTTGATCCAATACATGGGTTCTATAGTGTTTCTAGAGGCATTTATTGCCCCCCCATAAAAATGAAACAATACATAGTAAATATATAAATCTCACAGTTAAGATAAATTTCTAAGTAAAAGATCTAAATAATATATTGGCTTGTGAAAGTATTCAACCCTTGGCTTTTTACCTATTTTGTTAAACTACAACCTGTGTTTTAATATTTTTGTAATCCGATTTGTGTGTGATGCATCAGCTCTAAATAGTTTGAGTTGCTGAAGTGAAGTGAGAAAAATATAAATTAAATGTATGGGATCAAATAACTAAAAATTGGCATGTGCACATGTATTCACCCCATTTGGTAATGAAGTCCCTAAAAATTTCTGATGTAAGCAATTACCTTCATAAGTCAGATGGTTAGTGAAAGGAAGTCCTCCTGTGTGCAATCTATGTGTCACACGGTCTTTCAGTATATACACACCTTTTCTGAAAGGCCACAGAGGCTACAACACCATTAAACAAGAGGCACCACTAACCAAACAACACCATGAAGACCAAGGAGATCTCCAAATAAGTCAGGGACAAAGTTATTGAGAAGTACAAGTCAGAGTTGGGTTATAAAAAAAATCCCAATCTCTAATGATCCCACAGAGCAACATCAGTCCATTATCATCAAATAGATAGAACATGGTACCACAGCAAACCTGCCAAGAGAAGGTCGCCAACCAAAACCCTCAGCTCAGGCAAGGAGGGCATTAATCAGAGAGTCAGCACAGAGACCAAAGATAACCCTAATAGAGCTGCAGAGTTCCCAAGCAGAGACTGGATTATCTGTCTATCTGACCACGATAAGCTGTACACTCCATAGAAGTGACCTGTATAGAAGAGAGAGTAGAAAAAGTCTTTACTTACCCTCAAAAATTATAAGACTTGAGTTTGCTAAAAGACATGTGAGAGACTCCCAAATGTATGGAGGAAGATGCTGTGGTCAGATGAGACCAAAATTTTACTTTTTGGCCACCAAGGTAAACACTATTTCTGGCTCCAAGCCAACACAGCTCATCACCTTAAGAACACCATACCCACAATGAAACATGGTGGAAGCAGCATCATGCTTTGGAGATATTTTTCGGCATCAGGGACAGGGAAAATGGTTTGAGTCAATGGGTAGATAGATGGTGCAAAATAGAGGGATATTCTTGAGCAAAATCTGTTTCAGTCTGTCAATGATTTGAGACTGTGGTGGGGGTTCACCTTCTAACAAGACAATGACCCAAAGCATACTGCTAAAGCAACACTTGAGTGGTTTAAGAGAAAAAGTTTAAATGTTTTGGAGTAGCCTTGTCAAACTCCAGACTTTAATCCTATTGGGAATCTGTGATCAGACTTGAAGATTGCTGTTCACCAGATGAAACAATCGAACTTGAAGGAGCCGGAGCAGTTTTCCTTGAGGAAATGGGGAAAAGTCCCAGTGGCAAGATGTGGAAAGCGCATAGAGACTTATACAAAGTGGCTTGAAGCTGTAATTGCAGCAAAAGGAGGCTCTACAAAGTACTGACTTTAGAGACGTGAATAGTTATGCACACTGAAGTTTTCAGTAATTTTGTCCTAGTTGTTGTTTGCTTCACAATGCAAAGAAAATCAAATGTTCACAGCCATAGGCATGTTCTTTACATGAATTCTGCAGTCATTTCAAAGTACATCCAGCATCACCACTCTGCTTTATTTGCTTCCATGTAGTCATTATTATATTTTTATATGGCCTGGAATTCTATTTTCATTTTATAAAGCTACTAGCTGAAGAGCCCGGCGCTGCCCGGGCATAGTACCTACGGTTAGTTATAACAAATTGTAATGATTATATCTATATACAAGTATTCAGCTTTCTCCCCATTATGTAGATAGGGCCAAAATAGTTTGGCGATTTGGAACGTGCGGGGGTTAAAATTTCCATTCAACACATAGCCTATGATGCTCCTGGGGTTGAGATGTGCGGGCATGCAAAATTTCATGCCCGTAAGTACAACGGTGCAGATTCCTATCCCGGGCCAAAATTATTTGCCGATTTGGAATGCGCGGGGTTAAAATTTCGACTCAAAACCTAGCCTATGACGCTCCCGGGGTCGAGACGTGCGGGTGTGCAAAATTTCATGCCCGTAAATGCAGATTCCTATGCCGGACATACACACAAGCATTCAGCTTTCTCCCCATTATGTAGATAGGGCCAAAATTGTTTGGCGATTTGGAACGTGCGGGGGTTAAAATTTCCATTCAACACATAGCCTATGATGCTCCTGGGGTTGAGATGTGTGGGCATGCAAAATTTCATGCCCGTAAGTACAACGGTGCAGATTCCTATCCCGGGCCAAAATTATTTGCCGATTTGGAATGCGCGGGGTTAAAATTTCGACTAAAAACCTAGCCTATGACGCTCCCGGGTCGAGACGTGCGGGTGTGCAAAATTTCATGCCCGTAAATGCAGATTCCTATGCCGGACATACACACAAGCATTCAGCTTTCTCCCCATTATGTAGATAGGGCCAAAATTGTTTGGCGATTTGGAACGCGCGGGGTTAAAATTTCGATTCAAAACATAGCCTAGGACTCTTTCGGGGTCGAGACGTGCGGGCGTGCAAAATTTCATGCCCATAAGTGCGACGGTGCGGATTCCAATCCCGGACAAACATACCCAAATACATACACACATACATTCAGCTTTATATATTAGATAAATCCTGCACTTACATTAGACAGCCATTAAGATAATCAATAAAATTCAAAGTACCTACTGCCACAACAGGAGGAAAATTAAAGGAAGACTTAAACTTAAAGAGGACCTGTCACAAGATCAAAAATGGCCAGTTTTTCCATTCTGGTTTTTGTTTTGTGGCAGGGGTTGGGGTCGGTTAAATCCACCATATGATATGGTCTTTTTTTATATTTCTTTTTATCGTCTTTACCAAGGGTAATAATACGTTGCAGCATGAAGCCCAAGATAATCCTGTGAACAACATCTCTTTGATAAAGACCATAAAAATTAGCACTAAATAAAAGGACCCACATCTTCGAAACCATATACCGATTAAAAAAAATTAAAATTAAATAATTGATTTATTTAGGGGAGCAACTGGAATAAAATAAGAGCAAAAACTGAGCACTTTTAACATGGTGACAGCTCCTCTTTAAAGTGTTGTTCTAGTGCTCTCTATGGGCTTGATTCATAAAAGCTTTTATTCCAGAATTCTGGCATTAAAAGTTTTGAAAAACTGCATAATTTTGACTGCGCTAAAATGTTGCTACTTTTGGAATTTTGATGCTATTTTCACCAAGCTCTGACATAGTGGGCCGGTCTGGTATGGGCACAAAGAGGTGCACACCTCTTCATGAATCAGGAACGTCTGACTCCAGCAGATTTCCACATCAAGACTGGCGTGAACCACTGGGCCAGCTCTCCAAAGCACTGATGGAGTCAGTCTCCAATACACGTGACTAAGCTGAGATCAGGCTTCACTCTCCTCTGCTTTGTCCCTTCTGATGCTTTAAAGCGCTGGCCCCTTCAGCTGAAAATGCTTTGATATGCTTTCTAATAATAAGCTTGACATCTGAAGGGTCGGCACTCCAAAGCTTCGGCAATATCCAAGCAGACAAGGATAGTGAAGTCTATGATCTGAGCATGCTCAGACTGCTGTCAATCATTGATACATGGCTCCACCCCCAGCAATGATGTGCCCCTCCCATTTTGTCCAATTCTGGTTTCCAGATTGGAAGAAGTAGAGCCTGCACAACAACAGAGGAATATATGATCCACAAAGACATGCGCCCACAGAAACAGTGCAAGTAATACAAATATATTAGAAAACTGTTAGGAAGAGTTAGGACATATGAAAAGGGGTAGCATAATTGTGAAAAAACCCTTTAAACAATAGGTAATTTTATGATGATACACTCTATTTCACGTCTAACTGACCTATTGTGGTTGCTTTTAGGTATCGCTCTATTGTATGCTTTATTTGACCGGTGGTTTATATCATGTCTGATTTTCAAACCATTTCTTCAGTGCTACCATGTGCCATTTTTGTCACTTTCATTTCTAATAAAAAATTTTTTTTATTTTTTGCTTTGTTTACATGCAAAATTTTGTATATCTCTTTTGCAAAGATATTTTAATTCTAGACAAAAAAAAGAAACAAAAAACATGTCTGATTTATACTAATAATTTTGTGGATAGGGGAGTGAAATCTAATATGTACTTTAGCGGTCCTTTGTGTTCATAACAAAAATTGCAAAAAAAAATATGAAAAAGTGACACATATTTTCTTTTTTCTTTACATTTTTCCCTGATATTGTAGGAAGAAAAACTAAAATAAAGATGGCATAAAAATTAGACCCCATGTATAATGAAATAAAAGCAAAAAAATATTTGAATATCCAAACAAATTTATTTTTAGAGTTTTAAAAACTTCATGTATGAAAAATCAAAATGTGTCTGGTGATGAACAGGGAAAAATAGCTTTACTATTTGTATTATTTACTGTTATTATTATTTTCCTTGACACTGTACGCTGTAGCCACGTCGTCAGATGACCATGGATACATCGGAGGATGCAGCCATGAGACGAGACATTACTATGAGCGTAGAAAATAAGGCAGATATGGTGATATCGGACCCAATAATTACAGTAGGAACAAGTGTAGTTGAAGCAAGGTTGATGTTGCATTAATATTGAGCAAATCCACTACATATTTACTAGAGATGATGCAGAGGGATACTAGCTCTTAATTATGGTGCGGTCCTGGAAAAAAGTGACATTTAGAGAATAAGCTGAGATAGTCGGTACCATGTACAATAGATAAGAAAGCTACTTCTGCATGATATCAGAGCTGTTCACCCAACAGAAAACACCATGGAGGATGTGAATTCTGCCGTGTACTGTGATAAGTGGTGATAAGCGTGATGTGAAGCTCCCTGTAATCATACTTGCATGAACATGCTATTACTGACTGTTCTGGTGACACTCTACGGTACTAGATAATGGAAACACACACAAAGCTCAAATAGGCTAAAAGACTGACCTTTGAAATAAACCTGAAAATTAGAAAAAATATTCAATAAAGTGATAAAATATTACATTTTATGGTCAATTTACTGTTTTTCTGTTATGTTGCACTGCCATCCAAGAAACTAAGAACGGCAATAAAAAAAGGCCAAATGCAGCCATCTATTTCCCTGATAATGTTAGGGCCCATGCATACAAAGCCATGTACATGGAACTGGTATGATAAACTATACAGATCTCCTTATTACTAACTCAAAGATGTGCTTCTATGACAGACCAGATTCTACACTTGAACTAATGCTTTTAGGAAGGAATACCTCTGAGAAATGTAATGCTTTGTTTATTTTTTTCTTGCTTGTGTTTGTTTTATTTTTTAGATATAATGGATTCTATATACAATTGAAGACACATAGAAGTAGAGTGTGAGCCTATAATAAGTTATGTGCTGTATAGAGAAGTATCATCAGTTATGTAATCTTCAAAAATCTTCATCATTACATTTAGAAAAGAATGATTTCAGCAATCAAAAGCAAACAAAAAAAACAACAATATTTACAAGTGAATTTCTGCTGCAGTCAGTGTCTCTAATACCGTGGTGGACACAGAAGAGGACCCCCGTGCAAGAGCAGAATGTGAGCCCTGTTTTGTGTATGTACCAGAAGCCACTCGCTGCTAATTACCAAGATGATCAGGCATGGGAAAAAAGGATCTATATGATCCCACTTGTAATGACATCATCCCCAAATATCTGACATTGTGCTCACTGTAAGAGCGCTGAGAACTCCCACTAATATAGACTGGTAAGAAAAAGTATGCCCCCTTCCTGATTTCCTATTCTTTTGCATGTATGTCGCACTTAAATGTTTCAGATCCCCAAACAAATGTAAATATCAGACAAAGATAACACAAGTAGACATAAAATGCAGTTTTTAAATTAAGGTCTTTATTATTAAAGGAAAAAGAAATCCAAACCTACAGGACCCTGTGTGAAAAAGTTATTGCACCCCATGATCCTAATAGCTGGTGGGCCACCCTTAGCAGCAACAACTGCAATCAAGAGTTTGCGTTAACTCGTAATGTGTCTTTTACAACGACCTGGAGGAATTTTGGTCCACTCATCTATCCAGAATTGGTGCAATTCAGCCACATTGGAGGGTTTCCGAGCATGAACCACCTTTTAAAGGTCATGCCACAGCATCGTTGCGGCCTTTGAACTGACTTCAACTTCACAATATCCTTTTTAAAATGTGATGCCCCAAACTGGATTCTATATTGTAAATGTATCCTTACGAGTGATTTATAGAGGGGTAATAATACCTTGGGTTCTCAGGATATTAATCAAATGAAAAATAAGATCATCGTGGAGCAGGTGAATTTTGTGGTGTACTGTGATAAGCGGTGATAATGGCAGACCTACCACTTCCGTGATTGTTGAGAGACTGGTAATGTAATCAGTGGTCTCAGCAATCACACTGGCATGTGACCAAACACTATTCTAGAGTTTGGCATCAGTAATATAAAAATAATAATTTTTATTTCTATAGCGCCAACATATTCTGCAGCACTTTACATTTCAGGGGTTACTTGTACAAACAAGATAAGACATTACAAAGTGACACATAAGGCCACGTTCTCACAATGAGCTTTTGAAGTGTTTTTGATGTTGCAGAATTTCTGCACCATTTTTGCACCTATTATTTAAATTAGCTTACTTGCATTTTTTCATTGCATTTTTGTGTGCGTTTTTTTAACATGTATTTTTATTAGATTAATGATGCTGCATTTTTTGTATCTTTTTGGTGTGTCATTCTTTAAAGGGAACCTGTCACCATTTTTGTGCCATACCAGCTAAAAATATCATCTTGGTCAGCGTCTGCTATGCATTCCCCTGTATAGCCCTGAAAAAACTTTTTTATTTCTCCCACACTGTATTCTAATTGGCTCCGTCCGGTCCAATGGGCGTGGCTTTGTGCCACTACACCTCTCCCCCTGGCTGCTGCTCTCCGTCCTGGACGTGGATGATACCTCCTGTGTCATCCTTATCGCCATGAGAAATTTCCACCTGCACAGACAAATCGTGTCTCGCGATTGCACAGTATGCTTTGCTCAATTGCGGGCAAAGCCAATAAGCAGAAGTGCGCATGCGCCGGCAAACGTATTTCCTTTACATGTAAGTAGTTCCGGTACATAAGCCGGAAACACGTTTGCCAGCGCATGCGCACTTCTGCTTTTCGGCTTTGCTGAAACATCCAAGCGGCATCAGATTTTTACGAATACCTTTCTATTATAAATAAAGGAAACTATATTTACGTACAGTACATTTTTCAGTGTAGATGTATGGAAATGGATCGGGTGTAGATGTCACACGGACATAAAAATTGGACACGGATGGCACATCAATGAAAATCGTATTAAAAGTAGAAAAAAATTATTCAAGTTTTAAGGATGAAATTCAGATGATTTCTCATACATTAGTCTGCAGAAGCCCTTACTATGCAGACCACCACTGAAGCACTGTAGGCTGAAAGTTTCGCTGGTCTGGGTAGTTATTGTAGGGGCATCTGCTGTAGCAGTGAGGGTTGTGTTAGCCTAGGAAGGGGTGAGCTTAAAACTAGGATAAGCAGTTAGTGAGCCTAGGTGGGTTTTTGAGTTGATACAAGTCAGCAATGGAGGTGCTGAGGAGAAGCTGAAGCATAGCACTGGTCTCCTGGAGAGTGGCTGGAAAGTTTTGGTTGCACATTAGAATCGCATTGAGTGAATAACCAATTAGCATGTGCCTCTTAATGAATTTGGTGTATCTTTCAGCTGCCATGCTTCACTGGAAGAAATGTACTTTAGCCAGGAACTGGAGTATATTTGTCGTAATTTCCCTCAATTTTGTGGTGTCTAAAAGACATTATATGCACACACTCTTACATTAGACAGTCTTAGGCCTCTTTCACGCATCAGTTTTTTGCCGTCAGGCGTGATCCGGCGCTTTTTGAAAAAAACGGATCAGTTTTTTTAAACCGTTGGATGCGTTTTTTTGTCATTGACTATCATTAGCGCAGGATTGCGCCGGATGTCATTGCGTTGCGTCCGTTTTTTGCCGGATCTGGCGGAAATGTACATTCCGGCGGCCGGACGAAACGGTCACTGCAACGTTTTTTTTTCCTGCCGGACTCGCCTGATAGCGCCTGATGCGGCGCATCAGGCGGCCGGAATCAATGCAAGTCTATGGTGCCGTATCAGTCTTTTGTGCAATCCGCCCAAAAGCCTGATCCGGATTCTGGAAACCAAGGTCTCTCTCTCTCTCTCTCTCTCTCTCTCTCTCTCTCTCTCCCCGGACATGCATACCTGCATTTTCCAGGTTGAAAAGTTCAGGACGGATCCGGCAAAAAACCTGATCCGTTGCATCAGTTTTTCCACAATCAGCGCCGAATCTGTCCTTTCTGGTTTTGGATGGATGGTGCCTGACGGCACAAAACGGATGTGTGAAAGAGGCCTTAAAGTGCACCTTATTTATCACTGTGGTTCATGTTGCATTTTTAGACTATTTTACACCAGGTATCAGTTGGCTTATTTTTAGACCACTTTTTAAACCAAGGAACTGGAGCAAACCTTTAGTAAATCTGGTATATTTTACAGACACATTTAGTAAGAGGTAATATGCATTCTCCATGTTGATGAGTTGGCGCTCAAGTAATGTTCCAACTTCCATAGATAAACACCGTATATGAAAATCTCGGCACTCTAAGAGATAATGTGAATATACTATCCAGAGTTGGATCAGTGGGGTTGTTTGGCACTTAGATTTGGGGTCTGAGCCCCGGATCATAAATGCACTGCCCCAAATCTCTAGGTATCTTTAAAAAAAAAAAGAAATTAGATTAAATTAGATTGCTGTCAGCCCCTCTGCAGCCGCCGGTACACTTCCGGGGGTTAAAGTGCCGGGAGCGGTCCGTGACCGCTCCTGGCACTTAGTGCTGGGTGTCAGCTGTGAAAATGAGCTGACACCCGGCCTTGATCGGCCGCGCTTCCCCCAAGAGCGCGGCCAATCGACTATGACATACTATCCCGTCACTGGGACTAAAGGCCCAGGTCACATGGAAGGGATAGTACGTCATATGGTAGAAAGGGATTAATCTAACACAGACAGATCCCAAGACTGCTAGGCCAACCAATAAAAAAATATCAGCTGACTTTTATGCCAATCAAATAATGATGAGACATGGGTCTTCTAACTACATTTTACAATATAGGCAACTTTTTCATCAATTTATAGTTGATATGTATGCCAAGGTAGAAAGTGAGCGTCTTTTGTACGTACGACTGAACCAACAAAACCTTAGAGTGGATGAATACATTAATTTAATGGATGCTGTTGCTAATGATGGCAACGTGGCTGACATTGGGTGTATGTTTATTTTACCGGCTACATTTACTGGAAGTCCCAGACATATGTGTTGTGAATGTTCTGGATTCTGAGTTGGGGCTCCCTCTGGTGGCTGTTGATATTAATGAAGTTGCTTTGACTGACAGAGGCCCTTCAGCTGAGGATCCAGCTGCGGACAATTGGCAATCTGGGAATGATTACAGGGGAGATTTAAGGGAGTAACTTTCCCATGATCCTCTAGGGTGATTAGTTTTCTCTTCCTGGTCCAGTTTGGAAGTCAGCTTGCTGCGGGCTCCTACAACTTTCAGATAAGCTATTTTCTGCTCATTTCTGTGGTTTTGTTTTCTTTTGTTTTTCTGCCTTCTGCGTGAGGTCAGCCGGGTCCCCCTGCTGGGGCCTGCTCTGGTCTCTGTTTCTCATTTACTTCGGTTTATTTGTTCAGTCCCTGTTATTTCAGTGGCTGCTGGCTAGCTACCTGTTCACACCAGAGTTCTGATCTAGCGGAGGGAGATCGTGTGGTCTCAGTATTTTTTTTTTAATCAGAAGTGTTGAAATTTTTCCTAGGGTTTTGCTGGATTGCAGAAAGTATTTTTTTTCTGTCCTGTCCTATCTAGATAGTTTTGGGCCCCAGCGTTTGCTTACTCTATTTTCTGCCTGCGTTTGTATTTCATCTTGTCTAACCATTAATATATGTGTGGGGGCTACCTATTCCTTTGGGGCGCTTCTCCGGGGCAGTTAGCTTTCTCCTTTCGGTCTTTAGGCTTAGCTAACTCTCCGGCTGTGTCGAGGCGTCTAGGTCATCGTAGGTACGTTCCACGGCTGCTTCTAGTTGTGTGGTTAGTTTAGGGGTCTGCAATCCATTAGTTTCCGACCTCTTTGGGTGACTGGCTGCCTTGGCAATTTTTGTTACTGCTCTACTCGGCTACCATATCATAACACATATGCATGAGTATGCTTAGGATGCCATGACATATGTTCGGATATATGGTTGTCCTGATTTGTTTATTACAGTTACATGTAATCCATGTTGGCCAGAGATAAGGGAAGAGCTTCTGAATGGTCAGAGCCCCTCTGATCGACATGATTTAACAGCAAGGACGTTTAAACAAAAACTGATTAAGCTCATGGACGTAATTACAAAGTGTTACATTTTTGGTGAAAGTCAGTGTTGGATGTATTCAATTGAGGTCTTCCACATGCTCATTTACTGATATGGCTAAAGGATAAGATACACCCTGATCAAATTGACATTGTTATTTCTGCTGAGCTTCCAAATCCAGAAGAGGACCGGTACTTTTTGAAACTATTTCTAAAAATATGATCCATGGCCCATGTGGGCCACTTAACCCCAGATCACCATGTATGAAGGAAGGAAAATGTACTAAAAGGTATCCTCAAAACTTGATTGTAGAAACATGAACAGAAGACGGAAACCTGAACAGGGAACATATACTGCCACAATCAGATTAAAAAGGGTTAAACAAAACACAGATATTGAAATAGATAATCAATGGGTTGTACCTTACTCTCCACTGCTTTCAAAAGTGTTTGATGCGCACATTATCGTAGAATATTGTAACTCTGTTAAGTCAATTAAATACATTTTCAAATATGTTAACAAGGGCAGTGATATGGCAGTTTTCCAGCTAGAGAATCCAAAATGTACTGTACATCTGATGAGATTATGCTGTATCAGATAGGAAGGTGCATAAGTAGTAATGAAGCCGTGTGGTGATTACTAAATTTTCCCATGCATGAAAGACATCCGACTGTAGTTCATTTCAGGGTCCATCTTGGAAATGAACAATGAGTTTATTTTACTCCCAACAATGCAGAGGAAAGAGCTGCTTGACCACCTAATACAACATTGACAGCTTTCTTTCTCCTATGTCAAGCAGATCCATTTGTAAGGACTTTATTACATTCAGATGTTCCAAAATATTATACATGGAATATATCAAGAAAAGTATTTTGCAAGAGGAAACAAGGTGCAAGGGTCCCAGGATGGGACGGACGTTCCAGTGATGCTCTTGGACGTGTGTATACAGTCAGGGGCGGAACTATCGTGGAAGCAGGGGAAGCAGCTGCCATAGGGCCCGGGCTAGCAGGGGGCCCGTCCCTGCTGCAGCTGTCTCCCCTGCGGCTGTGTTCCGCCGCCCATGGCCTGAGAGTCGGCGGTTCCCTGTGCTGGCTGTCATGCTGACAGCCGGCGCAGAGAAGCTGCTGCGTGCCGTCTCCCAGGAATCAATTGCACTGGTGTCTATACAGACGCCAGTACAATTGAAGCTCTGACCGCCGGGTCAGAGCGACGTCTGCAGCGTGATCATGTCATGTGATCACGCTGCTGACGTCACTCGTCGGCGGCGCCCAGAAGGGTGAACACTGGTGGTGAGTGTGCTCCACTGTGGAGCTGAAGATACCACCGAAGATTAACGGGGGCACATACTGTGTGAGTGATAACTCTGCATTCTTGGCTGCATTACTACTTGAGGGGCACATTACTACTGATGGGAGAATAAGAGGGCTTATTACTAGTTATGGGGGCATAATGTGCCTGCATTAATAGTTATGCGGGACATGGTTACTAGTAATGGTAGCATAAGGGGGCTGCATTGCTACCAGTCCATTATATTATATTGTGTTTCCATAATGTCTGCTTTAAATACAGCTCTGATTTGGGCAAAAAGCTGGCCGTTATGAGACTGAAGAGTATTTTTTGGGCCTAGAGAATTGCTGTGATTTGCTCCGCCCACTGCTATTGGCTCCGCCCACTATCAGAACCCCCCCCCCCCCCCCCCCCCCCCCGCCGCCCGTTTGGGAGAGGGGGCCCCGTTCAAAATTTTGCTGTGGGGCCCCGCCATTTCTAGTTACGCCACTGTATACAGTGCATCCAAACAATGCAGAGTGTTACTACCTCCGATTACTGCTTCACACTGTCCGTGGGCCAACTTCTTTCACAGATGTGAAAATAGTTGATGGAGAGCTGTGTCAAACTTACAGGGAAGCATGCCAAAAGCGTGGTCTGATCGAAGACGATCAACACTGGGACATGACATTGCAGGAAGCATCTCTAACTCGCTTTCCACCTCAACTAAGAAACCTGTTCTCTATAATAATTACAAGCTGCGCACCTTCCAATCCCTGTGCTCTTTGGGACAAATACAAAGAATATCTTAGTGAAGATATTCTTAGAGTGCAAAGGAGAGTTAATCCAGACTTAGACTTAAATTTCACTGCTGACATATTCAACAAAGCCCTCTTGACGTTAGAAGAAAGGTGCATATCTGTCAATAGTAAAACTCTAATAGAATTAGGATTACCAGCACCAAATCGACCAGACTTTGATATTATGAACAGAGATATTCTGTAAGAAAAAAGCTATGATTTGGAAAAATGTAAAGAATTTGTCATATTAAATAAGCCTCTTTTGGTTGATGACCAAAAATCGGCCTATATTGCAATTATGACTCAGTGGAAATGGAGGACTATTTTTCCTAGATGCATCAGGAGGTACTGATAAAACATTTTTAATTAATTTGCTGCTTGCAGAAATTCGCTCAATGACATTGCCTTGGCTGTTACATCATCTGGGATTGCGGCCACTCTTTTAGATAGAGGGCGCACGGCTCATTCAGTACTAGGATTGCCCTTTAATCTAGTGCTGTCAGAAACTCCTGTCTGTAATATCACTAAGGGCTCTGGGAAAGCTAAGGTATTAAAAACTTGCAAAGTAATTGTTTGGGATGAATGTACCATGGCGCACAAGAAAGCGGTCGAGGCCCTTGATCGCACCTTGAAAGATCTGGGGGGAACTGATCGTTTAATGGGGGGAATTGTT
>JARQOD010000006.1:97788851-97826983 GCA_033576555.1 Oophaga sylvatica
ATGTATTTTACATGTGCATCAAGTTAGGCTAGTAAAGAGTAAACCAGATTTATTTGTACTTATTTTACTATGTTGGGGGGGCGCCATTTTGCAGTTCGCCTCAGGCAGCAGAGAGGCTAGGTTCACCCCTGCTTGTGAGCGCCTTCTGTGCCACCACATGTCCTATTTCTTGCAATAAAGGCAATTTTATTAATAGTTATCCCTGTATTCAAACATGTTTACACTACTTTTTAGTTGGCTTAATATGTACCAGAAATCTGGACCACAATTTGGGCTCAATATTTGGTGTGCAATGTCGCAAGTTAGGCCTTTTTCCGCTAATCCGTGTCATTTCCAGTAAGGTTAGGCCCCTTGTCTAGTAAATTATAGAAAGTATAGCTAAAAAAAATTAAAATCTTCTCCAATGCGTTTGTACATTCGGTTTAGTGTAGAATATCATACATAATTTTACCAAGCCTCCCTTCTGCATCATGTGAGTTTTTAATGTTTATATTTAATTATTTTTTGTCTTTGTTAAGAATTTAATGAGGTATTTATTGTATCTGTCTTATGATTGTCATAAAGTATTTGTGCTTGACTTAATTTGGACTGTCTTATAATACCAGCATGCTAATGTATAATATGTGGACCGCTTAGGGAGATAATTTGCTGTTTGACAAATATAATCTACAGTAATCATTTTCCTTCTTGCATCCATGTACTCTAACCTCTTTTATGGGTCATATAAAGTCTCTGCTCCCAGCAGGTGCTGACTTGACTTGCTTGAGAAACAAGGATTAAATATAGGAATATCAATATGTGTTTGGCGGGATTATGCCACTAACAGATGCTTTATGGCGCACATTATACTCAAATGTTAGTACGAAGCTGGTATACCCAAAATATTTGCTCATAATCCAATGTAAAACAAGGGTTAGGAATAGTTCATGATAAAATCTTCTCATTTTAAATCTTAAGTATTTTTGTCATTTGGATGGTAATCTCATTTCTAAGACTACAATCTAATATCAGATGCTTAGGCTCGTAACCGTTGTACTCAAAGTAGATTATGTTTGCTTGCTGACAATGATGGTAAATCTCACCAGTATTCTTTATGTCTAAATCAAAAAGCGCAAAGAAACCTACCTTTAAATGTATACAAAAAGTATTTGAAATCAATTTCAATTTAGAACAGCTTTGAAAAAGTTGTTTTAATTTCAATTTTATTTTCCTGTAGCTGTTACGAAAAACAGAAAGACAATGGCCAGGCAGGTTTTAGATTAAAGTGTGGCCTTTGGGCAAAAACTAAAAGTGGGGCCCCAAATTTTAACATATTCATCATCACTAAAGAAACATTTAGGTTGCTAAACGAGTGCAAATTAACTATATTCAAGTCATTTGATGCCATTTGTGCATGGGCTAACGAAGAACGATGGAGACAGAGCAATCACTAATATATCCTTCTGTCCCTATGCAATATCAATTTATTGCAGCACATCTACTGTTTACACTGGATGAACATGTCATAGCAAACTCTTCTCCTCTTCAGTTCTTCCCTATTCTGTAGGGTGAAAAACCATTGGTCCCATGATTATAATGTCTGTAAAGGTCTTTCTATAATCTTACCTTCAAAACATGAACTGATAATGTAATATTGACATTAGTGAAGTATCTGGCTTGTAATGAGGGGGCTCTTTTGGAGATAGGGGTCCTACACATTTGCCCATTTTGCTTTCCCGCTTATTGCTAGTCCACGACATCGGACGAAGACAAAAAATGTGATCTAGTCTCCTGATTATTTTTTTAGACATTTTTTCATGCTGCATACTTTTATTATTATTATAATCTATACGGAACAAGACAATTTGGCAACAAAGGGGTGTTCTCAAGTTATTAAATTGCTTTAGTTAGCATAAAAATAAGCAAGTTTGCAATTGACATGTGTTATGATTTGGTAACTGAGGAGGACAGGAGCAAAACAGCAAGGCAGCCGAACACCTGAGAGGTTGGGAACTTATGGGTTGCAGATCCCTAAACTAACCGCACAACTAGAAGCAGCCGTGGAGCGTACCTACGGTGATCCTAGACGCCTCGGCACAGGCGGAGAGCTAGCTACACCTAAAGACAGAAACAGGAAAGCTAACTGCCCCGGAGTAGAGCCCCAAAGGAATAGGCAGCCCTCAAACATATAATGGCGGTTAGACAAGATGAAACACAAACGCATACAGAAAATAGAATGAGCAAACGCAGGGGCCAAACACTGACTTAATAGGACAGGAAAGAACAGAATACTATCTGCAACCCAGCAAAACCCTAGCAAAACTTCCAATACTTCTGATTACAAAAATGCTGAGATCACAAGATATCGCCACCCACTAAATCAGATCTCAGAGTGAACAAGGCTAACCCGCAGTCACTCAAAAAGCAGGGAAAGAGCAATTGAACAAATAATAGTGGCTACAGAAAACAGAGAGAAGCACAAGCACCAGGAGGGGACCCGGCTAACCTTCACAAAGGTGCAGACAAAAATGGAAATAGCAAACACAATAGAAATAAGGAGAAAATATCTTATCTGAAAGTAGCAGAAGCAGGCAAGACACCAGCAGACTTCTAAATGAACCAGGAAAACAACAATTGATCACCGTCGAGGCTCATGGGAAGGCAGCTCCCTTATATCAGTCCAGTCAGTGACTCCTGATTGCCAGGTATCGCACCCGGCTGAGGAGGCCCAGTCATTCGATACAGCTTCAGTACCGACAGCAACCACCAGAGGGAGCCTCCGCTCAGAAATTGTCTCCAATATGTTCACAACAGACATGCTTTTTCTATCTGCTATCATTCTACTGCTGTGAAAGCTTTTGCCTTACATAATGTGCAGCATGTTCACAAGGAGATTGGCCTCCAGAGCTTGTCTGAGTGTCCTAAGAAATTACATTCCAGTAGTGGACTTAACTCTTAACATCCCAGTCAGCTCTCTCCAGTTCATTGATTTCTGTACAGCAATCAGCTTCTCACCTTCCTCCCCCTCTCAGCTCTTGAGCTGTTTGCAGTAGAATCATAATCCCCAGACTGCACCATCAAATGTGAGGGAAAAAATAAGGAAAAAAAAGTTTTGGTAGCGCAGTCACGATGAAGACAAGTATGAGAAGATGTTGAAAAAAAAAGAGGTTTTATTAAAAGACGGCAACACATTTCAAAGTTGATCTGATTACTTCTTTAGGCTATCATACAAAGAACTATATAAAAAAGTTTATATAGGAAACCGTAATCCAAGGAAATTACATGCCCCACCCACTGGTGAGTATCAAGACCCAAACACAAAATAGAACAACATATAAATAGTTTATAATCATAATACAAAAAAGAAATTAAAATTATATAATATTAACCGATTAACCCCTGTGCCTCCAATAAATGTTCAAAATAATGGTAGTAATAATACTAAGGGGTCCAACAAGTGAGAGTAAGTGAACTTAAGTGCTGGTCCGAAAAAGAATCATATATAACTCAATGAGAACTTACTTGGATCCTATAAGCAGTGACACGTGCTGTGACATAGGAACCCGGCTTCTCAGGAAGATGTCAGCAGGCCCAGGGCGTGTGTTGACATAAAAACGAGCAGGCAGGCAATCTTGCAGGGGAGCGTCCTCCCTGGGGAGCAGAGTGCCTCCTGAACTGGCGCGCAGCTGAGTTTGTGTGCTGCGGTGTCCTGCGGCTGAAGGACGCCGTGGGGAGAAGACAGGATAGATTGGAGGTGGAAATGGAAGGATGGGTGACGTCACCACAGGATGGGGGCCGGGAAGAGTCAGTTCTAGCCAATGCGTTTCAAAGGCTCTCAGGCCTTCTTCATCAGGGATAGAGACCCACTGAACCTCCGGTCTTAAATCACTGTTGGTGTCCAACACTCCTCCCCCATGAATGAAGTGCACATGTCACCATAATACAATCATTTTACTTGCATGTCTAATTACTAAAAGGTAGCCATGGCTGGTATGTACCTAAGGAAATTTATTAAAATCAAAAACTTTTATTAGTGAGTTGCTTATAAAAATTATTAAATATGTGTGTGCCCAATAAATTGTTAAAACCTGTTTAAATGACTGCTGGCCGCAAGAGCCATTGATCTAGCTAAAAGATATATGTATATATGTTTTCCTTTTTATTCCCATTGGACCTAGGAGGTACATAATCACCACATTAATAAGAATAAAAATAAATAAAAATATAAACAAGTACACAATAAAACTAATGGTAGCTGATATAACATATAGCTTATATGAATTGTGACTTATTCTTACAGTTTAAAAAATATATCAAATGTGCACTTAAGTTCACTTACTCTCACTTGTTGGACCCCTTAGTTTTATTACTACCATTATTTTGAGCATTTATTGGAGGCGCAGGGGTTAATCGGTTAATATCTACTCCGTTTTTTTCCCTTAGTCGGCACATGCACAGAAGCTGACAGATCCCCAGCAGCCTCCATGCAAGGGTATATTTAGGTGGATGTGCACATGACTATTGGCTTATATATTTGTACATGATTACT
Source organism: Oophaga sylvatica (assembly GCA_033576555.1). Lineage (NCBI taxonomy): Eukaryota > Metazoa > Chordata > Amphibia > Anura > Dendrobatidae > Oophaga > Oophaga sylvatica. The sequence continues at coordinate 97,793,380 of JARQOD010000006.1, forward strand.
ACTCTATACTTGCACATCCACACATATACATGCATGGTTTTTGATGCTCAATTTTCTAGGTTGCGCCAATGTATCGTCTTTAACTTAAAATTATATATATAATTCTACATGAAAAAGAAAATAATTGTGACTAAATAAAAAAATGTCATCCTTTACAGATAATCTAGATTTTACTTGTGATTGGAATAACCATTTAAGCAGTTGTTCCCTGGGTCTGATAATTAAACTGATACAAAACAGGGAAAGTATATTACATGCTGCCATCAAGAAAGCAAAAAATATTATTAAGCAGAAAACACAAATTAATGAGTATAAAGAATATCTACAGATGGATCAATCTACTATTTATAGACTCAATAAATTTGAGAAAGATATAATACATAAAAAAGTCAGAAGATCATTAGAGATCAGAGAGATTATGAAACAGGTCACATCCTGTAGTTTAATCGATCAGATGGAAAATACTCCCCGAGAGCTCTTGATACTAAGGTTAAAACACTTACAGTAGTGACTGATTCAATTAATATTAATAATAATAATAATAATAAAAGTAAAACACATATTTTATAAAATACTATTTACGCCACATAAAAATGGTAATATTTCTTAGAAAAACCACAGAGGTGATATGAGTTCCTGCAGGATTATTACTAAGTCAGTGTATAAAAAACAACAATCTATCTATATAATTGTCTAACTTTTAACTTTCGTCTGTAACGGAAATCCTGCGTCGCTGATTGGTCGCACCCGGCGGGACTCGACCAATCAGCGACAGGCACATCCGGCCGCGAATTGGCGCAGGATTTCAACCTGGCACGCCACCGCTATCGTCAAGAGATCAGTGGCGCTAGGCGCTGATCTCCTGGCAACAGGCACAGTCCAGCATGCCACCGACGGTAGCCGCGGGTCATCTCCAGTACATACTCACCTTCCGTTCCTGCATCCCTGTCACGGCGCGTCTGCTTCTATCCTGTGCGGTGCGGTCACATAGTACCGCTCATTAAGGTCATGAATATGGACGCGACACCACTCCCATAGGCGTGGCATTCATATTCATGACCTTAATGAGCGGTACCATGTGACCGCTTCACAGAGGAACAAGCAGACCGCCGTGATAGAGATGCAGCGACGGAGCGAGGAGTGTTATGATTTGGTAGCTGAGGAGAGCAGGCAAAAATGGCAATACACCAGAGAGGTTTGAATCTACTGGATTGCAGTACCCTGACTAACCACCACAACTAAAGGCAGCCGTGGAGCGTTCCTACATTGGTCCTAGACGCCTCATCACAGCCTGAGAGGTTAACTACACCTAAAGATAGAAAGAGGAAAGCTATCTGCCCCGGAGCAGATCCCCAAAGAACATAGGAAGCCCCCAAACATGTAATGCCGGTTAGACAAGAGGAAATACAGACACAGACAGAAAATAGTATGAGCAAACGTTGGGGCCCAATCTGCCTAGACAGAAAAGGATAGGAAAGATACTTACTGCAATCCAAAAAAAACCCTAAAAAATGCCAACGCTACTAATTGCGAAAACACCTGAGATCACACGACCTCTACCACCTAAATTAGTTCTCTGGTGTAACAAAACTAAGCCGCAGCCACTGAAAAAACTGGAAGAGACAAATGAACAAATAACAGTGGCTCCAGAGGAAATGAGAGGAGCCCAAGCCCCTGGGAGGGGAACCTGGCTAACCTCACAGAAATGCAGAGAAATATGCAAATGGTAAGCACAAAAACAGAAAATATCTTATCTGAGAGCAGGAGAAGAGGCAAGACACAGCAAGCTTCCAAGTGAACCAGGAAACAACGTTGAGACAAGAACAATTGATCACCGGCAACCATGATGGGAGGGAACCTCCCTTATATCCAGCCAGTCTGTGATTCCTGATTGCCAATCCTCATTGAATGGTTCAGTACCGTCTGTAACCACCAGAGGGAGCTTCTGCTCAGAATTCATTTCTAAAACATTCACAACAGAGGAGGGTAAGTATGATGGAGGAGGACGTGGGAGCCCAGTGGAGGGTGGGAGTGGAGCCATGTATACAGGGTGGGAGCGGAGCCATGTATATAGGATTGGAGGGTGGGAGCGGAGCCATGTATATAGGATGGGAGAGTGGGAGCGGAGCCATGTATATAGGATGGGAGAGTGGGAGCGGACCATGTATATAGGATGGGAGGGGATCCATGTATATAGGATGGGAGGGTGGGAGCGGAGCCATGTATATAGGATGGGAGGGTGGGAGCAGAGTCATGTATATAGGATGGGAGGGTGGGAGCGGAGCCATGTATATAGGATGGGAGGGTGGGAGCTGAGCCATGTATATAGGATGGGAGGATGGGAGAGGAGCCATGTATATAGGATGGGAGTGTGGGAGCAGAGTCATGTATATAGGATGGGAGGGTGGAAGCGGAGCCATGTATATAGGATGGGAGGGTGGGAACGGAGCCATGTATATAGGATGGGAGGGTGGGAGCTGAGCCATGTATATAGGATGGCAGGATGGGAGCGGAGTCATGTATATAGGATGGGAGGGTGGGAGCGGAGCCATGTATATAGGATGGGAGGGTGGGAGCGGAGCCATGTATATAGCATGGGAGGGTGGGAGTGGAGCCATGCATACAAGGATGGGAGGGTGGGAGCGGAGCCATGCATACAAGGGTGGGAGCAGAGCCATGCATAAATAAACTACATACATATTCTAGAATACCCGATGCGTTAGAATCGGGCCACCATCTAGTTATCACATAATGCACCATCAGTTAGTCACCACCTATCCAATTTTATTTCACCTTGTGAGAACAGTGCTCTGGGTGTGACAGCTGACACCTCATGGGTTAACTTGGTTACACCCTCACAAGCAGATGGTTCTACATCAGAAGTTATTGACATGAGAATGTCTCAACTTGATAGGCAACTTGCACTATTGATTCACACTCAGAGGATTCTAGATCAGATTTGTTTGATTTGAGTGACATTAGCTAACTAACTATTTGCTCTACTTCTAGTAAGGAATTCCTTCATAGTTCCAACTGCACCATCATTGCATCGCCTCTGGCCAATAAAATAATGGTTTTGCCCCAATGTGGTCCTAATGATAAAAAAATTATAATATTCATTTGGGGCAAAATCCTTTCTTAGGGGCAACGTTGAACAACACTTCAACGATTCCCCTTATTATGACATCTTATTTGGAACAAAACAAATCCAAAGTCATTTTTTTCCAATTCTAAGTCGCATCTCTCCATATCTAGTGAGAACATGAAAGAGAAAAGGGAATCCTCAACTCACTATAGGAGACGAGGTTAGAGGGGTTGAGTATCTCGATTCACACCTTGCAACATACAACATAAAGAAAAACAGAGTATAAAGATGTTTAACTTATCTAAGTACACGCTTCACCCCTCTGAAGTCAGCCGTTTGTCCCAAATCTGGTATCAATGCATATCAATTGTTTTTAGATTTAAATAAATATATTAGGAAACTCACTTTAGCCAGACTTTTTGTCATGAAAAATTATCTCAAAATATTATATGTATGATGGATGATCCAATCAGGACGGATATCTAAAATGTTTATGTTAAAACTAAGTTACATTTTTATCCTTTTCATCATAAATGTAATTTCTTTGAAACATTTCATGCAAAATTGTTGAAGCATAACCAGGACATAGGAAAATCTCACCAAACAAGAACGTAGAGACCTTTCTTCATTAAGAAACAATGGGGATATATTACAAGGGTTGCTGACAAAGGTGGATTTACAGTTTTCTTGGATCTCGCAGGACACATCTTTGGATCTGAACAGATAGGGGATAAGACCCAACTGATATTTTATTGAATATCGTAATTTGATTTTAGGAGCAGACCATTTAGTTACATAGGGTGAAAAAAGACCTAGGTCCATCAAGTTCAACCTTTCTCCACCAATTATAAATTCTTTGTCATTCATTAGGGCTAATGTAAGCGTCCATCCTGTTTTCAAAAGCTGTTGTAGTGCCTGCCATTACTACCTCCACAAGCTGACTGCTCAAACTGTAAAGAAGCCTTTCCTATTTAGCTTCCAAAATTGCCTTTCTTCCATGTTTGAGAATTACAAATAAAAGAGACAGAGAATTTTTAATAATAAAGAACTATACAGTACCTCATTTTTATTGTTTGCCAAATGTGCATAAAGATATTAAGAATCCCCCCGGACATTCCATCATTTCGGCCATTGGTTAAATCATCTGTAAATTCTATATTGATTTACTGAATTTTTTCAACTCTTTGTTTCACAATTACCATAGGTATTTAATCGACTTTTCCCATCTTATAGTCAAATATCTGTACCATCTCATTGTATTTTTTTTATTTTAGATGTAAATGCTTTATACCCTAATGTTGAGCATAATTTGGGTATAGTAGCCTAATAATTTTATTTGCACAATAACAGTGAACTTTCCAAGGATCAGACAAGGGGTTGTGCAATGGGGACTTGTTCTGCTTTAAGGTATGCAGATTCGTTTGTAGGCTGTTTTATGTCCCTGTTTATCTCCCCCTTCATTCTGCACCTGGGTCACATCTCTTTTTATAAACATTTTATTGATGATTTATTTATCACTCGGTCAGGTACTGTTCATGAAGATGATTTTTCAGCAATTGAATTTAAACCCATGGGGTCTGGTTTTTAATCCAATCTATTCTTCTACAGCTATCCAATTTCTAAATCTCACAATCACACGAGATCCTACAGGCAAGATTAAAACATCCTTTTTTAAATTATTTAGAATTCAGCAGGGTCATCTCCCTATGTGGATCAAAAATATCCCATATGGTCAGTATTGTCAGATCAGAAAAAACTGCACCTTAGATGCAGATTTTAATACACAGGAACATCTCCTACAAAAAGGTTTCTTGCTAAAGGTTGGCCCTAAAGAAATCCTTTTGGACGCCTATCGCAAAACCAGATTGACATCCCAGAAGAAATTTATTTAAAAAAAAAAGACAGGAGATTAGATAAATAAGAAAATGCTAAAACTACTGAAACTACTGAAAATATTGATACTTTTCAATTTTGTCTTATCACCACGTATAATAAAGGCTATGCTCCCATTAGAAAGGTATTAAGCAATCTTTGGACTATTATCTGTGGTGGTCCGATTCTAAATAAGATAATTTACCAGAAACTGAATATAATATTTAGGAGAAATAAAAGATAAAAAAATTATCTGGCACTGAGACAAATTGAATCGAAGCTGAATGCTCAGGACACATGTAGTCTACCGTTGTTCTAATAATTGTTCTACAGTTCTAGATTTAAAAGGCTGTTTTAAATGTGTCGATGTAAAGTGTTTGTGTTGTGATATGTTAATGCGTACAAGCAATAGATTTGATTCTCTTGTGACAGATGAGATTTTTTATATAAGTCAACTTTTAAATTGCAGTATTTATTTTATTTATTTGTTACAGTGTAGCTGTTATCTATAATACGTCGGAAGAACTGTTAGGAAAAGGATGAATAAATTCGGAAACAACATTAAAAATGGAATTTTAAATTATAGTCTGTCTAAACAGTTTTATTCGACACAGAATAAAGTTCCCCCTTGTTTAAGATTGAAAATAATAGAACAAATCACCGAATCGCATCCATACTGCTTTAGGAAGTTGGTTAATAGAGAATCCTTTTGAATTTTCAAGCTAGATTTTTTTCAACATTTTTGACACTTCTGACAGTAAGGGCCTGGATAAGAGGCAGAAGAATGTAGAAAAGTGCCATATGTAACCACCAACTTGGACACCACCAGAGCTTGTCTTGCCCATGCCATCAGCTATAACTTTCTATTATAAATCGACATAGCTCTTTGTACTGTCATGGGCAAAAGTTTTGAGAATGACACAAATATTATATTTTCACATGATCTGCTGCCCTCTGGTTTTTATGTGTGTGTTTGACAGATGTTTTTATCACAGACAGAAATATAATTGCAAACATATGAGTAACAAAAGCTTACCGTATATACTCGTGTATAAGCCGACCCGTGTATAAGCCGACCCCCCTAATTTCCCCTAATTTTGCCACAAAAAACTGGGAAAACTTATTGACTCGTGTATAAGCCGGTTGTATAAACTGCCCTCCTGCTCTGTGCTGCTCCCGTCCTGCTCCTTGCTCCCCCATCCAGCTCTGTGCTCCCCCATTCTCCTCTGTACTCCCCCCTCCTGCTCCGTCCTCCGCTGTGCTCCCCCATTCCTTCTCCGTCCTCCTGTGCCCCCCCATCCTGCTCCATGCTCCTCTGTGCCCTCCATCCTCCCCCCCGTCCTGCTCCGTGCTCATTGTCCTCCTCCATGCTTCCCCCGTCCTCCCCCCATCCTCCTCCATGCTTCCCGCGTCCTGCTCCATGCTTCCCCATCCTCCGTTCTCCCCCCGTCCTCTTCCATGCTTCCCCGTCCTCCGTTCTCCCCCCCGTCCTCTTCCATGCTTCCCCGTCCTGCTCCATGCTTCCCCCGTCCTCCTCCATGCTTCCCCGTCCTCCGTTCTCCCCCCGTCCTCCCCATGCTTCCCCCGTCCTCCGTTCTCCCCGTCCTCCTCCATGCTTCCCCATCCTGCTCCATCCTTCCCCGTCCTCCTCCATGCTTCCCCGTCCTCCGTTCTCCCCCCGTCCTCTTCCATGCTTCCCCGTCCACCGTTCTCCCCCCCGTCCTGCTCCATGCTTCCCCCGTCCACCGTTCTCCCCCCTGTCCTCCTCCATGCTTCCCCCGTCCTCCGTTCTCCCCCCGTCCGCTTCCATGCTTCCCCCATCCACCGTTCTATCCCCCGTCCAGCTCCGTGCTCCTTGTCCTCTCCTCCATCATACTCACCCCTCCCCGTGCCATCGCTGAGCGTCCCTGCAATCCTGCGGCTTCCTGCAGCTCTCCAGCACTGAGCGGTGATGTAATACCGCTCATTAAGGCCATGAATATGGAGGCCACGCCCATGGGAGTGGCGTTGCGTCCATATTACATGACCTTAATGAGCGGGTATTACGTCACCGCTCAGTGCTGGAGAGCTGCAGGAAGCCGGGGAGAACGCAGGATTGCAGGGACCCTCAGCGATGGCACGGGGAGGGGTGAGTATGATCCCAGCCACCGGCTCCTGCCGCGGCATCCCCTCCCCCGATGGTTTCTGCCCTATGACTCGTGTTCAAGGCGAGGGGGCATTTTCAGCACAAAAAAAGGTGCTGAAAATCTCGGCTTATACATGAGTATATACGGTATATTGACAGTTAGAATGAGTTAATGCAGCAAGTCAATATCTCCCTGGCATGCTCTCAATCAACTTCTGGACCAAATCCTGACTGAAAGCAGTCCATTCTTGCACAATCAATGCTTTCATTTTGTCAGAATTTTTAGGTTTTTGTTTGTCCACCCGTCTCTTGATGATTGACCACAAGTTCTCAATGGGATTAAGATCTGGGGAGTTTCCAGGCCATGGACCCAAAATCTCTATGTTTTGTTCCCTGAGCCATTTAGTTATCACCTTTGCTTTATGGCAAGGTGCTCCATCATGCTTGAAAAGGCATTATTGATCGCCTAACTGCTCTTGGAGGGTTGGGAGAAGTTGCTCTTGGAGGACATTCTGGTACCATTCTTTATTCATGGCTGTGTTTTTAGGCAAGACTGTGAGAGAGCCGATTCCCTTGGCTGAGAAGCAACCCCACACATGAATGGTTTCAGGATGCTTAACAGTTGACATGAGACAAGACTGGTGGTAGCGCTCACCTTGTCTTCTCCGAATGAGGCGTTTTCCTGATGTCCCAAACAATCGAAAAGGGGATTCATCAGAGAAAATAACTTTACCCACTCCTCAGCAGTCCACTGCCTGTACCTTTTGCAGAATATCAGTCTGTCAATGTCACACTGTCTAATGATATGTATACAATGTCAGTAAACTATTAATACAGGAACAACACTCTATACAACAACTAGTATAGCAACATAAGCATGTAAGTATAGAATAGATTTACCTGACACGATCTCTGCTGAACTCAGGGTTAATCTTGAGGACTTGATGAGCTGAAACAGGAAAGAGGTGGACCGGGATCTAACCTGACCCTAAACTGGGGTCCTAACTAATCCCTCACCTTGGAGGTACTGATAATGGTTCAGAGGTCCAAGTCTCCAACCTAACCCTGTCTCCTATCAGACCCTGAACCCTGTAATCAGTCCTAAGAAGGATCCTGACTACCACCAAAGGGATATGGGCTGATCTCAGCTAAATACACAGATTAGACATATAAGACAGACAGGATAACACTCGCTTGCATACACACTCAAACACCAAAGGAACATAAATGGTCTGGGAAATAAACTCTAACCAAGTTGAGCTTAGAACAACTAAGGAGCTCACAACTAAAGTCTATACAGATTCATTCCTATCTGTGGTCTGCATGAAGGTTTCACTGGCAACTCCCCAAGCAGACAACCAGGAATTTAAAGGAAACCAATCAACAAATAATCAATTGCAGTCGGGAGAAACTGCACCCAGTCCCAGCACCGAGCACAGACAGAATTAACTCCCTAGCTGCCAAACACAAAGAAACAGCAGATCAGCTGTGAGAAGTCAAAATGTGCAACCGCGACGATCTTCGTGGCAATGCACACATGACAGTACCCCCCCTTCTACGAGGGGCCTCCGGACCCTCAGGGCCAGGCCTGCCCGGGTGAGTTCTGTGGAAGGTCCGAACCAAACGATCTGCGTTAACATCAGACGCAGGGACCCACGTCCTCTCCTCTGGACCATACCCCTTCCAATGCACCAAGTACTGAAGGGACCGGCGATTCAGACGTGAGTCAATGATCTTTGATACTTGAAATTCCAAGTTACCATTGACCAACACTGGAGGAGGAGGTAGAGGTGACAGTATGACTGGTGCCACATACCTTTTAAGTAATGACTTGTGGAACACATTATGAATTTTAAACGTAGGAGGGAGGTCCAGACGAAATGCCACAGGATTAATTATGGAACTGATCCTGTACGGCCCGATGAATCTGGGACCCAGTTTCCAGGAGGGCACCTTAAGTTTTATATTCCTGGTAGACAACCATACCAGATCGTTCACATTCAGATCTGGACCAGAAACTCTCCTCCTATCAGCCATACGTTTGTAACGGTTCCCCATCGCACTCAGATTATTCAATACACCTCTCCACACAGAAGCAAGTGACGACGAGAAACGCTCCTCCTCAGGAACCCCAGAAGGGCCCCCCCCATTGAAAGTACAAAACTGGGGATGGAAACCATATGCCCCAAAAAACGGGACTTACCAGTGGACTCGCTCCGCCTGTTGTTAAGAGCGAACTCTGCCAGAGGCAAGAAAGAAGACCAGTCCTCTTGGTTCTCTGAAACAAAACACCGGAGATATGTCTCTAAGCTCTGATTCAGACGCTCTGTCTGACCATTGGTCTGCGGATGAAAAGCCGAGGAAAATGACAATTGCATCCCCCGACGTAAACAAAATGCCCTCCAAAATTTGGACACAAACTGAGACCCCCTATCTGACACCACATCAGAAGGCAACCCATGAAGTCTAACGATCTCCCTAATGAACACCTGCGCCAGAGTTTTAGCATTAGGGAGTGCAGGAAGAGCAACGAAATGTGCCATCTTACTGAACCTGTCAACAACCACCAGTATGACAGTATTCCTGACGACGGAGGAAGGTCCGTAATGAAGTCCATAGATAAATGAGTCCATGGACGCTCCGGAAGTTTCAAGGGTAAAGGGTCCCAGACGGACGGGTATGAGGGGTTTTAGAGCGAGCACACACCCCACATGACGTGACAAAAGTTATAACATCTTTATTAGCATTAGGCCACCAAAACCGGCGAGAAAGGAGATCTAAAGTAGCCTTACTCCCTGGATGTCCTGCTAGAGCAGAATTATGATGTGCCTCAATAACCTTTTGTCTCAACAGATTTGGGACAAACAGTCTCCCTGGAGGTCCTGCAGGGGCGTCCCCCTGAGCCTCTAACACCTCCTCCTCAAGCTCAGAAAATACAGCCGACACTACCACCCCCTCCTGAAGGATAGGACTCGGGTCATCCGTTTTCCCGGCCCCTGGGAAACTGCGAGACAAGGCATCAGCCTTTACATTCTTAGACCCCGGGCGATAAGTGACGACAAAATTAAACCTGGTAAAAAACAACGACCATCGAGCTTGTCTGGAATTCAGACGCTTAGCGGATTCCAAATACAACAGGTTCTTGTGATCAGTAATAACGGTAACCGGGTGGACTGCCCCCTCCAAAAAGTGACGCCATTCTTCAAAAGCTAACTTAATGGCCAAAAGTTCCCTATTGCCGATATCATAATTCCTTTCGGCGGACGACAATTTCTTAGAAAAGAAAGCGCACGGATGCCATTTACCAGGGGACGGACCCTGGGACAATATAGCACCCACCCCTACGTCAGACGCATCCACCTCCACAATGAACGGCTGAGATGCATCTGGTTGGATGAGAACGGGTGCCGAAGCAAAACATTTCTTCAAAGAGGAAAAGGCTTGGCAAGCTTTGTCCGACCATTTAGAAAAATCCGTCCCTTTTCTTGTCATGTCAGTGAGAGGTTTGACGACAGATGAGAAATTACAAATAAATTTCCGGTAGTAGTTAGCAAACCCCAAAAAACGCTGCAGAGCCTTAAGATCCCCTGGCTGATCCCATTCAAGCAGTGCTCTCACCTTTTCAGGGTCCATACAGAAACCGGAGGCTGACACCAAAAAACCCAAAAACTGAAGTTCCTGTACGGCAAATACACACTTCTCCAGTTTGGCGTATAGTTTATTGTCTCGCAAGATCTGCAACACCTGTCTCACATGCTCCTGATGAGACACAAGATCTGGCGAGTAAATTAAAATGTCGTCCAAATATACAACCACAAACAGCCCCACAAGGTGACGAAAAATGTCATTAACAAAATGTTGGAATACTGCTGGTGCAGTAGTCAGACCAAAAGGCATGACAAGGTTTTCATAATGTCCCTCCGGCGTGTTAAACGCCGTTTTCCACTCATCCCCCTCTTTTATCCTAATCAGATTATACGCCCCCTGAGATCCAATTTAGAGAACCATTTGGCGCCAACAATTTGATTGAAGAGATCAGGAATAAGAGGGAGTGGATACGGATCTCGAACAGTAATCCGATTAAGTTCGCGGAAATCCAAGCAAGGGCGTAGGCCTCCATCTTTCTTCTTCACAAAGAAGAACCCCGTGGCTACTGGGGAAGATGAAGGTCTAATATGCCCTTTGGCTAGACTTTCAGAAATATAATCTTTCATAGCCTGCCTCTCAGGACCAGAAAGATTATACAACCTAGCTTTAGGCAACTTAGCATCAGGAAGGAGATTAATAGAGCAGTCATACACGCGATGAGGAGGCAACTCCTGACACCCCTCCTCAGAGAAAACATCCCCAAAATCCTCCAAAAAAGGAGGCAATGTACTAGGCACGACCGCACTGATGACTGTGTTCATGCAGTTGCTTTTGCAAAACTCACCCCATTGGCTTATTTCTCTGGACTGCCAATTAATCACAGGGTTATGTTTAACCAACCAAGGAAGTCCCAACACAATGGGAGTAGGTAGACCCTCCAACACATAACAAGATAATTGTTCCCTATGTATTGCCCCTACCCGAAGGTCAATGTTATGAACCTCATGAACAAAGCTACCTTGGCCGAGAGGCCTGGCGTCAATGGAGAATATAGGGATCGGTTTGACCAATACACTCAGATGCATACCTTGAGCCTGAGCAAACTGAGCGTCAACCAGATTAGCCCCGGAACTACTATCAAGAAGAACAGACAATCTCTCCACTCTCGTACCAACTACCACCTCCACTGGTACAAGGAACTGAGAAGAACTGGCGGATGAAATACATACTCCCAGGTTGTCGTCCACCACACAACCTGGGATTAACAGTTTTCCGGCGACTTTTGGCTCAACAAGGCACGGGATGGACATTCTCCAACAAAATGTCCCTCTTTCCCGCAGAAAAAACATCTTCTAGTCCTGCGGCGTACCGCCAATCCCCTCCTACGAAATGATGTCCCTCCCAACTGCATAGGCTCATCCGAACAGACAAGGGGAACCTCAACATAAGGGACTTTAGTGGTAGGTGGAGAAACAACAGGGAGTGGGGTTACCTCACCCCTCTCCCGAAGCCGTCTATCAGTACGGATAGCTAAGGCCATAGCAGCCTCCAGTGAATGAGGAGACTCATACTGAGCCAAAACGTCTTTTAATTTATCAGAAAGCCCATGACAAAACTGGCTCCTAAGAGCTGGGTCATTCCACTGAGTATCTGTGGTCCATCTACGAAACTCAGAAGCAAATTCCTCTGCAGGACGATCTCCCTGCTGTATCTTACGTAATTTTGTCTCAGCAAGAGAGACCCGATCTGGGTCATCATATACCAATCCCAGGGCAGTAAAAAATTGATCTACAGACAGTAGAGCCGGGGATCCCGGAGGAAGGGAAAATGCCCAGGTTTCAGGGTCCCCTTGCAGAAGTGAGATAACAATTCCCACTCTCTGCTCATCACTCCCTGATGATCGAGGCCGAAGCCGAAAATACAATTTACATGCCTCCCGGAAGGTGAAAAATTTGTCTCGCCCACCAGTGAACCTGTCCGGGAGAGCTACTTTAGGTTCAACTCTGGTTTGCTCCAGGGAGACAAAACTTTGGACTTAATGTCCGTCAGCTCCATGGATAATCCCTGCAACTGCAGAGCCAGCTGGGCTACTGGATCCATGGTAACTGGAGATAATTTTTATGGCCAGTGAAAATGTCACGCTGTCTAATGATATGTATACAATGTCAGTAAACTATTAATACAGGAACAACACTCTATACAACAACTAGTATAGCAACATAAGCATGTAAGTATAGAATAGATTTACCTGACACGATCTCTGCTGAACTCAGGGTTAATCTTGAGGACTTGATGAGCTGAAACAGGAAAGAGGTGGACCGGGATCTAACCTGACCCTAAACTGGGGTCCTAACTAATCCCTCACCTTGGAGGTACTGATAATGGTTCAGAGGTCCAAGTCTCCAACCTAACCCTGTCTCCTATCAGACCCTGAACCCTGTAATCAGTCCTAAGAATGATCCTGACTACCACCAAAGGGATATGGGCTGATCTCAGCTAAATACACAGATTAGACATATAAGACAGACAGGATAACACTCGCTTGCATACACACTCAAACACCAAAGGAACATAAATGGTCTGGGAAATAAACTCTAACCAAGTTGAGCTTAGAACAACTAAGGAGCTCACAACTAAAGTCTATACAGATTCATTCCTATCTGTGGTCTGCATGAAGGTTTCACTGGCAACTCCCCAAGCAGACAACCAGGAATTTAAAGGAAACCAATCAACAAATAATCAATTGCAGCCGGGAGAAACTGCACCCAGTCCCAGCACCGGGCACAGACAGAATTAACTCCCTAGCTGCCAAACACAAAGAAACAGCAGATCAGCTGTGAGAAGTCAAAATGTGCAACCGCGACGATCTTCGTGGCAATGCACACATGACAGTCCATGATGTTTTTTCTGGAGAGACGTGGCTTCTTTGCTGCCCTCCTTTAGACCAGGCCTTGCTCCAAGAGTCTCCTCCTCACAGTGCGTGCAGATGCACTCACACCTGCCTGCTGCCATTCCTAAGCAAGCTCTGCACTGCTGGTAGCCCGATCCCGCAGCTGAAATACTTTTAAGAGACGGTCCTGGCGCTTGCTGGTCTTTCTTGGGCGCCCTGGAGCCTTTTTGACAACAATGGAACCTCTCTCCTTGAAGTTCTTGATGATGCGATAGATTGTTGACTGAGGTGCAATCTTTCTAGTTGCGATACTCTTCCCTGTTAGGCCATTTTTGTGCATTGCAATGATGACTGCACGTGTTTCTTTAGAGATAACCATGGTTAACAGAAGAGAAACAATGATGCCAAGCACCAGCCTCCTTTTAAAGTGTCCAGTGGTGTCATTCTTACTTAATCATGACAGATTGATCTCCAGCCATGTCCTCATCAACACCCACACCTGTGTTAATGGAGCAATCACTGAAAAGAGGTTAGCCAGAATACCCAGGTCCTTCTCCTATTCTGTAGTCCCAATTATTGTCCCATTTAATGTCTATACAGCAGTAGGATTACTCCGTTCCAGGTGCATTACTCTACATTAAACCTCATTTGCCAAGTGTTTGCCCATTCAGACATCTTATCCAGATCGTTTTGCAAAATTGTAATGTCGAGGTCAGATTTTAGTATCCTGCATAGTTTGATGTTGTTAGCAATGACTGACACTTTACTCTCAATCCCGCCAAAAGGTCATTTATAAAGAGGTTAAAAATTATCTACTAAAAATGCAAGAAGTCTTGCAAGCAAAATGAATGAACTGGAGACTCTTATATCAGCCACAGAATACGATGTGGTGGGCATTACGGAGACCTAGCTTGATGAAAGTGATGACTGAATGACAAACATAGAGGGTTAGACTTCATTTAGAAAGGACAGGAAAGACAGAAAAGGTGGAGGGGTGTGTATTTTTATTAAATTCAACTTAAGACCAATGCTCAATGACGACATTGGGGGGAGCTGTGATAATGTACAGTCAGTACGGGTAAATGTACATGGGGATGGCTATAATGGAAAGCTGCTAATTGGAGTTTGCTACAAGCCTCCTAATATAGCTGAACAAGTAGAGGATGAAATGCTGCAGCAAATTAAAAAGGCAGCAAATAATAACAGGGTCCTTATTATGGTAGATTTTAACTATCCAGACATTCAATGAGACATAGAATCTTCTCGTTATGCTAAAAGCTGCAAATTCTTATCCACAGTTCAGAACAATTGTCGTATTTTTCGGACCATAAGACGCACTTTTTTCCCAAAAAATTTTGGGGGAAAATGGGGGTGCGTCTTATGGTCGCAACTTACCTAAAAGTCCGGTGGCAGCGGCGGTCCCAATCCAGCTTCCCTGTGGTGCGGTGGTGGTGTCGGGGCAGCAGCGGGGCTCTGGGCTGCGTGGTGGGCTCCGCCGGGATTTCGTCCTAGCTGGAAAGCCCCCCGCAGCTGCGACGCGGTGCCGTCCTGAAAGATGGCAGCCAGGGGCCTCCGGTGGTGGCCCCGATGCAGCCTGTGGTGCGGTGGTGGTGTCGGGGCAGCAGCGGGGCTCTGTGCTGTGTGGGGGGCTCCGCCGGCATTTCGTCCTAGCCGGAAAGCCCCCCACAGCTGCGACACGGTGCCGCATGAAGGAAGGCCGCCAGGGGCCTCCGGAAAGATGGCCGCCGCATACTCATTCAAATCTCGGCATTGCCACCTGAGGAAGACAGAATTACCTGTTGAAACGCGTTGTGGTTTTAATAAAAGAAGATTGTTTATTAATTTAGCCCCTGTTTTTGCATTCCTGCTGACCGGGTTTCATCCAACTCTTGAGTCATTGCTGATGACACTAAACTGTGTAAGGTTTTTAAAATCTGACCTTGACATTACAATTTTGCAAAACGATCTGGATAAAATATCTGAATGGGCAAACACTTAGCAAATGAGATTTATTGGAGATAAATGTAGAGTAATGCACCTAGAAGGAGTAATTCTATTGCTGCATATACATTAAATGGGACCATACTTGGGACTACAGAACAGGAGAAAGACTTAGTTATGATTGTTACAAGTAAGTTGAGCAGTAGTACTCAATGTCAAGCTGCATCTGGGATTTTAGGGTATATAAAAAAAGAGAAAATCCCGCAATTCCAACGTATTATTACGCCTTTATAAATCACTTGTGAGGACACATCTAGAATATGGGATCCAGTTTTGGGCCCCACATTTAAAAAAAGGATATTCAGAAATTAGAGTCAGTTCAAAGGCGGGCAACTAGATTATTACAAGGGATATAACGAGAGGTGGAGAGGTTGAGAGAATGGATATGATGAGAGGTTGAAAAAGTTGGGCTTGTCTATCTTAGAAAAAGACGCCTCAGAGGGGATCTCATTTATATGTATAAATATATGTGTGATCAGTATTATTATTATTATTATTTATTTATATAGCGCCATTAATTCCATGGTGCTGTACATGAGAGGGGTTACATACAAAGTTATAGATATCGTTTACAGTAAACAAATTTACAATGACAGACTGGTACAGAGGGAAGAGGACCCTGTCCTTGCGGACTTACATTCTACGGGATAATGGGGAAGAAACAGAAGGTCGGGGGTGCGGCAGCTCTGGTGGTGGCGAGGCGGCAGCTCTGGTGGTGGCGGCAGTTCTGGTAGTGGTGTCGGCGAGGCGGCAGCTCTGGTGGTGGCAGCGAGGCGGAAGCTCGGGTGGTGGCGGTGAGGCGGAATGGTTATTGCAGGCTGTAGGCTTTCCTGAAGAGATGGGTTTTCAGGTTCCGTTTGAGGGATCCAAGGGTGGTGGATAATCGTACATGTTGAGGCGTGGAATTCCAGAGGATAGGGGATATTCGTGAGAAATCTTGGAGGCGGTTGTGTGAGGAACGAATAAGTATGGAGGATAGTAGGAGGTCTTGGGAGGATCGAAGATTACGTGAAGGAAGATATTGGGAGATTAGTTCAGAGATATAGGGAGGAGACAGGTTGTGGACGGCTTTGTAAGTCAGTGTTAGTAGTTTGAACTGGATTCGTTGGGGAATTGGGAGCCAGTGGAGGGATTTGCAGAGGGGAGAAGCAGGGGAGTAGCGAGGGGAGAGGAGGATTAGTCGGGCAGCAGAGTTGAGGACAGACTGGAGTGGTGCAAGAGAGTTGACGGGGAGGCCACAGAGGAGGATGTTGCAGTAATCGAGGCAGGAGATGATGAGGGCATGCACAAGAGTTTTAGTAGATTGAGGGCTGAGGAAGGGACGGATTCTGGAAATGTTTTTAAGTTGGAGGCGACAGGAGGTGGAAAGAGTTTGGATGTGTGGTTTGAAGGACAGGGCAGAGTCGAGAGTTACTCCGAGGCAGCGGATTTCAGGTGCAGGAGAGATCGTGATGCCATTTACCATAATCGATAGATCGGGTAGGGAAGATACATGAGATGGAGGAAAGATGATGAGTTCGGTTTTGTCAACATTGAGTTTTAGGAAGCGAGAGGTGAAGAAGGAGGATATGGCTGATAGACACTCCGGGATTCTGGACAGCAGAGAGGTGACATCTGGGCCAGAGAGGTAGATCTGAGTGTCGTCCGCATACAGGTGGTACTGGAAGCCATGGGACTTTATGAGTTGTCCTAGGCCAAGGGTATAGATGGAAAAAAGTAGGGGCCCCAGGACAGAGCCTTGAGGGACTCCAACAGAGAGAGGGCGGGATGAGGAGGTAGTGTGGGAGTGGGAGACGCTAAATGTGCGGTCGGAAAGGTAAGAGGCGATCCAGGACAGGGCAAGGTCTTTGATGCCAAGGGAAGAAAGAATCTGTAGCAGTAGGCAGTGGTCGACTGTGTCAAAGGCAGATGACAGGTCAAGGAGGAGGAGGATGGAGAACTGTCTGTTAGCTTTAGCTGTGAGTAAGTCATTAGTAATTTTGGTCAGGGCAGTTTCAGTGGAGTGGTGGGGGCGGAAGCCAGATTGAAGGTTGTCAAGGAGAGAGTTAGATGAGAGGTGGGAGGAAAGTTGAGCGTGGACATGCTGCTCAAGGAGTTTGGAAGCAAACTGGAGCAATGATATTGGGCGATAGCTGGGCATAGCAGTTGGGTCAAGGTTTGTTTTTTTGAGGATGGGTGTGATGGTGGCATGTTTGAAGGCAGAGGGAAAGGTACCAGAAGATAGCGATAGGTTGAAGAGATGGGTTAGGGCTGGGATGAGCGTGTTAGTGAGGTTGGGGAGCAGGTGGGAAGGGATGGGGTCAAGTGCACAGGTGGTGAGGTGAGATTTCAAAAGGAGGTGAGTAAGGTGAGTACAAAACACTGGCGCATGACTTATTCCTTCCAAGGACCATACTAAGGACCAGAAGGCACTCATTACAGGCGGAATTCCGGCAGCTACCGTATTTTTCGGACTATAAGACGCACCGGACTATAAGACGCACCCAGGTTTTAGAGGTGGAAAATAGGGAAAAAATATATTTGAAGCAAAAAATGTGGTAAAATATTTAAAGGGAGTCTGTCACCCCATTTTTGGACTGCGAGATACGGCCATCGCCATCAGGGGCTTATCTTACATTCTGTAATGTTGTAGATAAGCCCCCGATGTCACCTGAAAGAGAAGAAAAACGAGTTACCGTATATTATACTCACCCAGGGGCGGTCTGCCGTCTGGTCCGATGGGCGTCTGGTCTGGGGCCTCCCATCTTGTAGTGAAGCCGGCCTCTTCTTTCCGTCCCATCGTGGCTCCTGCGCAGGCGCACTGATCTGCCCTGGTGAGGGCAGCGCAGAGTACTGCAGTGCGCAGGCGCTGGACCTCTCTGACCTTTCCTGGCGCCTGCGCACTGCAGTACTCTGCTCTGCCCTCATCAGGGCAGATCAGTGCGCCTGCGCAGGAGCCGCGATGGGACGGAAAGAAGAGGCCGGCTTCGCTACAAGATGGGAGGCGCCGAACCGGACCGCGACTCCCTCCGGACCGGACGGCGGAACGCCCTGCGTGAGTATAATATACGGTAACTCATTTTTCTTTTCTTTCAGGTGACATTGGGGGCTTATCTACAGCATTCCAGAATGCTGTAGATAAGCCCTGATGGCGGTGTCATAGAGCAAAAATGGGGTGACACCGTTTTTAAACTTTTAATCCAGATTACACTCACTTCTGTGGCCACGCTAGACAGGAAGTACCAGCTGGGAGAACTTCCTCCTGTACCTCTTGTCTAGTGTGGCCGCACTATATTAACAGCGCGGCGGCTCGCACAGTGGAGGTGCAACTTCACCGCCGGCGGCTCACACTGTGGAGTCTGCCGCTTCCCGCAGACCATCTTCACCGCCGGCGTCTCCTGCTCCACCGCCGGCGGCTCACACAGGCCTTCTTCACCCCGGCGGCATCAGCGTCACCACCGGCGGCTTCCCCTTCACCGCCGGCGGCTCCTGCTCTACCGCCTGCGGCTCTCGCAGGCCTTCTTCACCGCCGGCGGCTTCAGCGTCACCGCCGGCGGCTCCTGCTCCACTGCCGGCGGCTCCTGCATGCTTTCTTCACAGCCGGCGGCTTCAGCGTCACCGCCGGCGGCTTCCGCTTCACCGCCGGCGGCTCCTGCTCCACCGCCGGGGCTCCTGCAGGCTTTCTTCACCGCCGGCGGCTTCAGCGTCACCGCCGGCGGCTTCCGCTTCACCGCCGGCGGCTCCTGCTCCACCGCCGGCGGCTCCTGCAGGCCTTCTTCACCGCCAGCAGCATCAGCGTCACCGCCGGCGGCTTCCGCTTCACCGCCGGCGGCTCCTGCTCCACCGCCGGCGGCTCCTGCAGGCCTTCTTCACGCCGGCGGCTTCAGCGTCACCGCCGGCGGCTTCCGCTTCACCGCCAGCGGCTCCTGCTCCACCGCCGGTGGCTCTCGCAGGTTTTCTTCACCGCCGGTGGCTTCAGCTTCACCGCCGGCGGCTTTCGCTTCACCGCCGGCAGCTCCTGCTCCACCGCTGGCGGCTCTCGCAGTCCTTCACCGCCAGCGGCTCCTGCTCCACCGCCGGCGGCTCTCGCAGGTTTTCTTCACCGCCGGCGGCTTCAGCTTCACCGCCGGCGGCTTTCGCTTCACCGCCGGCAGCTCCTGCTCCACCGCCGGCGGCTCTCGCAGTCCTTCACCGCCGGCGGCTCCTGCTCCACCGCCAACGGCTCCCGCCATGCTGGAGACTCCCGCAGTGCCGCTCCACCGCCAGCGGCTCCCAGCTCCTGCACTACCGCTCCACGGACGCCAGCTCCGAGTTCCTGTGATGCCGCTGGACCCCATTTACAGGTACGTTCCGATCATAAGACGCACCCTCATTTTCCCCCGATTTTGGGGGGAAAAAAGTGCGTCTTTTGGTCCGAAAAATACGGTAAATATGAAAGGTTTCTTTACAGTTAGAGCAGTCAGAATGTGGAATGCCCGACCACAGGAGGTAGTAATGGCAGACACTATAGCAGCTTTAAAAAGGGCTGGATGATTTCCTCAATACACATAACATTGTGAGTTATAGTTAATTTAGTGACAAAAAACAATTGGTGGAGAAAGGTTGAACTTGATGGATCTAGGTCTTTTTTCAGCCTATGCAACTACGTAACTATGTTACATTTAATACGATTTGCACATTTATTACTCTTTCTCACCTTCCTATGTTTCTTGCATATCCCAGCCCCTCTAAAGCCTTAATGACCCCAGCTGTGTCACTCTCCCTATATACTCTATTTATCCCCTTTTTAGCACATCTTCCCTCCGTTTTATTCAACTTTTTTCCAGCGGTATGATGACACAGCATAGTATCCACCTTTTATTATGGCTTTCACTGAAGGGATTACCTAGTGTGATATTTTATAGATTGTATTGTTCTGTAGGTGGCGATTCAAAATATGTGTACTTTTTTTGTTTATTTTTATTTTTTTAACATAAAAATGTGCATTTAGTAGTGTAATCTTTTTATTTTCATTATTATTTTGTCATTTTTTTATGTATATTTTTTTTGTTTTCATTTTTTAAATTTATTTTTACCTTTTTATTTAGTCCCTCTATGGGACTTTAATTTTTTCATTTTTTTACTGTCATTGCAGGTATAATGCATTGCAATGCAGTAGCATTGCAATGCATTATACCTGTTCAAAAAGCTTCTTAGATCATGCTTTAATTATGGTCTAAGAAGCTGTCTGTAGATTGGTGACCTGGGGTTTATCATGACGACCCTGGGTCACTATGGCAACAATCGAGCCCAAGTGATGACGGGGCACCCCTCCCTCTACCTGCCACTTAAATGCTGCAATCGCTCTCGATTGCAGCATTTAGGGGGTTAAACAGCCAGGGGTGGTGCTGCAGGAAAAGAACAGACCAGCCCTGCCCCAAAAAGTGACTGCTGAGCAACTGACAACCGACACATGTTCATTACAGCAGGCACTAGCCCAGCCACTGAAACGGACATGACTGATGATGCTTCGTTTCAGGGTGGGGGCAGAGGCTATGTCAGTGACCACAGCCTCTGCCCACAGATGATGGCTTATATGAGTATCCCAGCATGCACTGTGGGCTCTCAAATGAAGAGTAATCAAACAAGAAGAAAGTAAAAAAAAATAATGACGTTAGATAGTGTAATGAGGGAATGATAGGTAATTATTAAAGTACATTAGAAAAGAGACTAGATTATTACACTAAATAGGTGGACATTTAGGATTAAAATAAATGTTACTTTTGGACTACCCCTTTAAGGATGAATTCTGATGGGTGGCACCTGTAATAAGTAGTTAATCTTGAGGAAGATGAAGCCTTTAACTAAATTTTTGTGTACAACCTTGAGATGCACGATTATAAATATAATAGATCCTAGTGTTAGCTGATACCTTTAGAGATAGCAGCCAACAAGAAATCCTCCTCCATAATTGTCGCAGCTGTAGCAGGAGGCTTTAAGTCTCCTTAGTGCCAACTCATATTTATGTGAGTTTAGTACATGTAATTGGTGATGGAGCTTACTTAATTCTTGAGCTCTGGCTGGACAATAAGATGCTTTACTGAGAAGACTGAGCTGCATTTGTAAGTTGAACAAGATGATTTTTCCTTGTTTTGTTTTTTATTTTTAGCAACCAAGACTATATAGTTAGTGACCCCTGGTGAATGCCATGGGACATCCCAGACCATGGGGCCATGTTCTTTATCTACTGTATGTATGCTGAAAACACAATATGTCTGATTTGCCCTTCCTTGAAATTCTCCAAAATTGTATCATGAAAATGTGTTCTTGGCATTTATAGATATGATTTTAAACACCATTACAAATGTAGGAGGGTCATGCTGTAATGGGTGATTTTCCATCCAAATATATGTATGTGCACCGTCTTCACAGTATGACAGCATTCCCTACAACTGACTAATAGGAGTGGTATTGAGAGGTAAATCAGAACCATTTTCTTCCAGGTGATTCGGCAGTGATGTTTAGAAGATGAAGAGGGTCCATCAGCCTCAAAGGGCCAAGTACTAATCTCTAATCAACCGCATGGCTTCTGTTGAAGAGGACGCAGAAGATTCGGAGTTGTTCACGGCAATTCTAAGCTCCACTGTGACTTTACGTGGGAAGAGACTTTTGATGCCTTGCAAAATCCTTGCTGCTTCTCTGAATTCTTGTTTCTCGGCCAGAGTCGCTGCTAACAGATCACTAAATAATAGGATAGCTTTGAGTTTTCTTTTATTTTGTAAAAGGTGATATACACGAGGTCATCCCACAAATTAGAAGCCGTTCATCTTCCAGGTTCTGCAATAAGATGGAATTTAGAATTATTCTGTAGCAAAATTGCACAAAAAAAGATTTTAGTGTTCTCTGAAACCTGAGAAAATCCCTCTAACAATAATAATAAAAAAAAGTCTGAAGCCCATAGTATCCACTCGCAGTGCAGCTGGGCTGTAATTGGTTGACATGGGCAACAAAACAGTTTTCATGAAGTTGCCATATAAAATCAATAATGAACAGTATGCACGAGGTTTTAGTATGGCAAGTTGTATGACTTAATGCAATACAAGGAAAGTTAAGGATGTTTCAATCTGTAGGTATGTTAGGGTTTGCGGATCGCAATGAATATAAATTAAGATAAAGTGCGATCACAACCCGGGGTCCACCGTGCGGTGATGAGGAACCGCAACAAGTATACAATGGCAGAGCGAAGCTGCGAGCAAGCACCGTAAACACAGAGTTAAAAGTCACTCAGTGTGAACAGAGTGCGAAGTAGCCGATTCTGTTACATCACAGAACAGTACAAGTAGAGAGAAAGCACTCGTGGCTATACCCTGTTAGACGGCACAGGAGTATAGCAGCTATGACGCTAGTTGGGGTCCCTATAGCTACCTCCCCAGGGAAAACTAAGCTGGTGGTTGCGCTTGCTCTGACACACGGTTGTGCAAATGTCACGGGTGTGTCGCGGCGGAGATCGTCACGATTGCACACCCTGACTTCGCACAGCTGAGTTTCTGGTGCTGGGTGTTTTTCGGCACTGAGGGAGTTAATTCTTTCTCTCTCGGTGCTGGGCTGACCAGCCTCGCCCAGCTGCGATTGATGTTTTGTTAATTAGCTTCCTTCATATACCTGCTGGTCTGCTGGGGAAGTTGCCGGTGAAAGCATTCATTCAGACCAGCAGAGCGGATTGTTTCTGAGAAGACTTAAGCTAAGAGTGCCTGTTGTGGTTTTTCCTCTCCTCGCTTATTGTTTATCTCCTTAACCTTTTGTGTTCCTCTGTAGTGGAAGTGTTGTATGCAAGGCTATGTTTTCTTTACCCCTTGTCTGTCTCGTTTGTCTTAGACTGTGTGTAAGCTGTGACCTGCCCATTCCCTGTGGTGGTAATCAGGGTCCTTCTCAGGACTAGATTACAGTGGTCAGGGATCTACAGGAGACAGGGTTACGCTGGCGGCCTGGACCTCTGTACCATTAACAGTACCTCCAGGTAGAGGGACTAGTCAGGACCCCAGTTCAGGGTCAGCATAGACCCCGGTCCACCTCTATCCAGAGACAGCGTGACACGTACACAGTATTGACCCACAATACATAGGATATTATGTCAGGTAAGACATTGCTGGCAGATACTATGTATACATGTTGATTTTCTCTATTATATGAAATTTAGAATGATGTCACATTAGATATAGGTTGCTATCTTTGTATATATCTGTTATACGTCGTGACATTTTCACCGGCCACTCTAAAGATTCTCCCCAGCCACCATGGATCCAGTAGCCCATTTAGCTCAGCAGTTGCAGAGTTTGTCCATGGAGCTGACGGACGTTAAATCCAAGGTTTTGTACCCCCGGGAGCAAACCAGATTTGAACCTAAAGTAGCTCTCCCGGACAGGTTCACTGGTGGGCGGGACAAGTTTTTTACTTTCCGGGAAGCATGTAAATTGTATTTTCGGCTGCGGCCGCAGTCGTCGGGGAGTGAGGATCAGAGGGTGGGAATTGTCATCTCACTCTTACAAGGGGACCCTGAATCCTGGGCGTTTCTCTCCCCCCGGGCTCCCCGGCTCTCCAGTCAGTGGACCGATTTTTTACAGCCCTGGGTCTGGTATATGATGACCCGGATCGGGTCTCCCTTGCTGAAATGAAGTTACGTAGGATACAGCAGGGAGATCGTCTGGCGGAGGAATTTTCTTCAGAGTTCCGTAGGTGGGCCACGGATACTCAGTGGAATGACCCGGCTCTTAAGAGCCAGTTTTGTCAAGGTTTATCTGACAAATTAAAAGATGTGTTGGCTCAGTATGATTCTCTCCCGTCACTGGAGGCCGCTATGGCTCTTGCTATTCGCATTGATAGACGGCTTCGGGAGAGGTGTGGGGTAACTCCGCCCCTGTGATGACTCCACCTCCTTCTAAAGTCCCTAATATTGAGGTTCCCCTGGTTTGTTCCGAGGAACCTATGCAGTTGGGAGGGACATCATTCCGAGGGAGGGGATCGGCGGTGCGCCGCAAAACAAGAAGGTGTTTCTTCTGCGGGAGAGAGGGACATTTTATTGAGGGGTGTCCATCCCGTACTGTACTGAGCAAGAAGTCGCCGGAAAACTATTAATCCCAGGTTGTGTGGTGGACGACAATCTGGGAGTATGTATTTCGTCCCCAAGTCCGTCTCAGTTTCTCGTACCAGCAGAGGTGGTGGTAGGTACGAGAACTGAGAGGATTTCTGTTCTTCTGGATAGTGGGGCCGCGGCTAATCTGGTGGACGCTCGGTTTGCCCAGGTGCAAGGTATGCAACTGAGTGTATTGGCCAAACCTATCCCTATATTCTCTATTGACGCCAGGCCTCTCGGTCAAGGTAGCTTTGTGCAAGCCGTGCATAACATAGACCTTCGAGTGGGGGCAATACATAAAGAACTATTGTCTTGTTATGTGTTGGAGGGCCTTCCCACTCCTATTGTGTTGGGACTTCCTTGGTTAACTAAACATAACCCAGTTATTAATTGGCAATCCAGAGAGATAAGCCAGTGGGGTGAATTTTGCAATAGTAACTGCATGAACACGGTCATCGGTACGGTCGTGCCTAGAACCTTACCTCCTTTTCTGGAGGACTTTGAGGATGTGTTTTCAGAGGAAGGGTGTCAAGAATTACCTCCTCATCGCGCATATGACTGTGCTATAAAATTGCTTCCTGATGCTAAGTTACCAAAATCTAGGTTATATAACCTTTCTGGTCCTGAGAGGCAAGCTATGAAGGATTACATTTCGGAAAGTCTGGCCAAGGGGCATATTAGACCTTCATCTTCCCCAGTGGCCGCGGGGTTCTTCTTTGTGAAGAAAAAAGATGGAGGCCTACGCCCTTGCCTGGATTTCCGTGAGCTTAATCGGATTATGGTCCGAGATCCGTATCCGCTCCCACTTATTCCTGATCTCTTCAATCAGATTGTGGGCGCCAAATGGTTCTCTAAGTTGGATCTCAGGGGGGCGTATAATCTGATTAGGATAAAGGAGGGGGATGAGTGGAAGACGGCGTTTAACACTCCGGAGGGACATTATGAGAACCTTGTCATGCCTTTCGGTCTGACTACTGCCCCGGCGGTGTTTCAACATTTTGTTAATGACATCTTTCGCCACCTAGTGGGACAGTTTGTTGTCATTTATCTAGATGACATCTTAATTTACTCGCCGGATCTTGTGTCTCATCAGGAGCATGTGAGACAAGTGTTGCAGATCTTGCGAGATAATAAACTGTACGCCAAATGGGAGAAGTGTGTATTCGCTGTACAAGAACTTCATTTTTTAGGATTCTTGGTGTCAGCCTCCGGTTTCCGTATGGACCCTGGGAAAGTGAAGGCTGTGCTTGAATGGGATCGGCCAGAGGATCTTAAAGCACTGCAGCGTTTCCTGGGGTTTGCTAACTACTACCGGAAATTTATTCGTAATTTCTCATCTGTTGTCAAACCTCTCACTGACATGACAAAAAAAGGGATGGATTTTTCTAGGTGGTCTGACAAAGCTTGTCAAGCATTTTCCTCCTTGAAAAAATGTTTTGCTTCAGCACCCATACTCATCAACCTGATGCATCACAACCGTTCATTGTGGAGGTGGACGCATCTGACGTAGGAGTGGGTGCGGTATTATCTCAAGGTCCGTCCCCTGGTAAATGGCATCCGTGCGCTTTCTTCTCTAAAAAATTGTCGTCCGCCGAGAGGAATTATGATGTCGGCAATAGGGAACTCTTGGCCATTAAGTTGGCTTTTGAAGAGTGGCGTCACTTTTTGGAGGGGGCAGTCCACCCGGTCACCGTCATTACTGATCACAAGAACCTGCTGTATTTAGAGTCTGCAAAACGTCTGAATTCCAGACAAGCTAGATGGTCGTTGTTTTTTACCAGGTTTAATTTTGTCGTCACATATCGTCCTGGGTCAAAAAATGTAAAGGCTGATGCCTTATCTCGTAGTTTCCCGGGGGCCGGGAAGACGGATGACCCGGTTCCTATTCTTCAGGAGGGAGTTGTGGTGTCGGCTGTATGCTCTGAGCTTGAGGAGGAGGTATTGGAGGCTCAGGGGGACGCCCCTGTAGGACCTCCAGGGAAACTGTTTGTTCCAGATCAGTTAAGACAAAAGGTTATCGAGGCACATCATAATTCTGCTTTGGCAGGACACCCAGGGAGTAAAGCTACTGTAGATCTCGTTTCCCGCCGGTTTTGGTGGCCTAACTTAAATAAAGAGGTGGTAACTTTTGTCACGTCCTGTGGGGTATGTGCGCGCTCTAAGACCCCACATACCCGTCCATCTGGGGCCCTTTTACCGTTGAAAATCCCGGAGCGTCCATGGACCCATCTGTCTATGGACTTCATTACGGACCTTCCTCCGTCTTCAGGTAAAACTGTCATACTAGTTGTAGTTGACAGGTTCAGCAAAATGGCACATTTTATTGCTCTTCCTGCTCTTCCTAATGCTAAAACTCTGGCGCAGGTGTTCATTGGGAGATTGTGAGACTTCACGGGTTGCCTTCCGATGTGGTGTCGGATCGGGGGTCTCAGTTTGTGTCCAAATTCTGGAAGGCATTTTGTTCTCGTCGGGGGATGCAGTTGTCATTTTCTTCGGCTTTTCATCCGCAGACCAATGGTCAGAGCGTCTGAATCAGAGCTTAGAGACATATCTCCGGTGTTTTGTCTCAGAGAACCAAGAGGACTGGTCTTCTTTCTTGCCTCTGGCAGAGTTCGCTCTTAACAATAGGCGGAGCGAGTCCACTGGTAAGTCCCCGTTTTTTGGGGCATATGGTTTTCACCCCCAGTTTTGTACTTTCAATGGGGGGGGCTCTTCTGGGGTTCCTGAGGAGGAACGATTTTCGTCGTCACTTGCTTCAGTGTGGAGAGGAGTGCTTAATAATCTGAGCACTATGGGGAACCGATACAAACGTATGGCTGATAGGAGGAGAGTGTCTGGTCCGGACCTAAGTGTGAACGATCTGGTATGGTTGTCTACCAAGAATATAAAACTTAAGGTTCCCTCCTGGAAACTCGGTCCCAGATTCATCGGGCCATACAGGATCAGTTCAATAGTTAATCCGGTGGTTTTCTGTCTTGACCTCCCTCCTACATTTAAAATCCACAATGTGTTCCACAAATCGTTGCTTAAGAGGTACGTGGCACCAGTTATACCGTCACCTCTACCTCCTCCTCCAGTGGTGGTCAATGGTAATTTGGAGTTTCAGGTATCGAAGATCATTGACTCACGTCTGAATCGCCGGTCCCTTCAGTACCTTGTTCATTGGAGGGGGTATGGTCCTGAGGAGAGGATGTGGGTTTCTGCGTCGGATAATAACGCAGACCGTTTGGTTCGGGCCTTCCACACTACTCACCCAGATAGACCAGGCCCTGAGGGTCCAGAGGCCCCTCGTAGAAGGGGGGGTACTGTCACGGGTGTGTCGCGGCGGAGATCGTCGCGATTGCACACCCTGACTTCGCACAGCTGAGTTTCTGGTGCTGGGTGTTTTTCGGCACTGAGGGAGTTAATTCTTTCTCTCTCGGTGCTGGGCTGACCAGCCTCGCCCAGCTGCGATTGATGTTTTGTTAATTAGCTTCCTTCATATACCTGCTGGTCTGCTGGGGAAGTTGCCGGTGAAAGCATTCATTCAGACCAGCAGAGCGGATCGTTTCTGAGAAGACTTAAGCTAAGAGTGCCTGTTGTGGTTTTTCCTCTCCTCGCTTATTGTTTATCTCCTTAACCTTTTGTGTTCCTCTGTAGTGGAAGTGTTGTATGCAAGGCTGTGTTTTCTTTACCCCTTGTCTGTCTCGTTTGTCTTAGACTGTGTGTAAGCTGTGACCTGCCCATTCCCTGTGGTGGTAATCAGGGTCCTTCTCAGGACTAGATTACAGTGGTCAGGGATCTACAGGAGACAGGGTTACGCTGGCGGCCTGGACCTCTGTACCATTAACAGTACCTCCAGGTAGAGGGACTAGTCAGGACCCCAGTTCAGGGTCAGCATAGACCCCGGTCCACCTCTATCCAGAGACAGCGTGACACGTACACAGTATTGACCCACAATACATAGGATATTATGTCAGGTAAGACATTGCTGGCAGATACTATGTATACATGTTGATTTTCTCTATTATATGAAATTTAGAATGATGTCACATTAGATATAGGTTGCTATCTTTGTATATATCTGTTATACGTCGTGACAGCAAAGCACACACGAACACTGTTCGTCCGAAGTTACAGGGGTTGGACAAAATAATGGAAACACCTAACGTTTTGGCATCATAATCTTCGAACATGTAATAAACATGGAAACCATGACATATGGTAATGTTTTGTAGTTGATTATTTGTGTTATGTGATACGTGTATGTAAATTAACTGTTTGTTTTTCAGAATTGTAAGAACATTGATGAGAACCTGATACCAATGGCAGACCTATCGGATTTTCAAAGAGGCTAAATTGTTGGTGCTCATATGGCAGGCGCTAGGGTAACCAAAAGTGCCCGAATGCTTGGCGTGTTAAGACGTACTGTCTCCAAAGTAATGACTGTGTTTGAAAGAGAAGGAAAAACGTCTGCAGCAAAGCACAGGTCCGGCCGAAAGTCGAAATTGACTGAGAGAGACCTTTGAACTCTAAAGCGAATTGTGAGAGAGGATCGCAAGACCACGGCTCCGAAAATCACTGCTGAGCTCAATGAACACCTACAGAACCGAGTTTCCATGAAAACTGTTCGTTGGGAGCTGAACAAATCTGGATTCCACGGAAAAGCTGCAATTCGAAAACCGCTGCTCTCAATGACAAATGTTTCCAAGTGTTTAGAGTGGTGTAGAACCCTCCAGAATTGGTCCCTCGAGCAGTGGAAACATGTGATATTCTCAGACGAATCATCGTTAACCCTATTTCCGACCTCCGGCCGAGTGTATGTTTGGAGACAGCCGAAAGAAGCATTCCATCCAAACTGCCTTCTCCCAACCGTAAAACATGGCGGAGGTTCTGTGATGATCTGGGGTGCTATTTTGTGGAGATCCGATGGGCCAATGATATCCCTTCATGGAAGAATTAACAGCCACGATTATTTAGGCATTTTGGGCGACCAAGTGCATCCTATGGTTCAAGCACTGTTCCCAGAGGGGAATGCCATCTTTCAGGATGATAATGCACCAATTCATACAGCTAGAATCGTTAAAGCATGGCACGAGGAACATTCTAATGCAGCTGAGCATCTCATTTGGCCCCCACAATCCCCAGACCTCAACATTATTGAGCATTTATGGTCGATTTTAGAGATTCAAGTTAGACGTCGATTTCCACCGCCATCGTCGCTCAAAGAACTGGAGGGTGTTTTAACTGAAGAATGGGCTAAAATTCCTTTGGAAACAATTCACACCTTGTATGAATCCATACCTCGGAGAATTGAGGCTGTAATCGCCGCAAAAGGTGGACCCACACCATATTAAACTAACTTTTGTTGATGTTTCCAGGTGTTTCCAATATTTTGTCCAACCCCTGTAGATGCTAAGCCAAGCGGGACTTCCCACTCTACACTGCCTATCTAGACACTAACTCGCAGTGCTACTAACGGCACATGTCCACACAGGGTGGTAACATATCCACCAACACACCAAACACATATGATCTTAGCTCACCAGCGTGTGCTCCAGCGAACCTTTTATATGTTCCATTCAAGTCCAGTCTGACAGGACCTTGATCGTGGACCAATCCAGAACTGCCACATCACCCGAACAGCTGACAACCGACCACCTATGAGAGGTCACCACCTCACAAGCATGCTCAGTGGGGTGATTTCTGGACTTAGCCTCTGGAACATCTGTTCGCCACTGCCTATTGCTAGTTACTATAACTTTGGCTGGAGAGCCAGCAGTAACCAAGCGAACAGCATGAGTCTGAACTAGTGTTGAGCATTCCAATACCGCAAGTATCGGGTATCGGCCGATATTCGCTGTATCGGAATTCCGATACTTAGTTCCGATATTTTTCCTATATCGTATACCGGAATCGGAAGTTCCCATAATTCTTTGAGAGGCACTGTGATTTTAGTCAGCCAATGAGGAATCCTACGAAGTGTGGGCACATCCTGTACTGCTGCGGTCATCTTAACTAATGGCATGGCTGTGATTGGCTGCTGAAATGATGTCAGAATGCACTATAAAAGGCGCAGCCGCCATTTTAGCGTCACTGTGCTGTGAACTCAGTTAGGGACAGAACGCTGCTCTGCTGACTCTGAGGGACAGTTAGAGATTGCGATTTTGTGTACTTTGCTTCAGGCAGGCTAGTTTACTAACCGCTGTGTAAAGCTTCCATTTGCCTTGCAGTGTTGTTTTAACAGCTCTGTGCAAGGTGTGTGTGTGAGAGTGCAGGTGACGCTGCAGTTTGCTCTGCATCCAACGCTGTCTGTAGGCATCTGCACGTGTTACTCACAGACTCTTTTTTTTTTCTTTAGTGTAATTCTAGCTGCTCCATTCAATACAAATTATAGTGTGATGCGCTTCCAACCGTAAACAATACATTGGTTGCAAACACTGTAGAAGTACAGAAAGGAGCCTTTCACAGATAGTGAACAGTTGTGTTTCAGTGTTCACTGCAGTCTGTGAGCTATTTTTTTTTTTTTTTTAAATGCAGATCACGCTCCAGTTACTTCTTCAACTAATGCTGCGTGTACTCTGCTGAGTGTCTGTCACTGGCTCATCCTTGTCATTTTTCTAAAATTGGTGCTGCTTTATTCTATTTTCAATTTACTAAAATCTATTAGTGTGACGCTCTTCCATCAAAATACAATACATTGCTTGCAAACATAATAGAAGTCCACAAAAAGGCCTTTCACAGCAAGTGAACAGTTGTGTTCACTGTTCACTCTAGTCTGAGGTTTAAATTTTTGGTAGGAGTGTAGATCCCGCTCCACTTACTTCAACCACCGCTGCGTGTACTCTGCTGGTGTCTGTCACTGGCTCATCCTTGTCATTTTTCTAAAATTGGTGTGCTTTATTCTATTTTCAATTTACTAATCTATTAGTGTGACGCTCTTCCATCAAAATACAATACATTGCTTGCAAACATAATAGAAGTCCACAAAAAGGCCTTTCACAGCAAGTGAACGTTGTGTTCATGTTCACTCTAGTCTGAGGTTTAATTTTTGGTAGGAGTGTAGATCCCGCTCCACTTACTTCAACACCGCTGGTGTACTCTGCTGAGGTGTCTCACTGACTCATCCTTCACATTTTTCTCGAATTGGTGCTGCTATTCTATTTTCAATTTACTAAAATCTATAGTGTGCGCTTTCATCAAAATACAATACATGCTTGCAACATAATAGAAGTCCACAAAAGGCCTTTCACAGCAAGTGAACATTGTGTTCATGTTCACTCTAGTCTGAGGTTTAAATTTTTGTAGGAGTGTAGATCCGCTCCACTTACTTCAACCACCGCTGCGTGTACTCTGCTGAGTGTTCACTGCTCATCCTTCACATTTTTCTCGAATTGTGCTGTCTATAGTGCGTCTTCTACGTCATTGCTTCACTATTACAAGCTTTCATTCATTTTCATTACTTTGTTGAGTTTCATTATAGATGTGACCTCAAATAAATCAAGCCACAGCTATAATCTAGTGTTTCACGTTCACTAGCTTGAGTTTATTCTTGTGTTATTAGTTTAATCTTGCTAATTTACCGCTCTCACTCTAACACGTGCTGTCACTCTGATTTAGCAATTGCATCAAAATGGCTTTTTCTTTCAATTTACTAAATTATTTAGTGGACGTCTTCTCAAAATATACATTTTGCTTGAAACATAATAGAAGTCCACAAAAAGCCTTCACAGCAGTGACATTGTGTTCACTGTTCACTCTGTCTGGGTTTAAATTTGGTGGAGTGTAGATCCCTTTCAATTCAACCACGTGGGCTTTCTCATCTATGCTTCACTTCATATTTCAAATAGGCTTTTCTCAATTGATCATTTTTTCATTTATTGATCTGATTTAAATTAATAATTCTTGCAAACATAATAGAATCCACAAAGGCTTTCACAGCAAGTGAACAGTTGTTTCTTCACTCTAGTCTGAGGTTTAATTTTTGTAGGAGTGTAGACCTCCATTACTTCATTACCCTGCTGTACTCTGCTTTCAACTATCATCCTTCAACATTTTCTCGAAGGTGAACTTTTTCATTTCAATCTATTGGTTCTTCTAGATAACATCATTCTTGCAAACTAAAGAGCACAAAGCCTTTCACGGTGATTTGCTTCACCTTCACTTTTCGAATTTTTGTTTAGGATTATTCATCCACTATCATACCGTGCTGCTCTCACAAAATACATTATTTCACAATGAGTCCTAGCTTTCCTAAGTAATCTATTTGTTCTTCCATCTTAGTACGCTTTAAATTTGGTAGAGTTAAAATCCCATACAAGCACCTTCGATGTACATGTTTCATGTCTATCTAGTTTCATTTTTGCTAATTAGATCCGCCTTTCCTATTCATTACAATCTCTGTGCGTTTCCATCAAAACATCCTTGCTCAATCTTATCTAAGCTTTCAACTGATGTTCTTTCTTCAATTTACTTAAATTTTGTATAATTCCACAAAACTCCATTCTTAAACTATGAGTCACATAAGTGTCTTCATCGCATGAAATTTTTAATGTGCCTTGCTAGTTTAATTTATTGTAAATTTAGTCCCTACCTTAACAACATTTGTCACTTGTGAGTTTCAATGGCTTCTATATTTTAATTGGTGTCTTTATCATTTCATTATAAATTATAGTGTAGTCCCTCAAATTACTAACATTGTTTCTTACTGTATCATAACTTTCCTTGATGTTGAATTGGTCACTTTATTAGTTTGACGTAAACTTTGTAGGTCGTATCGCCTCCTCTTCATTTCTAAATGTGATCTTTATTTTTTTTCAAAATTATGTGCTGCTTTTTCATTCAATATACATTCTTTAGTTACATCCACAAAAGCCTTCATGCAGAAACATTGATTCCACAAAACGCTCTGTCTGAATTGAAGTTGTTCGTCACTTATTCTCGTCACTTTTGGTAGTGTAATCTCCTCACTTTTAA
>JARQOD010000006.1:97827083-97939103 GCA_033576555.1 Oophaga sylvatica
AAACATATCAAAAAATTATACAGAAGGTTTTCACCAGTGAAATTTTGTGAAGTGTACTCCCCCCACGTCTTCAACCACCGCTGGTGTATCTGCTCGACTTTCAACCCTGCTCTCCTGTCATGTTCTAAAATTGGTCTGCATTTTTCTATTTTCTAAATATTTATTTTCATCCTAAAATAAAACATGACTTTGCAAAATACAAAAATTCACAAAAAAGGCATTCCAGAACTTAAGTAGTTAGTGTTTCACTGTCTGGTTTAAATTTTAATGTAGACCCACATTCTTCAACCACCGCTGCGTGTACTCTGCGAGTGTCTGTCCTGGCTCACCTTTATTTTTCTAAAATTGGTCGCTTATTCTATTTTCAATTCTAAATCTATTAGTGTGACGCTCTTCCATCAAAATACAATACATTCTGAAACATAATAAAGTCCAAAAAGGCCTTCACAAGGAATTGTGAGTTTCACTCTAGTCTGAGGTTTAAATTTTTTAGAGTGTGATCCCGCTCCACTTACTTCAACCACCGCTGCGTGTACTGCTGAGTCTGCCGCTTCCTTTCATTTTTTAAAATTTGCTGCTTTATTCTATTTAATTACTAAATCTATATGTGGCTCTTTCCATCAAATACAATACATTGCTGCAAACATAATAGAAGTCCACAAAAAGGCCTTTCACAGCAATGAACATTGTTTAGTTCCTTTGAGGTTTAAATTTTGTAGAGTGTAGATCCCGCTCCACTTACTTCAACCACCGCGCTGTACTCTGCTGATGTCTGTCACTGCTCATCCTTGTCATTTTTCTAAAATTGGTGCTGCTTTATTCTATTTTCAATTACTAAAATCTATTAGTGTGACGCTCTTCCATCAAAATACAAACATTGCTTGACAAACATAATAGAAGTCACAAAAAGGCTTTCACACAGTAAGTTGTTTAATCCTCTAGGTTGAGGTTTCAAATTTTTTAGATGTAGATCCCGCTCCATTACTTCAACCCTGCTGCTTCTCTTGTCTATTCTAAACTGGTCATCTTTTATTTTATTAAAAATTAGGTGCTTCATTAAATACTATTTTCAAATTACTAAAATCATAGGCTTCCTCATAACAATTATGCATGCTTGCTAAATTTAATTTCAAAAGTTTCACGCAATCAACATTGTTCATGTTTCATCTAGCTTCTATTATATTTTAAATGTATGACAGTTAATCCCCTTCCATTACTTCAACCACATGCTTACTTGCACATGTTGTCACATACATCTTGACATTTATCTAAAATGGCTGCTTATTCTATTTTCAATTTCTAAAATCTTTAGTGTGACGCTTTCATCAAAATAAATCATTGCTTCAAACATAATAAAGTCCACAAAAAGCTTTCCACAATGAACGTTGTATGTCACTCTAGTCTTTTAAATTTTTGTAGATGTAATCGTCCACTTACTTCAACCACCTGGTGTACTCTGCGAGTGTCTGTCACTCATCCTTGTATTTTTCTAAAATGGTCTAGCTATCTATTTTAATTTCTAAAATCTTAGTGTGCGCTCTTATCAATCAATCATGCTTAAACATATAAATCCACAAAAAGGCCTTTCCACAATAACAGTTGTAAGTGTTCACCAGTCTTGTTAAATTTTGTGAGTTAATCGTCATTATTCAACCACGCTCTTACTTCAGTGTGTCCTGCTATCTGTCATTTCTAATTTGTCTTTTTCTATTTTCATTCTAAAATTATTATTCTTTCATCAAAATACAATACATTGCTTCAAACATAAAAGTCCACAAAAAGGCTTTCACAAAGTAACAGTTGGTGTTCCTATGTTAATTTTGTATGTAATCCCACTTACTTAACCACGCGCGTACTTGAGCATGCTCATCCTTTTTAATGGTGCTGCTTATCTATTATCTAAAATATATGCGCCTAATCAAATGCTCACAATAAAAGTTCACACAAGTAATTGTATGTACTACTTTATTTATTCCGCATTCTCAACACGGTATTCATTCTGTACTTTCTTTCAACTCATCTTATCTAATTTTCGAGTGAACAGTTGTGTTAGTGTTCACTCTATCTGAGTTTAAATTTTGTAGGAGTGTAGATCCCGCTCCACTTACTTCAACCACCGCTGCGTGTACTCTGCTGAGTGTCTGTCACTGGCTCATCCTTGTCATTTTCTAAAATTGGTGCTGCTTTATTCTATTTTCAATTTACTAAAATCTATTAGTGTGACGCTCTTCCATCAAAATACAATACATTGCTTGCAAACATAATAGAAGTCCACAAAAAGGCCTTTCACAGCAAGTGAACAGTTGTGTAGTGTTCACTCTAGTCTGAGTTTAAATTTTGTAGGAGTGTAATCCCGCTCCACTTACTTCAACCACCGCTGCGTGTACTCTGCTGAGTGTCTGTCACTGGCTCATCCTTGTCATTTTTCTAAAATTGGTGCTGCTTTATTCTATTTTCAATTTACTAAAATCTATTAGTGTGACGCTCTTCCATCAAAATACAATACATTGCTTGCAAACATAATAGAAGTCCACAAAAAGGCCTTTCACACAAGTGAACAGTTGTGTAGTGTTCACTCTAGTCTGAGGTTTAAATTTTGTAGATGTAGATCCGCTCCACTTACTTCAACCACCGCTGCGTGTACTCTCTGATGTCTGTCACTGGCTCATCCTGTCATTTTTCTAAAATTGTGCTGCTTATTCTATTTTCAATTTACTAAAATCTATTAGTGTGACCTCTCCATCAAAATACAATACATGCTTGCAAACATATAGAAGTCCACAAAAAGGCCTTTCACACAAGTGAACAGTTGTGTTAGTGTCACTCTAGTCTGAGTTTAAATTTTGGTAGATGTAGATCCCCTCCACTTACTTCAACACCGCTGCGTGTACTCTGCTGATGTCTGTCACGGCTCATCCTGTCATTTTTCAAAATTGGTGCTGCTTTATTCATTTTCAATTTACTAAAATCTATTAGTGTGCGCTCTTCATCAAAATACAATACATTGCTTGCAAACATAATAGAAGTCCACAAAAAGGCCTTTCACAGCAAGTGAACAGTTGTGTTAGTTTCACTCTAGTCTGAGTTTAAATTTTGTAGGATGTAATCCCGCCCACTTACTTCAACCACCGCTGCGTTACTCGCTGAGGTCTGTCACTGCTCATCTGTCATTTCTAAATTGTGCTGCTTATTCTATTTTCAATTACTAAAATCATTAGTGTGACGCTCTCCATCAAATACAATACATTGCTTGCAAACAGAAGTGTTCACTCTAGTCTGAGGTTTAAATTTTTGCTAGGAGTGTAGATCCCGCTCCACTTACTTCAACCACCGCTGCGTGTACTCTGCTGAGTGTCTGTCACTGGCTCATCCTTGTCATTTTTCTAAAATTGGTGCTGCTTTATTCTATTTTCAATTTACTAAAATCTATTAGTGTGACGCTCTTCCATCAAAATACAATACATTGCTTGCAAACATAATAGAAGTCCACAAAAAGGCCTTTCACAGCAAGTGAACAGTTGTGTTAGTGTTCACTCTAGTCTGAGGTTTAAATTTTTGCTAGGAGTGTAGATCCCGCTCCACTTACTTCAACCACCGCTGCGTGTACTCTGCTGAGTGTCTGTCACTGGCTCATCCTTGTCATTTTTCTAAAATTGGTGCTGCTTTATTCTATTTTCAATTTACTAAAATCTATTAGTGTGACGCTCTTCCATCAAAATACAATACATTGCTTGCAAACATAATAGAAGTCCACAAAAAGGCCTTTCACAGCAAGTGAACAGTTGTGTGAAGTGTTCACTCTAGTCTGAGGTTTAAATTTTTGCTAGGAGTGTAGATCCCGCTCCACTTACTTCAACCACCGCTGCGTGTACTCTGCTGAGTGTCTGTCACTGGCTCATCCTTGTCATTTTTCTAAAATTGGTGCTGCTTTATTCTATTTTCAATTTACTAAAATCTATTAGTGTGACGCTCTTCCATCAAAATACAATACATTGCTTGCAAACATAATAGAAGTCCACAAAAAGGCCTTTCACAGCAAGTGAACAGTTGTGTGAGTGTTCACTCTAGTCTGAGGTTTAAATTTTTGCTAGGAGTGTAGATCCCGCTCCACTTACTTCAA
The DNA here is from genome assembly GCA_033576555.1 of Oophaga sylvatica. Classification (NCBI taxonomy): domain Eukaryota; kingdom Metazoa; phylum Chordata; class Amphibia; order Anura; family Dendrobatidae; genus Oophaga; species Oophaga sylvatica. The sequence goes on from JARQOD010000006.1 coordinate 97,831,204, forward strand.
CCACCGCTGCGTGTACTCTGCTGAGTGTCTGTCACTGGCTCATCCTTGTCATTTTTCTAAAATTGGTGCTGCTTTATTCTATTTTCAATTTACTAAAATCTATTAGTGTGACGCTCTTCCATCAAAATACAATACATTGCTTGCAAACATAATAGAAGTCCACAAAAAGGCCTTTCACAGCAAGTGAACAGTTGTGTGAAGTGTTCACTCTAGTCTGAGGTTTAAATTTTTGGCTAGGAGTGTAGATCCCGCTCCACTTACTTCAACCACCGCTGCGTGTACTCTGCTGAGTGTCTGTCACTGGCTCATCCTTGTCATTTTTCTAAAATTGGTGCTGCTTTATTCTATTTTCAATTTACTAAAATCTATTAGTGTGACGCTCTTCCATCAAAATACAATACATTGCTTGCAAACATAATAGAAGTCCACAAAAAGGCCTTTCACAGCAAGTGAACAGTTGTGTTAAGTGTTCACTCTAGTCTGAGGTTTAAATTTTTGCTAGGAGTGTAGATCCCGCTCCACTTACTTCAACCACCGCTGCGTGTACTCTGCTGAGTGTCTGTCACTGGCTCATCCTTGTCATTTTTCTAAAATTGGTGCTGCTTTATTCTATTTTCAATTTACTAAAATCTATTAGTGTGACGCTCTTCCATCAAAATACAATACATTGCTTGCAAACATAATAGAAGTCCACAAAAAGGCCTTTCACAGCAAGTGAACAGTTGTGTGAAGTGTTCACTCTAGTCTGAGGTTTAAATTTTTGCTAGGAGTGTAGATCCCCTCCACTTACTTCAACCACCGCTGCGTGTACTCTGCTGAGTGTCTGTCACTGGCTCATCCTTGTCATTTTTCTAAAATTGGTGCTGCTTTATTCTATTTTCAATTTACTAAAATCTATTAGTGTGACGCTTTCCATCAAAATACAATACATTGCTTGCAAAAATAAAGAAGTCACAAAAGGCCTTTCACAGCATTGAACAGTTGTGTGAAGTGTTCACTTAGTCTGAGGTTTTCAGGTATTATTATATTTACTTGTATGCTTTTATTTAAAAGCCAAGAACAATGAAGGCAAACATTCGCACTGCAGCTGTTGTCAAAGTTCAACCCACATTATGCACTTCCAACATTGCAGCTTTTGAGGCATGATGTGAGTTTGATTTGCCTAAGTTATGGAGTGACAAAATGGCTCAGGGAACAAAACATAGAGATTTTGGGTCCATGGGCTGGAAACTCCCCAGATCTTAATCCCATTGAGAACTTGTGGTCAATCATCAAGAGACGGGTGGACAAACAAAAACTTAAAAATTCTGACAAAATGAAAGCATTGATTGTGCAAGAATGGACTGCTATCAGCCAGGATTTGGTCCAGAAGTTGATTGACAGCATGCCAGGGAGAATTGCAGAGGTCCTGAAGAAGAAGGGTCAACACTGCAAAATTAGACTTGCTGCATTAACTCATTCTAACTGTCAATATAAGCTTTTGTTACTCATATGTTTGCAATTATATTTCTGTCTGTGATAAAAATATCTGTCAAACACACATAAAAACCAGAGGGCAGCAGATCATGTGAAAATATCATATTTGTGTCATTATCAAAACTTTTGGCCATGACTGTACAGTTCAGGTGGTAGAAAGATGAACATAACAGGATACATGTATAACGTTGCCAACCAGTTATTTAATCGGAAACAGGACAGGCAAATTCATGCGTGATCCATGCCTTGTTCATTTTCAGCAAAGTAAGCCGGTCTACATTATCGGAGGATAGTCGCATGCGACGGTCTGTTAGTACACCACCTGAAGCACAAAAGACGCTCCGATAATACACTGCCAGCAGGGCAAGCCAGCACCTCCAATGCATACTGGCTAAGCTCTGGCCATGTATCCAGCTTAGAGACTCAAAACTTGAATGGGGAAGAGCCATCTGGGAGTACACTGAGTGGGCAAGACATGTCGTCTGTCACCATCTTACGGAAACGTTGCCTCCTGCTGACTGGAGCGTCTCGGATGGTGTAGACATTGGTGGCGCTGCCACAAAACTTCACCACATTTGGAACATACTGGTCTTGCCCTGTGCAGAGGCGCTGCTTGTGCTCCCTCTTGTTGCAGAGCTGTCTCCACTGCCTCGACGCACAGAGCTGCTTTGTAAAGCAGTAGCAGCAGCAGTGCTCTCGGCTGGAATGGAGAACATTATGGATTCCGACAAGCTTACAACCTGCAATGATCCTCAGTGTACTCAACCATCGTACGACCAGCTCTACCCTTTCCTATTGCATTCTCACCCATCCCTGCAGACTGTGAGCCCTCGCGGGCAGGGTCCTCTCTCCTTCTGTACTTGTGTGTCCCTTGTCCAGCACATCTTTATTGTACCTGTCTATATTTTTCCCTTGTCATATGTAAAGCGCCATGGAATAAATGGCGCTATATAAATGTATAATAATAATAATAATTGCAGCAGTGTGTCTTGTTACTCCCGCATTTTACGCTCCCGGTTCAACGGTCTGATGAGGCTTTGAAAGTTGTCCCGGTAGCGAGGGTCTAGGAGGGTGTACACCCAATAATCAGACGTGGTGTGAATGTGTTCGATGCGGCGGTCGTTTCTCAGGCACTGCAGCATGAAATCAACCATGTGCTGCAGACTCCCAACTGGCCAAGAAACGCAGTCCCCTGCAAGAGGCGTCATCTCTGCCTGCTCTGCATCACCCCACCCTCGCTCTACATACTGACTAGAGCGTTGTGTACCTCCCTCTGGAGCGATGTCTTCCTCCTCCATTGACTCCTCCTCATCCTCCTCACAAAGTCCTTCAAATACATAAAAATTTACAAAATTTAAAACTCATAAAATTTAAAAACATTGTATCATAATTCTGTAACATCACTTTATGGAAACACAATAGCATTACAAAAGGATAGACAAAAACTGTACATTATGTGCTTTGTAAATACATTAAAAGTTTGGAATGGTTATGAAAATATAGACAGCGACTCTGGAGGTTCAATTGTTGATACAGCATGGTACTTTGAAAGTCCTCCAGCCCTTTGTGAGGAACCACGTTGCGCTGACTGTCCAGAAGGTGATGGAATTTGTGACTCCTCATCCTCCACCTCTTCCAAAACCTCATGCCTTAGTGCTTGCAGTGTTTTTTGAAGCAGGCAGATAAGGGGGACAGTCAGGCTGACTAGTGCATCATCTGCACTCGCCATCCGCGTTGACTCATCAAACGCACGCAAAACGTGGCAGATGTCCTTCATAGAGTCCTTCGCCACTCATTACACTGGCTGCCCATTCATTATAGGATCCAATTCTAATTACTGGTTCTCACCAACAAAGCTCTCCACAGTGCAGCACCCCCCTACATCTCCTCCCTCATTTATATTTATCGGCCTAACCGACTGCTGCACTCTGCAAACGACCTTCGACTAACCTCTGCACTAATCCGTACCTCCCACTCCCGACTCCAAGACTTCTCCCGCGCTGCGCCAATCCTCTGGAATGCTGTACCCCAAGAAATTAGGACTATCCGCAATTTGGATGGTTTCAGGCGCTCCCTCAAAACACATTTGTTCACAGTGGCCTATCACATTCACTAATCAAAGTCATTCTATGTGTAAGTCTGTGTGTGTAGCCCATTCACTATCTCCATGCATCCCTCACTCCCTTAAAATGGCTGGACCATCATTGTAAAAACACCATTGTATATAAACACCTGTACTTTGTATCTCCCCCACCTCATTGTAGATTGTAAGCTTTCACCAGCAGGGGCGGCTGATTTTGCTTTAATTATTGTATTGTTAACGTTGTTACTTATGACTTGTGTTTTGAAACTGTTAAACTGTAAAGCACTGCGGAATATTATGGCGCTATATAAATAAAGATTATTATATTATTCTTATTATAGAGGCCCACTCAGTAGTGGTGAAGTGTGAACGGCGCAAATTGCGAGTTGATTGCGCCTGATGCAGCTGATACTCCATTACTGTTGGCTGCTGCTCACACAACCGCTCCAACATATGTAACGAGGAATTCCACCTGGTGGGTACGTCACATATGATGCGATGTTCATGAAGGCGAAATCTGCGTTGCAGAGCTGCAATCAGCGATCTGGCCATGCTGGAACGTCGCAAGTGAGCGCACTCTAGGCGGACCTTGTGCAGCAGTGCATCAAGATCCGGATAGTCCCTCAAAAAACTCTGCACGACCAAGTTGAGCACATATGACAGACATGGTATGTGAGTGAGGTTGCCAAGGCCCAGAGCTGCCACCAGATTTCGGCCATTGTCACACACTACCAAGCCTGCCTGTAGATTCGCTTCCAAAAACCACACGTCGCTCTCCTGCTTTATGGCATTACAGAGCTCCTGCGCTGTGTGGCTAAGATTCCCCATGGAAATTAATTTCAGGACGGCCTGTTGACATTTGGACACGGCTGTGCTCATATCAGTCGCAACAGGTAAACGTTCACGGGTCCATGTGGAGGTAGACCGTGACGGCTCCTGCAGCGATGATTCTGAGGAACTGGAGTAGGAGGAGGAGTCAATGTGTACAGACTTGATTCCTGCAATCCTTGGAGTTGGCAGAACACGTACAGCGCCACTCGCAAGATCAGTACCCGGCTACACAACATTGACCCAATGGGCAGTGAGGGAAAGGTATTGTCCCTGGCCATGGGTGTTAGAACCCTCTTGTTAGGTTTTGTTTCAGTTTGCTGGTCACATGACCTTTTTTCCCTATTTAGTCTGGCTCCGCCCTTCTGGCTTTGCTTGACTTCATTGTATTATCTACTGTTAAGCTAGCCGGGTGCTTAGGTGCCTTAATCAGTCAGTTTTGCTTGATGTTAGGATCGCAAAGTATTTTTTTTTCTGTTTAATTATCCATGCTACAATTTATGTTAGGAGGTGTCCACCTTTTCTCCCAGTCCCTAGATCTTGTAGGGATTCCTCCCTCGCAACTATAGGTCTTCGTTCACACTAGATGAGGACTTTAGCGGGTCTGGTCGCAGGATCAGGTTCCCCGTTACATCGTAGGGATTCAGCTTAGTTGTATTGTAGGGACAGAATTCCCTTCTTTCCTTACTGGTTGTAGCAGATCATAACAATGGGTACTGGTCCACGCATCGGTGGTCAGGTGGACCTTGCTACTGAGGGCGTTTAGTAGCGCATGTTTAATTTTTCCCTCAACATGCTTTTGCAGACCAGGGACGGCTTGCCTGCTGAAATGAAATCGGCTTGGCACATTGTATTGTGGGACTGACAATGATATTCAGTTACGGAAACTGTCTGTCTCCACCAGCCTGAATGACAGCATTTCAAGGGACAGGAGTTTTGCAATGCCAGCATTCAGAGCCTGTGCTCGTGCATGGTTTGCGGAGTATGGCCGTCTTTTATCCCATGCCTGTGCTACCGATGGCTGTTTTGTGGCCTGGGAGTGTGAAGATGACAGGGAACTTGCTGCTGTGTGTGGAATAACACTTTGTCTCTGGACAACAGTGGCCGAGATTCTTCCATGGCGATCCTGTGAGGAAGCAGAACCAGCTGTGTGTGAGCTCGATGAAGAGGCTTCAGCACAACCTGAAGATGTAGGTGCTGCTGTAGGTTGGCCTACATCTCCAGTGTGTCTTTGTAACTCAACTACGTGCTTTGTCCGCACATGTTTCCACATATTTGTGGTATTGAGGTGACTGACACTTTTAGCTATTTTTAATTTTTGATTACACAGCTTGCATTTGACATAGCAAATATCATGTGCAAGTGTGTGAAAAAAGGACCACGCAGTGCAAGTCCTGGGAGCGCACGTTTTGACTTTTGGAAGACAACTGCTCCGAACAGGTGCCAAACTGGAGGCTACAGGCAACCGAGTCTGCAGCCTAACTCTCCCTCCTGTTTGTACCGTTGGGGCAATGTCTTCCTCTATCTTCCTTCTATCACTAACCACTTCTCTAGGCCTCTCCCAGCTTTCAACCAAAGTACTGGTTCTCAGCCACAAAGCTATCCACAGTGCAGCACCCCTCCTACATCTCCTCCCTCATTTCTATCTATCGGCCTAACCGACTGCTGCGCTCTGCAAACGACTTTCGACTAACCTCTGCACTAATATGTACCTCCCACTCCCGACTCCAAGACTTCTCCCGCGCTACGCCAATCCTCTGGAATGCTGTACCCCAAGAAATTAGTACTATCCACAATTTGCATGGTTTCAGGCGCTCCCTCAAAACACATTTGTTCAGAGCGGCCTATCACATTCACTAATCAAAGTCATTCTATGTATTCTGTGTAAGTGTGTATGTGTGTGTGTGTCTCTAGCCCATTCACTATCTCCATCCCTCAGTCCCTTAAGATGGCTGGACCATCATTGTAAATGCACCATTGTATATAAACACCTATACTTTGTATCTCCCCCACCTCATTGTACATTGTAAGCTGTCACGAGCAGGGGTGACTTATTTAGCTTAAATTTTTGTATTGTTAACGTTGTTACTTATGACTTGTGTTCTTAAACTGCAAAACTGTAAAGCGATGCGTAATATGATGGCGCTATATAAATTAATATTATTATTATTAGGATTCCTCTGAGCTGCTCCCACCACCTTCCTGTTCCTCACGCCATGTTGGGTCTTGGACCTCATCATCTCCACTACCCTCTGCCAACACCTGCTGCTGTTGGGTGGTCCGGTCAGCACCATGCTCAACAGAAACTGGCACCTGAGTCTCATCATCATCAGATGCGTTCTGCGGTGTGCTGACCATCGGCACTGTCTCACCCGCCTCTTCAGATTCAGAGAGACACAGCTGTTGCGCATCACTGCATACTCCCTCTTCTTCACATTACAGAATGCTGCTTGGCTGGGCCCTTGTTTGCAAGCCAATAGATTCTGAGAACAGAAGCAGACACTCAGCTGGCTCCTGTACAGAACTCTCTGACTGCCTGGGCAATTTGACAGGCGGTGAAGAGACAGATGGTTGCTCAACAGTGCTGTGGTCCTGAGAGGAGGTGGAAGCAATTGAAGTCGATGCATTGGCTGACATCCAACCAACAACGACTTCAATTTGTTCTTCCCGCAGCAGGGGGGTACTCCGAGCTCCTACAAAAGTGCGCATAAAGGAACGCTCACGGGGAAAACTGGTGGATGCTGTGTCACTGGGGGCCGCAGCAGCCACAGAATCCCCACGTCCTCTCCCTGAAGAAACTCCACGGCCACGACCACGTGCCTTACTCCCTGCCTTCTTCATCTTGGTAGATTGATAAAGAAAGTCTGAAAAGTTATAAGGCCTAAGTGTGGTTATTCCGCAGAGAGTGCAGTGAACACTGCACACAACTGTTCAGTAGGTGTGAAAGGCCCCTTTGTGTACTTCTATAGTGTTTGCAACAAATTTATTGTATACGGATGGAAGCGCGTCACACTAATAGTTTTTATTTATTTGTAATAGAATGGATCAGCAACAATTAGAGAAAAATTTCAAGGATCTGCCAGTGACACACGCTCAGCAGACTACAACCAGCAGTGGTTGAAGAACTAACTGGAGCGTGATCTGCACTCCAAAAAGGAAAACCTCAGACTACAGTGAACACTGCACACAACTGTTCACTACCCAACGCGTCTCAGCAGGAAGGCAGTCTGTGCATCAAAACAAAGGCGCAAGCATACATCCACGTACCCTGTTTATAAAGCTATATAAAAAAAATTATGTAGTAGTGACGCACACTTTATTGAGGTACAGTATTACATCGCCATTCACCATCTGTGGCTATGCAGTCTCATCTATATATACCTTATCTATCCGTTGTCATGCTTGCAAGTCGACAGTCAGGCATAAATAGCAATTTTCACTATGCACTATGCACTTTTTAAAGGTTATGTTTGTTAATAAAAATGATTATTGCCACATATTATGAGTATTACATGATGGAAATTGTATAATTTTGTATAAACTGTTTAGTGACATTATTCAGCAAATGTAACATTTTAGTAATGTCACAGATAACTTGTAATGCTGATGATGTTTTGAAGTCAGACATTCATTGTCTATACAATAAAAATGGTGTACATACTGTTACTTATCCATCATTAATGGATTCAGATATGTACTTGTATGCTTTTATGTACAACCGAATAGCAGATTCCTTAACTAATTTATTTTGTGGTTTGCATTGCTGTTCAACATGTTAATGTATGTGTTTATTTTTGTCAATTCTTTATTTATCTAGATATTATTTTAAATGAAATCATCATATTATGGTAGTAAAGGTTATCTTTCTCTTGTTTGAAGTATAGACATTTAAAATTGACAGGTAACAAGGAAAATACTTGATCTAGTATTTAAACATCCTCCTTGACCCTGGGCTCCAACACCGCCAGTTGTTGCCTGGAAGTGCTGTTAGCACAGTCAACACTTGCTCCTGTGTTACTGGGGTTCAGTAATGTCAGCTGTTCCCCTGCTTTGTGAATGGCAAAAAGTCCTGCTGCCTCCACCCTGTTGTCTTCTCATCCCTGGGCTCCAACACCGCCAGTTGTTGCCTGGAAGTGCGTAGCAACAGTCAATCACTTTGCTCCTGTGTTACTGGGTTCAGTAATGTCAGCTGTTCCCTTGCTGTGTTAACGGCAAACAGTCCTGCTGCCTCCACCCTTTCTCCTCTCATCCCTGGGCTCCAACACCGCCAGTTGTTGCCTGGAAGTGCTGTTAGCACAGTCAACACTTGCTCCTGTGTTACTGGGGTTCAGTAATGTCAGCTGTTCCCCTGCTGTATGAACGGAAAAAGTCCTGCTGCCTCCACCCTGTTGTCTTCTCATCCCTGGGCTCCAACACCGCCAGTTGTTGCCTGGAAGTGCTGTTAGCACAGTCAACACTTGCTCCTGTGTTACTGGGGTTCAGTAATGTCAGCTGTTCCCCTGCTGTGTGTATGGCAAACAGTCCTGCTGCCTCCACCCTGTTCTCTCTCATCCCTGGGCTCCAACACCGCCAGTTGTTGCCTCGGAAGTGCTGTTAGCACAGTCAACAACTTGCTCCTGTGTTACTGGGGTTCAGTAATGTCAGCTGTTCCCCTGCTGTGTGTACGGCAAACAGTCCTGCTGCCTCCACCCTGTTCTCTTCTCATCCCTGGGCTCCAACACGCCAGTTGTTGCTCGGAAGTGCTGTTAGCACAGTCAACACTTGCTCCTGTGTTACTGGGGTTCAGTAATGTCAGCTGTTCCCCTGCTGTGTGAATGGCAAAAAGTCCTGCTGCCTCCACCCTGCTCTCTTCTCATCCCTGGGCTTCAACACCGCCAGTTGTTGCTCGGAAGTGCTGTTAGCACAGTCAACACTTGCTCCTGTGTTACTGGGGTTCAGTAATGTCAGCTGTTCCCCTGCTGTGTGAACGGCAAACAGTCCTGCTGCCTCCACCCTGTTCTCTTCTCATCCCTGGGCTCCAACACCGCCAGTTGTTGCTCGGAAGTGCTGTTAGCACAGTCAACAATTGCTCCTGTGTTACTGGGGTTCAGTAATGTCAGCTGTTCCCCTGCTGTGTGAACGGCAAACAGTCCTGCTGCCTCCACCCTGTTCTCTTCTCATCCCTGGGCTCCAACACCGCCAGTTGTTGCTCGGAAGTGCTGTTAGCACAGTCAACATTGCTCCTGTGTTACTGGGGTTCAGTAATGTCAGCTGTTCCCCTGCTGTGTGAATGGCAAAAAGTCCTGCTGCCTCCACCCTGTCTCTTCTCATCCCTGGGCTTCAACACCGCCAGTTGTTGCTCGGAAGTGCTGTTAGCACAGTCAACACTTGCTCCTGTGTTACTGGGGTTCAGTAATGTCAGCTGTTCCCCTGCTGTGTGAACGGCAAACAGTCCTGCTGCCTCCACCCTGTTCTCTTCTCATCCCTGGGCTCCAACACCGCCAGTTGTTGCTCGGAAGTGCTGTTAGCACAGTCAACAATTGCTCCTGTGTTACTGGGGTTCAGTAATGTCAGCTGTTCCCCTGCTGTGTGTACGGCAAACAGTCCTGCTGCCTCCACCCTGTTCTCTTCTCATCCCTGGGCTCCAACACCGCCAGTTGTTGCTCGGAAGTGCTGTTAGCACAGTCAACATTGCTCCTGTGTTACTGGGTTCAGTAATGTCAGCTGTTCCCCTGCTGTGTGTATGGCAAACAGTCCTGCTGCCTCCACTCAGTTGTCCTTCTCATCCCTGGGCTCCAACACCGCCATTGTTTGGGTCGGAAGTGTCATTGGGACGGGTACTCACTCTGCCCAGACTGTTACAGCACGCCATCTGTTTCCTGTCAGTGTAAACGTCACTTAGCCTCCAATAAGTTGTCCTGTCGTGTTGCGGTCGGTTAGCCGACTCATGGGCCTGGAGTTAGTGCTTCCTATGTGTGCTGCGGATAGCAAATAAAGGCTTTCCGTAGTGACAATAGACAATCACCCATGTAGTACTGTGGGATTCGGTAACTGCGGCCGCTCGCGCCTGTCAACTTAAATTTCCATGGTACCTCTGCTACCGTCCGGGTTCCAGTACCGTCAGCTGGTTCTCCGCAGTGCCTTGGCCTAGTGCCTCCATCTCGGGATCCGAGTCACAACGTCTGCTGTCTTGGTAGTGCTTTGGAGCACAGGTACACTCCTGCTAGTAACCGTGTCCCATAACATCAAGCGTACAAAGGTTGTGCTACAAATACAAATACAGAACAAGAGACACAAGACAATAAGCAGAAGATCTAAAAGCAGAAGAACATGAAGTATAAGACCAAAATGAAAGCAAATATATGCTCAAATTAAGCAGAAAAGACTAAGCCCGTGTATGGGTGATCCGTTCCTCCTCGTGTGCCCTGGTAATGCCTGATGCTGCAGGCTAAACTGAACACGGACAAATACTGTTGTAATTTAAATCTTTTGTGGCAGCAAGAACGGAACGATGAAAAAATCATACTTTTACAGATTACAAGTACAGGAATCTATGTCACAAATAAGAATATGATGAAGAAGATGAAGGACTATAATATGAAGAAGAATAATAGTTTAAAAAGAACAATATGAGTAATGTTAACAAAAAGATGAAAAGCAAGAAGTTTTAGAAGAAGATAAAGAAGGTGAAGATGAAGAATAATTTGATGACAAAGATGATGCTGCTGAAGATTATGAAGGAGAAAGTGTGGCAAAAGTTAAAAAGGTGAAGAGCATGGAAGTTGTGAAACATACATATTTGCCAAAATAGAAAAAAGGTTAACAACATTGTCAATTTCTTCGTCAATCCGAACGTATTTCCTAAAAAAAAAAATTAATGCTATTCCATTGGATTGGGTTAAACATCTATGCCTTTAATGTCTCCTCAACCTCCCCCAATACATTCTACATTACTCTTTGTTGTTTTCCTTCATGTACAATTAACCTACAAGGCAAGAATGGGTTTTTTTTAATTTCGATATTTTGTTCCCATAAACTTACATTGGACTTCCGGTATCGGTATCGGGTATCGCCGATATTTTTTGGGTATCGGCGATACCATTCCGATTCCGATACTTTTGGATATCGGAAAGTATCGCTCAACTCTAGTCTGAACAAGATGCTGAGACCGACGTCTTTGCAGAGCAACTCCCACTGCGGCTGAAGCAGAATGGGAGACCGCAGAGGCAGACAAGGCTTGGGATCTACCTGGTGCAGTGGGAGAATCCCGGTGCCTAACATTACCCCCCCGTTAGGCGACGTTCGTCACGCTTGAAAGCCGCAATGAGCTGAGGGGCATGAATGTGCTCAATCGGCTCCCAGGTTCTATCCTCTGGCCCATGACCCTTCCAGTCCACCAAAAAATATTTTTTGCCATGCACCACCTTGAAATCATCCAAGGACGTATCCGAGCTCCTGGCAGGAGACCCAGCCGGCCGGGTCATAAATACAGGTTTCAGGAGAGAGACATGGAAGGTGTCTGAGATGTTCAGATGTGGAGGAAGGCAGAGAGGATATACCATAGGATTTACCTGTTCGAGAACCTTGAATGGACCCAGATAGCGGGGAGCAAATTTATTGGACTCTACATGCAGCCTGATGTTACGAGCAGAGAGCCACACTAAATCACCAGGGGCAAAAACCGGAGCGCGACGATGATGCATGTTGACGGAGACCCTCATTCTCTCCTTAGAGGCCTTAATAGCATCCTGCATATGATCCCAGATGTCACGCGCCTCCACTGCCCAATCCACCACCCTAGGATCGGAAGACGAGACGGGCATAGGCACAGGTCCACGCAAGTGCTGACCGTAATTAAAGAGGAACGGTGTTATGTTTTGGTAGCTGAGGAGAGCAGGCAAAAACGGCAATACACCAGAGAGGTTGGAATCTACTGGATTGCAGTACCCTGACTAACCACCACAACTAAAGGCAGCCGTGGAGCGTTCCTACGTTGGTCCTAGACGCCTCGTCACAGCCTGAGAGGCTAACTACACCTAAAGATAGAAAGAGGAAAGCTATCTGCCCTGGAGCAGATCCCCAAAGAACATAGGAAGCCCCCAAACATGTAATGGCGGTTAGACAAGAGAAAATACAGACACAGACAGAAAATAGTATGAGCAAACGCTGGGGCCCAATCTGCCTAGACAGAAAAGGATAGGAAGGATACTTACTGCAATTCCAAAAAACCCTAAAAAAAGCCAACGCTACTAATTGCAAAAACACCTGAGATCACACGACCTCTACCACCTAAATTAGTTCTCTGGTGTAACAAAACTAAGCCGCAGCCACAGAAAAAACAACAGTGGCTCCAGAGGAACCGAGAGGAGCCCAAGCCCCCCGGGGAGGGGAACCTGGCCAACCTCACAGAAATGCAGAGAAAAATGCAAATGGCAAGCAAAAAAACAAAAAACAGAAAATATCTTATGTGAGAGCAGGAGAAGAGGCAAGACTCAGCAAGCTTCCAAGTGAACCAGGAAACAACGTTGAGACAAGAACAATTGATCACCGGCAACCATGATGGGGGGAAACCTCCCTTATATCCAGCCAGTCTGTAATTCCTGATTGCCAATCCTTATTGAATGGTTCAGTACTGTTTGTAACCACCAGAGGGAGCTTCTGCTCAGAATTAATTTCTAAAACATTCATAACAGAACGGCGTCTGCCCAGTGGAATCAGCGACGGAATTATTCAAAGCAAACTCCACCCAGGGCAGCAAAGATGTCCAGTCATCATGCTTAGCAGAAGCAAAGTGCCATAGGTATGTGATAAGAGTCTGGTTGGCCCTCTCCACCAGCCCATTCATCTCTGTATGGTACACTGAAGAGAGATTGAGCTCTATGCTAAAAAGCAACAAAGCTCGCCCCAGAACTGAGACGTGAATTAGGGATCCCGATTGCTGACAATCTTGTCAGGCATCCCATGAATGCAGAAGATATGTTTAACGAAAAGAACCGCCAAGGCCCGTGCCGAAGGCATGCATGGAAGAGGAACCAGAAGGACTATTTTGGAGAAATGGTGGGTGACTACCCAAATAATCCTGTTATTACGAGACTTGGGCAGATCCACAATAAAATCCATCCCGACCATCTCCCAGGGCCTATCTGCCACTGTCAAAGGACGTAACAAGCCCGCGGGTCTCGGCTAGGAAGACCGATTCCTGGCACATGAGACGCAAGCCTGAACGTAATCCCTTACATCCTGTGCCAACCGAGGCTGCCAATAATTTCTCGCCAACAGCTCAGTGGTCCTCTTGATGCTGAAATGCCATCCTAACTTAGATGAGTGAGCCCAAGAGAGGACCTCTGGTGCAGGTTAAGTGGTAAATAGGATTTGCCCGGAGGCACCTGCTCCAGAGACACCGGAGCCACCATTCGGAGACTCTCTGATGGGACAATAAGCAGTGGCTCGTCTCCCTCCTCGGATGAAACCACAGAACGAGATAGGGCAATTCTTCTCCCTGGAGAGAAAGTGAAGAATAAAGTTGAAATGGGAGAAGAATAAGGACCATCTGGCCTGGCGAGAATTCAGTCACTGGGCTGTCTGCAAATAAAGCAGATTCTTGTGGTCAGTTAAGACCTGAAAGGGATACCGAGCTCCCTCTAGGAGATGTCTCCACTCAGAGAAGGCTGTTATGTTTCGGTAGCTGAGGAGTGCAGGCAAAAAAGGCAATACACCAGAGAAGTTGGAATCTATGAGATTGCAGTACCCTGACTAACCACAACAACTAGAGGCAGCCGTGGAGCATTCCTACGTTGGTCCTAGACGCCTCGTCACAGCCTGAGAAACTAACTACACCTAAAGATAGATATAGGAAAGCTATCTGCCCCGGAGCAGAACCCCAAAGATAATAGAAAGCCCCCAAACATGTAATGGCGGTTAGACAAGAAGAAATACTGACACAGAAGGAAAATAGGATGAGCAAACGTTGGGGCCCAAACTAACTAAATAGAAAAGGATAGGAAGGGTACTTACTGCAATCCCAGAAAACCCTGAAAAGCACCAACTCTACTAATTTCAAAAACACCTGAGATCACACGACCTCTACCACCTAAATTAGTTCTCTGGTGTAACAAAATCAAAACAGCAGCCACTGAAAAAACTGGAAAAAGCAAAAGTACAAACATCAGTGGCTGAACTAAACTGAGAGGGCAAAAGCCCCCGGAGGGGACCCTGAAGGCCCCCACAGAAGTGCAGGACAAAATGCAAAAATCAAGCACAAAAACAAAAAGAAGAAAATGTCTTATCTGTTAGCAGGAGATGCAGACACGACACAGCAGGCTACAAGGGAAACAGGAATCAAGGATAGAGACCAGAACAATTGATCACCGGCAACCCTGATGGGAAGGTGACTCCCTTATATAAGACCAGTCAGTAACACCTGATTCCCAATTCCTGACAATCTTCACAATCTTCACTGGACAGACCAGCACCGCTTGTAACCACCAGAGGGAGCCTCTGCTCAGAACTCATCCCAAGCCCGCTCACAACAGTATCCCCCCCTTGAGGAGGGGTCACCGAACCCTCATTTGAGCAACCAGGTCGGTCAGGATGAGTTCTATGGTACGCACGGATGAGTCTCCTAGCATGGATGTCCGAAGCAAACACCCAAGAATTGTCTTCCTGACCATAACCTCTCCACTTAACCAAATACTGGAGTTTCCGTCTAGAAAAACAAGAATCTAATATTTTCTCAACCACATACTCCAGATTGCCCTCAACCAAAACAGGGTCAGGAGGCACAGCAGCAGGAACCACTGGCTCAACAAACCTCTTCAACAAGGACTTGTGGAACACGTTATGGATCTTAAATGTCCCTGGAAGAAGCAAACGAACAGGATTAAGAATCTCCATGATCTTATAAGGTCCAATGAACCTAGGCTTAAATTTAGGAGATGCTACTCTCATAGGAATATTTTTTGAGGACAACCAGACCAAGTCCCCTACTTTAAACCGAGGACCATCAGTCCTATGCCGGTTAGCAAACCGCTGGGCCTTCTCCTGAGAGAGGGACAACCTTCCACTACCTGGTCCCAAATCTGTTGCATACGCTCCACAACAGAGTCAACACCTGGACAGACAGAAGCCTCCGTCTGTCCTGAAGAAAATCGAGGGTGAAACCCAGAATTACAGAAAAATGGAGACATCAAAGTGGCAGAGCTAGCCCTATTATTAAGAGCAAACTCAGCCAAAGGCAAAAAAGAGACCCAGTCATCCTGATCAGCAGACACAAAGCATCTTAGATAAGTCTCCAATGTCTGGTTTGTTCTCTCAGTTTGACCATTGGTCTGAGGATGAAATGCCGAGGAGAAAGACAATTGAACACCCAGTTTAGAACAAAAAGTCCTCCAAAATCTGGAAACAAACTGGACTCCTCTGTCAGACACTATGTTCTCAGGAATGCCGTGTAAACGAACCACGTGCTGAAGGAACAACGGCACCAATTCAGAGGAGGAAGGCAACTTAGGTAATTGCACAAGATGTATCATCTTGGAAAACCTATCACAAATCACCCAGATGGCGGTCATTCTCTGAGAAACAGGAAGGTCGGAAATGAAATCCATAGAGATATGGGTCCATGGTCTCTTGGGCACAGGCAATGGCATCAACAAACCACTAGAGCGAGAGCAAGGCTTGGAGCGAGAGCAAGTCCCGCAGGACTGCACAAATTCCCTGACATCACGAGACAAGGTAGGCCACCAAAAGGACCGACTAACCAAGTCTCTGGTACCAAAAATTCCGGGATGCCCAGCCAACGTGGAACAATGAATCTCAGACATCACACTCTTTTTCCACTGGTCCGGGACAAACAATTTTCCAACAGGGCAGCGCTCGGGCCTATCCTCCTGACACCCCTCCAGAGCAAGTCTCAAATTAGGTGAGATGGCGGAAAGAACTACACCCTCTTTCAAAATAACAGAAGGATCAGATAACTCAGGAGAGTCCGCAAGGAAGCTCCTCGAGAGGGCATCCGCCTTAACATTCTTAGTGCCAGGAAGAAAGGAAACCACAAAATTAAAACGTGTGAAAAACAAAGCCCACCTGGCCTGTCTAGGATTGAGTCGCTTGGCAGATTCCAGATAAACCAGATTCTTATGGTCAGTAAGGACCACCACCTGATGTTTGGCTCCCTCCAGCCAATGTCTCCACTCTTCAAAAGCCCACTTCATGGCCAATAACTCCCGATTACCCACGTCATAATTACGTTCAGTAGGAGAAAATTTTCGAGAGAAAAAGGCACAAGGGTTACTTTTAGAGGTCTCTGGATCTTTTTGGGACAAAACGGCACCTGCCCCAATTTCAGAGGCATCAACCTCCACCTGAAATGGCAGAGAAACATCAGGCTGCCGTAGAACAGGAGCAGAAGTGAATCTCTGCTTAAGTTCCTGAAATGCAGAGACTGCCTCAGGAGGCCAATTCACCACATCAGAACCCTTTTTGGTCAAATCAGTCAATGGTTTAACAATAACAGAGAAATTACCAATAAATTTACGATAAAAATTGGCAAAACCCAAGAATCTCTGATGAGCCTTTAATGAAGTAGGTTGGACCCAATCACAGATGGCCTGAACCTTGACCGGGTCCATTTCAATAACAGATGGGGACAAAATGAATCCCAGAAATGGGATCCTCTGTACGCCAAAAAGACACTTTGATCCCTTCACATACAGAGCATTCTCTCTCAAAATCTGGAATACAGTTCGAACATGTTTCACATGAGAGTCCCAGTCATTAGAAAAAATCAAGATATCATCCAAATAAACAATCAGAAATTTATCCACAAAATCCCTGAAAATGTCATTCATGAAGGACTGGAAGACAGAAGGAGCATTAGTGAGCCCAAAGGGCATCACAAGGTACTCAAAATGCCCCTCCGGGGTATTGAATGCCGTCTTCCATTCATCCCCGTGCTTAATGCGAATAAGGTTATATGCCCCCCTGAGGTCAAGCTTGGTAAACCAAGTAGCGTTTTTCACCCTGGAAAACAGGTCAGAAATCAAGGGTAACGGGTATTGATATTTCACAGTAATATTGTTCAAAAGACGATAATCAATACACGGCCTTAATGAACCATCCTTTTTGGCCACAAAGAAAAAACCGGCACCTAAGGGTGAAGAGGATGGTCTGATATGACCCTTCTCCAATGACTCCTTGATATAAGACCGCATAGCGTCATGTTCAGGTACAGACAAGTTAAAAAGGCGACCTTTAGGGAATTTACTACCAGGCACTAATTCAATAGCGCAGTCATAGCTCCTATGGGGAGGCAAGGATGCAGATTTACTTTCGCTAAATACATCAGAAAAATCAATCAAAAAGTCAGGAACATCCTGAGCCTGGGGGGAGGCAGAAAAAACAGGAGTGTTGGTATTAACACATTAACACGATAATATCATGCAGATTATACAGAACCAAAAATTTGCAGCACTCTTGATGATCAGGTTCAACCCTCATTATCACCTGAATAGAGAACTGAGGTTTATTCTCAGCCAAAGGGGTAGAATCGATCCCCAGTAGGGGAATAGACTTCTGTAGGGGTATCAAGGGAAACCCACAATGTTTAGCAAAATCATAATCCATCAGGTTAATAGCTGCTCCAGAATCAACGAAAGCCTGAGCATAAAATGAGGACAGAGAGCATATCAGAGTGATAGTTAATAAAAACTTAGTCTGAACACTACCCAAGACAACTGAGCGTGCAAAACGTCTTCCCCGCTTAGGGCAGACTGAAATAGCATGAGAGGCATCACCACAGTAGAAACATAACCCATTGCGCTTTCGAAACTCATGACGCTGTGCCCCAGACACCACTCTATCACACTGCATGGATTCAGAAGCAGGTTCACAAGGCAACACTATTCCACGCATACTTCTCCGCTCACGCAAACGTCTGTCAATTTGAATCGCTAATGACATAGAATCATTGAGACCAGAGGGGACAGGGAATCCCACCATAACATCCTTTACATTATCTGACAGACCCTTCCGAAAAAGGGCCGCCAAAGCGTCGTCATTCCACTTGGTCAGGACTGCCCACCTACGGAATCTCTGACAGTATAACTCAGCGTCATCAAGCCCCTGATTTAATGCCAACAAGGCTTTTTCAGCTTGATCAGTGACATTAGGCTCATCGTACAATAACCCCAAAGCCTGAAAAAATGCATCAACATCACTCAAAACAGGATCCCCAGGTGTCAGGGAAAAAGCCCAATCCTGAGGATCGCCGCGCAGGAGAGAGATGACAATTTGAACCTGCTGCGCTGCGTTCCCTGAGGACTTAGATTTTAAGGCAAAAAACAATTTACAATTATTTTTGAAATTCTGAAACTTAGCTCGATCCCCTAAAAACAAATCTGGCATGGGAATCCTAGGTTCCACAACAGGCAACCTAGCAAGATATGCAGCAATACTCTGAACCTCAGTGGCAAGCTGATCCACACGGCCAGACAACTGTGCAAACTCCATTGAGAGAAAAAATCCTCCCCAGCACCCAGAGATACAGAGGGAAAAAAAAAAATGCAACAAACAGAAAAATATCTCTGACAACTCTGACAACCGTTTTTTCTTTCACAAATTTTTTCCCTTCTGTGAGTACCATACAATTTTAAATTTTGGGCCGGTGATACTGTTATGTTTCGGTAGCTGAGGAGTGCAGGCAAAAAAGGCAATACACCAGAGAAGTTGGAATCTATGAGATTGCAGTACCCTGACTAACCACAACAACTAGAGGCAGCCGTGGAGCGTTCCTACGTTGGTCCTAGACGCCTCGTCACAGCCTGAGAAACTAACTACACCTAAAGATAGATATAGGAAAGCTATCTGCCCCGGAGCAGAACCCCAAAGATAATAGAAAGCCCCCAAACATGTAATGGCGGTTAGACAAGAAGAAATACTGACACAGAAGGAAAATAGGATGAGCAAACGTTGGGGCCCAAACTAACTAAATAGAAAAGGATAGGAAGGGTACTTACTGCAATCCCAGAAAACCCTGAAAAGCACCAACTCTACTAATTTCAAAAACACCTGAGATCACACGACCTCTACCACCTAAATTAGTTCTCTGGTGTAACAAAATCAAAACAGCAGCCACTGAAAAAACTGGAAAAAGCAAAAGTACAAACATCAGTGGCTGAACTAAACTGAGAGGGCAAAAGCCCCCGGAGGAGACCCTGAAGGCCCCCACAGAAGTGCAGGACAAAATGCAAAAATCAAGCACAAAAACAAAAAGAAGAAAATGTCTTATCTGTTAGCAGGAGATGCAGACACGACACAGCAGGCTACAAGGGAAACAGGAATCAAGGATAGAGACCAGAACAATTGATCACCGGCAACCCTGATGGGAAGGTGACTCCCTTATATAAGACCAGTCAGTAACACCTGATTCCCAATCCTCACAATCTTCACAATCTTCACTGGACAGACCAGCACCGCTTGTAACCACCAGAGGGAGCCTCTGCTCAGAACTCATCCCAAGCCCGCTCACAACAGAAGGCTAGTTTCATGGCCAGTAACTCCCTGTCCCCGATGGAATAGTTCCTCTCTGCCGGTGTGAAGGTCTTAGCGAAGAAGAAACATGGGTGTTTCCGACCGTGCGCATCCTTCTGATATAGGACTGCTCCTGCACCGACGGAAGAGGCAGCCACCTCTAGAATAAAGGGCTTATCCACATCTGATCAATGTAGCACAGGAGCCCTAGCGAAGTGGGACTTCACTGAAGCAAAAACCTTGGAGACCTCCTCTGATCACTGCTTGACGTTAGCTCCTTTTTTGGTGAGGGCTACCAAAGGAGCTACCAGGGTAGAGAAGTGAGGGATGAACTGACGATAGTAGTTGATAAATCCCTTAAAGCGCTGCACCGCTTTAAGGGAATGCAGCTTTTGCCAGTTCATCACAGACTCCAGTTTTGCAGGGCCCATAGCCAACCTCTTTGCCGAGATAATATACCCTAGAAAAGGCAAAGATTCCTGCTCAAACACACTTCTCTAACTTAGCGTAAAGGGAATTAGCACGTAGTAGTTCAAAGACTTTACAGATAGCTCTTTGGTGAGTGTTAATATCTGGAGAGTAAATAAGTATATCATCCAGATACACTACTTCAGAGGAGGATAGTAACTCCCGAAAGATGTTTACCCATTCCCACCCCCATACTCTTGTCTCCTCACAAATGTACCACCCCTCATACGGTCTATTCACACATTTACCTACTTCCCCCTCATACTTTCATTGCCTTACACTCTCTCCCTCCCCTTCCAATAGAACTCATGTTTCTTCTGCGCCATTGGGGCGCTTTTCTTTAAGCTCTAACGAGCAGGGTCGTCTTATTTTGCTTTAATTATTGTATTGTTAACGTTGTTACTTATGACTTGTGTTTTGAAACTGTTAAACTGTAAAGCGCTGCGGAATATGTTGGCGCTATATAAATAAAGATTATTATTATTATTATTAACGAAGTCTTGGAAGACGGCGGGATAGTTACAGAGACCGAATGGCATTACCACATACTCATAATGACCATCCCGCGTGTTAAACGCGGTCTTCCATTCATCCCCTTCAAGAATACGAATCAAATTATAGGCACCACGTAGATCTAACTTGTGACGGGAATCTCCCTAGTGGCCAGTGCATCCTTTACATGATCAGCCAGCCCACTCCAAAAGACAGGGATAAGGACCTTATCTGACCGGTTGCGAGAGTCCGAAATTGGATGGCGAACTGACTGACTGTGGAGGAGCTCTGGGTTAACGCCAAGAGTTGGAGCGCAGCGTCATGGGAAACCCGAGGTCCTAAGTAGACCTGCTTCAGAGCACCCCCCAAAAAAAAATTACTCTCTGATCCGCCTGGTCATTGCACTCCCACAGTGGTGTAGCCCACTAAAACGCCCTGTCCTTTAACAATGAGACCACAAATCCCACCTTGGCCCGCTCAGATGGGAAACGTGATGCCAGTAGCTCCAAATGAATAGCGCACTGGCTCACGAATCCCCGACAGGCCTTGATATCACCCGAGAACTTATCGGGTATGGGGAATTGCGAGAGACATAGCAGGGGTGGCTGTGGACACTCTGGATACAGCCTCACTGGCTGCATGAGCAGCTGCTGCAGTAACATCCACTGCTGTAGTCGTGCGCTCAAGAGCTGACAACCTGCCCTCCAGCTGCTAGATTTATCGCTACTCGTCCACCATTGCTAGCCAGACCCTGGCGCTAAGATACTGTTAGGGTTTGTGGATCGCACTGAATATAAATGAAGATAAAGTCTGATTGCAGCCCAGGGTCCACCGTGCGGTGATGGGCTACCGCAGCAAGTATACAATGGCGGAGCGAAGCTGCGAGCAAGCACCGTAAACACACAGAGTTAAAAATCACTCAGTGTGAACAGAGTGCGAAGTAACTGACTCTGTTACATCACAGAACGGTACAAGTAGAGGGAAAGCACTCGTGACTATACCGTTAGACAGCAAAGGAGTATAGCAGCTATGACACTAGTTGGGGTCACTATAGCTACCCCCCAGGGAATGCTAAGCTGGTGGTTGCGCTTGCTCTGATACTCAGTTGTGCAAAGCACGCACGAACATGGTTCGTCTGGAGTCAAATGCTAAACCAAGCGGCATTTCCCACCCTACATTGCTTGTCTAGACACTCACTCGCAGTGCAGGTAATGGCACACGTGCACACAGGGTGGTAACGTATCCACCAACACACCAAACACATATTATCCTAGCTCGCCGGTGTGTGCTCCAGCGAACCTTTTATATGTTCCGTTCAAGTCCAGTCTGACCAGGACCTTGCTCGTGGACCAATCCAGAACTGCCATGTCACCCGAGCAGCTGACTACCGACTTAGCCTCTGGAACGTCTGTTCGCCGCTGCCTATTGCTAGTTACTATAGCTTTGGCTGGAGAGCCAGCAGTAACCAAGCGAACAGCACGAGTCTTAGCAAGACGCTGAGACCGACGTCTTTGCTGAGTAGCTCCCACTGTGGTAAAAGCAGAATGGGGATCTACCCCGTGCAGTGGGAGAGTCTAACATTGTGTAGCACAGAATAAAGACTTAAAAACAAGTTATAGTTAATAGATCGAGATTTAATTTAAGCCAAGGTGAATCCCTAGTAATATCCACATACATTACTAATAAAGAACTAGTTTAAAATGAAGGATTAAAAACATGTAATGACAATAAAACCTTCTACTCTCATGGCAGTATAATTTGGATATTTGAAAATAAAAAGTCTATTTTGATGGGAAATGGCTTCCATCTGTTCCAGAGTTTTCATGAAACCTTTGAGACTGATTTCACATCAGCAAGGTTATGGGTTTACTGAATAGCAGATGTGTTTTCTTCTGTTTAGATCTTATGTACTTTTCACTGTAAAAACTCTCACTGCTTATATAATAATGACATTTTCCCAATTGATCCAATGATCTCATTCCACACTGACAGTGACACATGCAGTATATCATGCATCTTCAGGTTTTCTCACTGACTAACTGAAGTCTTTTGTCACCACTGTGGGAGGACAGATCGGTCACTGATCTGTTAATATTTGATATTGTGAGAAAGTGTAGTCTGATGTCAAAAAATAAAATAACTCACATAAAAATATGCCATGGTAAAATTGATGATAAATTTTAAAGCCTTCTTTTAGGCATTACTCCCTATGTGTGCCCTTTTATATGTACCACATCCTTACAGATCCTTACATGATCCCAGTGGTTGTATCCTATTATGAGTGCATGTACAGTTGTGGCCAAAAGTTTTGAGACTGATACAAATTTTAACTTTCACACAGTTTGCTGCTTCAGTGTTTTTAGATCTTTTAGTCAGATATTTCTATGGTTACTGAAGTATAATTATCAGCATTTCAGAAATCCTTAAACTATTACTGACAAAAACATAAAGGTTATGTCAAGACTCAATAATTACAGTCCTGACTCTTATTTGTCAAGATTTCCTCAATTTTTCCTGGCAGCTGGATATCAGCTTCTGTGCCAAATCCTGACTAATGACAACACATTCTTGTCTAATCAGTGCTTGGAGCGTATTACAATTTCTGTTTGTCCACCCACTTTTTGAGGATTGACCTCAAGTTCTCAATGGTATTGAAATCTGGGCAGTTTCTTGATTATGGACCTAAAATTTCAAATGTTTTGTTCACCGAGACGCTTAATTTTCACTTTTGCCTCATAATATACCGCTCCATCATGCTGAAAAAAAGCATTGTTCACGACCAAATTGTTCCTTGATCGTTGAAAGTAATAGCTCTTGGATGTTTAGATAACATTCTTAATTCATGACAGTGTTCTTAGGCAAAATTATGAGTGAGCCCACTCCATGGAAGAAAAGTAACCCCACATATGAATGATCTCAGGAAGCTTTGCTTGCATGACACAGGACTCATGATAGCAGTCACCTTTCTTTCTCTGGTCAATCATTCTTCCAGATGTTCGAAACAGTCTGAAGGGGGCTTCATCAGAGAAAAGAACTTTGCTGCTCGAGTACCTGTGCTGACCTTTTGCTGCCAATCCTTACTTCCTTGACCATGCTATCTAAACTGCTACCAAATAGTACCACCAATCAAGACTAATCTGGATATCATGAACCTGGGAATTCCATGCAAATAAGTCCATACATCCATCAGTGGTTTCAAATTTGAAGTCTGCAGAATAGCTTAGACCCTATGTCCAAATTAACCAGCGCAAAACAGATTTTGGGAACAGAAGATCCACTGGTAATAAAAGTAGCCAGCATTTAACTAATATAACATAACCAGCAGCACCGTAACAGCAGTGAGTGCAAATTCAAAGACTTCTATCAAGACATTAATGAATATAGTTCAAAAGAGCTATACCTAGATGGTAGGTAGACACCAGATAAGTGGTTGTGCTAATTGATTTATATTCAACCTCAAGAAAAATTTATCTAAAAAATGATTTTGACTTACATTTGTTCTACTCAATCAGTGCTTCCTAAAAGAGTTACTTGATGCTCCAAATGCAAAACCATAACTATTACTATTACATTTAATTTAGATCTTTCATTGTCATAATGTTGGGCAGGGGTAGGTGACATTGAAATAATAAATGTCTGCAAAAATGATATGGGTAGGTATGATAAAGCTGTGATTAAACTATCATAGGCGGATGGGTGGCGTGTTCAGTCAGAAAGACTGACCGTCACTCAGCCCAGCAGAGGTATGATATTAGGTTAGTGTGAGTTATTGTTAGTAACTTATGCCAGACGGAAATTCAGTAGGCCCAGAGACATAGACTATTATCTTTACGTTGACTTTTGAGTTGATGTTTGTTGTAACTTATTGTCTGCTATCTTTGCAAGACAGGGACCCAGCTTCATTGAACAATGGATGTTTGCTAAATATGTTTATTGACCATTGTGTGGGTCCTCTGGCTTGTTGACCTGCAAAACAGACAAGGACAAGCTAAGCAGATTGCTTAAATACTCAAACAATGAGAGGAAGGGCCCCGTCACATATATATCGACTCACCAGCGATCCCGACAACGATATAAACTTTTCAGGATCGCTGGTGTGTCGCTACATGATCGCTGATGAGCTGCCAAACAGGCAGCTCAGGCAGCGATCAGGACAGCGACACTGCGGGTAACAAGTAATGCACATCGCTTAGTTACCCGCAGTGTACGTTAGATACCAGCGAGCTGGTGCAGGGAGCTGGTAACCAAGGTAAACATCGGGTTTCCAAGCGCCTCCCGGTGCATAGAAACCTGATGTGTACCTTGGTTACCAGCTCCCCTGCACTAGCGCGCTGGTATCTAACGTACACATCGGGTTTCCAGGTGCCGCGCGGCGCCTGGAAACCCGATGTGTACCTTGGTTACCAGCTCCAGCTCGCTGATTGCAGGTCTCCCGCCAGTCACACGCAGCGATGCGTGCTTTCCAGCAGGAGATCAACGATAAAAAAAATGTGCAGGACATTCAACGACGACCAGCAATACCCAGCAGGGGGGCTGGTCGTCGCTGAGTGTCACACATAGCGAGATCGCTGGGGAGATCGCTGTTGCGTCACAAAACTTGTGACTCAGCAGCGATCTCGCTAGCGATCTCGCTATGTGAGACGGGGCTTTAAACCCATCTCACATCCTCCCTGGCCTGTTGATGATGGCTTGAAGTACAATTGTGAACTATGTAAGTGGAAAATGCCTCTGAATCAAATAGATTTTACAAATTCACAGTCAGTAACATTCTACAGGATGTCAGTTTAGGGGACGAAGGACCACCTGGAAAAACACAGATCTCTATTTACAATCGCTGAACCCTCAGAGACATCTTGAAGAATCCTGGTTGGGACAATACGGTCACCTGGCCACATACCTCACTGCTTTCAGTCAGCTTCCTAAGCTTGTTGTTACCTCCTCTCTGTGGGTGCCCTCCAAAAGCAGGGTGCCATTGGTTGGGGTAGACTGCCCTGGAACCCCGGAGTTACAGCTGCTCTACTTCCCGGTGAGTCAGCGGAAGAGTGAGACTCTGTAATTTTGCACCACCTTGAGTATTTTGCTGGGACTGTTCTATATGTTATTGTTTATTTTGTGGTTCAATAAAGTATTTCCACACTGTTTAACCCTCACCCTGTGCTGTCTGAGTAGTGCTTTGCCCATGGGAAAAGAGAGCGGGCCTTCAGTGGGATAAGCCCAGGTCCCTGCGGTTTCGGGCCAGCCATCCACTGGCCTCCTGTGTCTCCACAGTTAAGTTCCCAGCAAGGAAGGTTGCCTTGTAGATAGATGGCTGTTAAGGTACTACCACACTTAGCGATCTCGTTAGCGATCACGATAACGACGCAAGCTAACGAGATCGTTGGTGTGATCGCTTTTAGGTCGCTAGTAGCTGCCAAACAGGAATCTCATAAACGACTCATCAGCGGTCAGCGATCTCTTTAACGACTTTGGCGGTCGCTAGGATCTGTCATTAGCATGTACTGAGCGCTTCTGATTCATAGGAATTTCCAGCATCGCTCCTGCTCTCTGCATCCTGCTAGCCTGCTTTGCAACTTCTGCGATCCTCTCTGTGACGCAAAAGAGAACTTACAGATATTGCGATCCACTCCGTGACGCTAAAAAAAACCCTAGTCCCGCCTGCGCTGTCATATGCGTCACAAACGAGGTCGCTCGTCGTTCGCAAAAGGTGCCAAACACAGCGATATAGGCTCACCAGCGGGATGCCAACGATCAAAAAATGGTCCAGAACGCTAGTGAACGATCAGCGACATCACAGCAGGGGCCACATCGTTGCTACATGCCACACACAACGAGGTCGCTAACGAGATCGCTAAATAGTGACGTTTTAGTGATCTCGTTAGCGATCTCGTTAGCGATCTCGCTTAGTGTGGCATACCCTTTAGGAACACATGAATTGGCCAATTTATGTGATAAGTATCTTAATTTTACCTTTTTTTCTAGAGCATCAATGCAATTCAAATTTTGTATTTTCCATATTTGCATACTAAAGCATTACAAAGTGCAGATTTAATTTGTTGATTACATATAGAGGTGGCTCTCTTAGCTTGCACCTATTCACTCATTTTTTTTCTGTTTGGAAGTGACAGTCAGTCTTTGATAACACTATGTAACGCAATTTTTGTCTTAAGCTTTTAAGTGCTATATTCCAGTTACTCATGCCTAAATAGTCAAGAAAAACTATTTAATTTTAGACTTTGCTTTTGTGACCAGGACAATGAAATATTCAGTTTTACGTATTTGCATAGGGAAATCAAACTTGTTCATCATTTCTTTTTGTTGATACAGTTACAAAAACATTGTATATGCGTTTAATATTGGTCAAGATGAGCAAGAGTGGTTTAGAAGTGAGTAGCTTTTGTCGATTTACGATTATACTGCAAATCACTTTCACGAATCAACCCCCAAATATAGTCTCCCATCAGGTTCTTGTTATACTGTCCTTGGTAGCGTCGTTCAAAGTCCTTTATATCCTGATGAAAGCGCTGCCTTTTCTTTTCTGAGTAAGCCCCCATGTTTTCCTTGAATTTGTCAAGATGAGCATCCAAGATATGTACTTTGAGAGACATCCTACATCCCATTTTTCCAAAGTTCTTTATCAGAGTCCGAACCTTTTGCACATATCTCTCATCATTGTGATTGCCCAGGAAACCATGCACCACTGCAGCAAAGCTGATCCAAGCTGCTTTCTCTTTTCTAGTCAACTTCTTTACAAATTCTTTGTTCTCTAGAATCTGCATGATTTGTGGTCCGATGATGTGGTCCAGCTTTTACCTTTGCCTCAGACAGCTTAGGAAAGAGATTTTGTAGGTACCTGAAGGCTGCCGATTCTTTGTCGAGAGCTGTGACAAACTGTTTTATCAGGCCTAACTTGATGTGCAGGGGTGACCATCAGCACTTTCCGTGGGTCCACCAATGGCTCCCACTTCACGTTATTATTTCCCACAGAAAGCTCAGTCCTCTGTGGCCAGTCCCACCTGTGATAGTGCTGATTGGTGTCCCGGCTGTCTCAAGGCAAAGAAAACAAGGAAACTTTGTAAAATCCGCCTTGGAGGCCCATCAGAAATTCCACCATTTTGAAGTCTCCAATGACGTCCCAGCCATAATCCTCGTACTTCAAGACACATAACAGCAGTTTGACACTGGTGTAGTCTTCTTTCTGGTGAACCGAGTGCGCCACAGGCAGAGACGGGTACTTGTTCCCAATTCCCATTATGCAGCAACACGGCTTTGAGGCTCCTGGATGAACTTTCTATGAATAGGCACCACTCGCTCTAGTTGCATGTGATTTGATCCCCTACAGGCATGCCGAAGTAGGCTCTGTAGGCCTTACACATCTTAGAAGATGCCGCCACATTGTATCTTTTAGTTTGTGTTTTTATAAATTCGCCACAAATGTAGCAAAATGCATCTGCCGGATACTTACAACCTCTTGATGCCATCTAAATTAAATGCAGGTATGTATCAATTGTAACACAAACAGAAACGAACAATTAAGGATCCTGTATTTATACTACTTTATCGACAGTTCTCGCATTTTCGGACACTTCTCGCGGTCTACACAATGTTGCACGTTTTGCTAATGTTCAAGAAAACATAGAATTCAAATTATCAATGTCCTCCTGACCACAAAAGCAAACTTTCTTGGGAATTTGTGCCATTTTCTTTTCACTTTAGTCATAAGTGATTGGGAAAACACCATTGTTAGCCAAGGACAAACAAAAAATTAAAATTTGTTACATAGTGTAATTGTATACACAGGCTTTCTTACCGAGCACTCCACCCATCAGCCTACAGTGGTTTTAATCACAACTTGATCCTACCTACCCATATATATGTAAGCTATCAGCCCAGGAGATGTGTCTTATTAGGTTAGGTTACCAGCAAAGAAGGTCACTTTGCAGGCAGGGAATCCATTAAGGAATTCTAGGGTTAATTAGCCCTTATACATTGTAATTTTTTGCTCCTTTTTGAGACCTTTATCTTCTTTTTTTTTAATATTGCATCTTACTAACATAGACTTGCGAGATTGTCTGATTTAACTTTCTCATTAAAAGTTATATTTTAGGGGTCTATATGTTTGTGGTTTTTTGCTATTGATATAATGTTCTCAGCAGAGAATAAGTAAAACACACATGATTTCTTACATACTCATGAAAAAATAAGTAAAAGAAGACTCTATTAGTGGCTTCCAATTTCAAAATCAATAAAAAGCAGAAAAGCCTGTTTTTTTCAGACTTCTAGCCAAGCACAATTAACATACTGCATATGAAAAACAAATGTTATTTTATACAAATTAGTCCGGCTGATATTCTTCTTCCAAGAAATGCAGTTTTCTATTTCTAATTTTGTGTGAGAGAACATTGTACAGTCAGCTGCTGCTATGCATATTTAATGCAAACAATGCACGCCGGCAAAAGACCACTAACAACTAATAAAATAGATTGTGTCAACTAAAAGAGGAGAGCGCAGATGTGGCTGGCCGTCTCTACCTATCCGCACACAAAGGTCTCTTCAAATAAGCTTCTCATGTGTAGTTAAATATTTTAACTTTGAAGGTCAAAATGGAATAGTAAGTAGGTCAGTGATCCAAGGCTTTGCATTATACATAACCAACTAATGAAAGTACTTTCTCCCGGGATAAAACAGTGTAATTTCAGAGAGATTGGGAAATTAGCTGTTACATGTTTTAAATATGATATAAGACACATAGATTGCTTTCCCATGCATTTTACTCCTATATATTACACCCAAAGTCTTAGAAGCAAGACAGTATTTATAAAACTGGCAAAAAAATCTATTTATTAAAAACATATTTAGGTCTCTATTCCAATACATCTGGAAATATGAACCCAAAACTATAATGTGAAGCAATCCAGAAAACCAAAGGTAGCCAACATACTAACAGCGAAGGACATATTGGCCACAAAAAAGTGTCAGTAACAACCATAATTGCCCCATTATAATGACATCAATAGACCTGACAGTGACAACCACAGTGTGTCCACAGAAGTAAGAGCTAGTCATAAAAGTGCCTGCCACCGGATCCCCACAACTACCATAGCCACATAAATGTCAGAAACTCGGCCATTAGGGACAGCTTTAGTGACTTAAGGTACTGTCACACTAAGCGAGATCGCTAGCGAGATTGCTAAACCGTCAGCGATTTTATGACACAGTAGCGATCTCGTTAGCGACGTCGCTGTGTGTGACATGTAGCAGCGATGTGGCCCCTGCTCAGATGTCGCTGATCGCTTATGAACGTTCTGAGCCGTTTTTTGGTCGTTGGTGTCCCGCTGGTGAGCCTGAATCGCTGAGTGTGACACCATTTATGAACGACTTTTCCAGAGGCGCAGGCGGGACAGAGGTCGTTATACAGATCGCTAATCTCTGATGAGATCTTTGTGTTTGGAAGCTAACTAGCGACCACATAGCGATCGCACCAACGATCTCGCCAGGTTGTATCGTTGTCATGATCGCTGGTGGTGTGTGATAGTGCCTTTAGAACCTGTGTGGCATCCACACCTGTCAGCCTGTTTCATGAATCTAGTTCAATTAGTTGGAATAAAAGAGAAAATAACTTTACAAGAAGTGGACTACAGAAGATTGGGGTAGTTATTTTCTCTGATGAAGCCCCCTTCAGACAGTTTGGGACATCTGGAAGAATGATTGTCTGGAGAAGAAATGGTGAGCTCTACCACGAGTCCCGTTTCATAAAAACAGTAAAGTGTTCAGAGACCATTCATGTGTGGGGGGCCCTTCATCCATGGAGTTGGCTCACTCACCCTTTGCATAAGAACACTGCCTTGAATAAAGAATGACATCTAAACATCTTTCAAGAACAACTTCTCCCAACCATCCTGGAGCAATTTTGTGATGAACAATGCTTTTTCTAGCACAATGCAGACCATGTCACAAAGCAAAAGTGATAACTAAGTTACTTGGAGAGGAAAACATTGAACATTTGGGGATCATGGCCAGGAAACTCCCCAGATCTCAGTCTTATTGGGAACTCTTAGTCAATTCTCAAAAAGCGAGTGGACAAACAAAAAATTATGATTGATTCCAAGCACTGATTAAACAAAATTGGAACGCCATCAGCCAGGATTTGGCACAAAAACTCGTATGACGGGGTGAATTGTAGAAATTTTGAAAAATAAAGGTGAACACTAAATGTTGAGTCTTTCCGTAAACTTGATATATTTGTCAATAAAAGTTAAAAAGCTGTGTGAAAACCAAAATCTCAAAACTTCTGGCCATGATCTTACACATTGCCAGAAGTTAGCTATTATTGACTTGATGTGATTAATTATTTTTTTCATATGTTTTGTTTATTTTATTTTGTTGTTTTCCAAACAGTACAAATATAATTAATGATAAATAATGATACTTGAGCAAAGGAATCCAAACTTAGCATTGATAATAAGATAAAAGTAATAGTCTAATAACCAATGCTTTGCCTATAAAGTTATATATACAGATATTTTACACTGTTTTCTACTGGGGGTAAAGAAAAATATCTCAGATTATATTATAATAATCTGTATTTCTGAAAATAGATGCTACCCCCAAATTGCAATATCCTATAAAACCATCTTTTATGCTCTTTTATCTGTCTTTATATTTGCTTCTTGGTGACATGTTTTGAAAATTCAGCAAATTTAATGAATAAATATTTTTTCAGGGCATCATTTGATAAAATTAAGTACATAACTTTGCTTAGATCAAAACAGGCTTCACTCTAAAGATATTTGCTTTTAACCCCGAGGTAAAAACATTTAAATATCATTAGGAGTGAAAATCAGAGCAAATGTTAAAATTTTACCATGATTCGTGTAGCTCTAAGCATGTTCATTTTTTTTTCATATCTGGGTGTTAGTAAAGGGCACATGCATAGCCTGAACATTGAAAGAGCTACATTGTATTTGTGCATTAGAAATAAAATTAATACTACAAAACTTCTCAAAGGACAAAAGTGGAAATTTACCAGGACTTGTGCTTTATACACTAATCTTGATCACGACTTAAGGGTATGCCACACTAAACAGCGTCGCTAACGAGATCGCTAAAATACGTCACTATTTAGCGATCTCGTTAGTGACGCCAGTGTGTGTGGCATGCAGCAACGACGTGGCCCCTGCTGTGCCCCTGCTGTGATCTCGTTCATCGTTCACAGCGTTCTGGACCGTATTTTTATCGTTGGCGTCCCGCTGGTGAGTATATATCGCTGAGTGTGGCACCTTTTTTTAGCGATGTGCGGTGTTTTTGTACCGCCAAAGTCGTTAAGGAGATCGCTAACCGCGATAGCGTCCTTAACGACATCGCTAAATTAGTGCGCTACTAGCGATATTAAAACGATCCTGCTAGCGATCGCATTAGTATGCGTCGTTATCGTGATCGCTAGCGGGAGCGTTTAGTGTGGCAGTACCTTTACTGGAGTACAAAGCAACAACTTCTCGTGACATCTATGACAGCTATGAGCTAGAGAAGATTTCTACTATGACTGACAGCACATGCGGATGTAAATTTGGTGGACTATGGCTGGTCATATCCCTCTCATTACGCCTCAACCACTTGATTAACACTGTAGTGCAACATTTTGATTAATGGCCCCCATATTGTTAATTGATCCAAAAGGACCAGCAGATATAGTAATAGTCAAAGTCAAATAACAACTTTCATTGAAATTTCCTGTGGGCCCGTCTTTGCCATGATATTTTTACCAAGTAGTGTCAGGTATGTCACGCTGTTGGATAGTGGACCCACTATGTCATGAGCCGGGCTTACCCTTGACAGGCGTAACTAAACAGCTACCTGGTTTTCACTGATGCCTCTTAGCAGCGTCGGACTGGAACACCATGGGCCCACCAGAGAAAATCATTCTTGGGGCCCACTATGTAGCTTCATAGAAATAAATACAAGACCACAAATTGTGCAGTAAAACACACTAATATCAGGGTATAATATAAGGTAGTACATGTCTTAATTATGTAGCAGTAGTTGGGGTAGCCTCCCTCATAGATTATAAAGCAGCCCCCCTCATAGGGGATAATGTTGCCCCCCTCATAGAGGATAATGCTGCCCCCCCTCATAGGGTATAATGCTATATATATATATATATATATATATATATATATATATATTATATAATAGATAAATACCATATATACTCGAGTATAAGCCGACCCCCCTAATTTCGCCACAAAAAACTGGGAAAACTTATCGACTCGAGTATAAGCCTAGGGTGGAAAATGAGATTATGCCCCATATGCTGCCCCATGTATTATGCCCCACAAGATGCTCCATAGATTGTGCCCCATATGCTGCCCATGTATTATGCCCCCATAGATGCTCCATAGATTATGCCCCCATAGATTATGCCCCCATAAATGCTCCTTAGATTATGCCCCATAGATTATGCCCCCATAGATGCTCCATAGATTATGCCCCCATAGATTATGCCCCCATAGATGCTCCTTAGATTATGCCCCCATAGAAGCTCCATAGATTATGCCCCCATAGATTATGCCCCCATAGATGTTCCATAGATTATGCCCCCATAGAAGCTCCATAGATTATGCCCCCATAGATGTTCCATAGATTATGCCCCCATAGATTGTGCCCCCATAGATGCTCCTTAGATTATGCCCCCATAGAAGCTCCATAGATTGTGCCCCCATAAATGCTCCTTAGATTATGCCCCCATAGATGCTCCATAGATTATGTCCCCATAGATGCTCCATAGATTATGCCCCCATAGATGCTCCTTAGATTATGCCCCCATAGATGCTCCATAGATTATGCCCCCATAGATGCTCCTTAGATTATGCCCCCATAGATGCTCCTTAGATTATGCCCCCATAGATTATGCCCCCATAGATGCTCCATAGATTATGCCCCCATAAATGCTCCACAGATTATGCCCCCATAGATTATGCCCCCATAGATGCTCCACAGACTGTGTCCCCATAGATGCTGCAAAAAAAAAAAAAAAGACATACTCACCTCTCGTCGCTGGGGGCCAGGTGCTGGTGTCCTGAGCAGGCGGGGACACCGGCGCGCTATGGGTGACAGGTGCCGGTGTCACCACTGGCTCAGGACCCCGGCATCTGCGATATTTACCTGTCACCGGGTCCACTGCTGGGCGCCGCTGTCTTCGGTCCTCCGGCAGTGAATGCTCAGGCAGGGGCATTGCGCTCACTAATGACGTCATCGCGCCCTCTGCCTGAACATCGCAGCAAGAGAGAACGCGATGACACAGCGGCGCTCAGCGGTTGGAGCGGGTGACAGGTAAGTAATGATATCCACTGCTTCCCACGCCCATGTGGGCGTGGGAAGCAGTGAATATTCATTTCTCTTTAGCAGCGGGAACAGGGGCTCCTGCCTCCTGTCACCCGCTGCTGCTCCGCTGGCACGGGACCCCCATGGCAGCTGCGTGGTGTGCCGCTATTAGCGACACGCCACCAGCTGGGGGCCCCTGGAGCAGCGGGGGCCCTAGGCAACTGGCCCCTGTATACCAGCAGGTGCCAGGGCCCCCCAGATGCCAGGGCCCACCGAAGAATCCTCCGGTTCTCCGGTGGGCCAGTCCGACCCTGCCTCTTAGGGTGAGGTCAGGCTTAAGCTGCAGGTAGCTGCCAGGTACCATTCCAGGGCAGTGTCTGGAACAGTAGCAGCTGACCCCAAGGATCAGGGACGCTGATTCAGGTTCAGAGTACCAAACAGGACCGGATACTGATGCCAATGCAGACAGTGTGGCTTCTGGACACAAAACTGGATGGCCACTGGTATGGGTTCAGACTGAGCAGCTTCTAGATAGAAAACAGGACAGCCAGTGTTACGGTTTCAGACTGTGTGGCTGCTGGATGAAAGACAGGACTGGACAAGGCAGTTTCAGGTTTGGGACGAGGTAGTGGCAAGTAAGGTACAGGAACAGGTTCAGACAGGATGGTACAGGATAAGGTTCAGGCAGGATGGACTCAGGACTTAACAAGAAGGAAACAAGTACAAACTGACAATGACAATGCTGTCCAGGCACCTTCCAGCGGATGAAGGTGCCTTAAGTACTGAGTGCCTCCCAGCTATTGCTACTGTCACTTTTAGAAGGAGACCTGCATGGCGTGCCCAGGCCCTGGGACGGGAACTGAAGCAAAGGACACCACTGGGGAAGCTGGAGCGGTGAGCATATTGGCGAGGGGAAGAAGCATGAAGGGACGTCGGCATTACAGAGTATTTATTACTTCTTGATTATTCACATATTGCATACTGTAGCAGTCACAGAGTCACAGTAGACTGATGATTCCTGTTTTGTAGCATGCTTGTTAGTTTTGCTGTGTGAACTGGAACAGAATGAGAGGAAATGTCTGTTTATCATCAGAGGGTTAGAGATTTGATACAACTCTACTGTCAGAGGGCTAGATAAGACAGAATGACCGGGGCAGGTTCCAGGTTTTTGTGGGCCCTGGAAGAAAGAGTCTCAGTGGGCCCCTTTAACTCGTACCACAATTCATGATGCACAGATACGGCAAAAAATATAGGTATAGTACAATGCAAAAGATTTCACTTCTTACATTACATGAGTGATATCTATTGTAAATTCTACAATAGATCAGAAATTGGACAGTATAGTCCTCCATACAGTATTATGGGTTCCACATAGTGATCCATACAGAATAATGAACCCCATATAATGCTTAATACAGTATAATGAGCCACATACCTGTATAATGCTCCATGCAGTATAATGAGCCCATATAATGTTCCATACAGTATTATGGGCACCATATATTGCTCCATACAGAATCATGGACCCCATAATTTGCTCCATACAGAATAATGAGCCCTATATGTTGCTATATACAGAATAATGAGCCACATATATTGATCCATGCAGAATAATGAGCCACATATATCGTTCCATACAGTATATAAAAGGGCCCCATATATTGCTCCATACAGAATAATGGACCCCATATAATGCTCCATACTGTATAATGGGCCACATATATTGCTCTATACAGTATATAATAGGCTGTTGTGTTTGGTAGCTGAAGAGGACAGGAACAACAGCCGGGCAGCCGAACACCTGAGATGTTGGTAACTAATGGGTTGCAGATTCCTAAACTAACCACACAACTAGAGGTAGCCGTGGAGCATTCCTACATTGATCCTATATGCCTCGTCACAGCCTGAGAGATAACTACCCCTAAAGGCAGAAAGATGAAAGCTATCTGCCCCGGAGCAGATCCCCAAAGAAAATAGGAAGCCCCCAAACATGTAATGGCAGTTAGACAAGAAGAAAGCACGGACACAGACAGAAAATAGAATGAGCAAACGCTGGGGCCACAAGCTGACTAAATAGGATAGGACAGGAGAGATTACTTTCTGCAACCCAGAAAACCCTACAAAAATCCAACAATTCTGATTACAAAAATACTGAGATCACACGATCTCGCCACCCACTAAATCAGATCTCAGTGTGAACAAAACCAAGCCGCAGCCGCTGAAAAAGCAGGAAAAAGCAAATGAAAAAACAACAGTGGCTACAGACAAACTGTGAGGAGCACAGGCCCCAGGAGGAGACCCGGCTGTCCTCCACTTGCAGAAAACTATGCAAATAGCAAGCACAAAAAGAAAAGCAGAAAATATCTTATCTGAAAGCAGCAGAAGCAGGCAAGACACCAGCAAACTTCCAAATGAACCAGGAACCACAATTGAGACAAGAACAATTGATCACCGGCGACCATCATGGGAGGGAACCTCCCTTATATCAGTCCAGTCAGTGATTCCAGATTGCCATTCCTCGCTGGAAGGTTTAGTACTGTCTGTAACCAGCAGAGGGAGCCTCTGCTCATTCACAACAATAGGCCCCATATATTGCTCCATAAAGAATAATGAGCCCCATGTATTGCTCAATACATAAAGGGGCCATATAATTTCCATACAGTATATGATGGACTCTATATAATGCTCCAGTGTATAATGGGCCCCATATACGATGCTTCAGTGTATAGTGGACCTCATACCAGTGTATGATGGTCCCTATATGTAATGCTCCAAACATAAAAAAAATAATATGAAATACTCACCTCTCATTGCTGCTCTGCTCCGGACTCCTCAGCGTCGCCATCTTCCAGCTCTCTGCACTGTGACTGTTCAGGCAGAGGATGCACATACGTGACGCCATAGTGTCCTCTGACCTGAATGTCACAGTCAGAAGGCGCCGCAGTGATGGAACGGGGTGAGGTAAGTATCGCAAATGACAGGGCCCTGAGCAAGCGGGGGGCCCACTCACGGGAGTCGGCACTGGCACAGATACTGGGCCCCCATAGTGTGCCAATGTCCCTGACGTCGAGTTTGCCCCCCAGCCTGCTCAGGGCCCCGACACTTGCCGGGGTACGCCAGGTGCTGACACCGGCCCTGAGAATGACACAGGGAGTTCAAGAGAGGAAAGTTGGCAGGACTCAGAATTTTTGCTTGGTCAGTCAACTAGAACACAATAACAACAGCTATTAAAGCTATATAGGAACCTTGACATACATCATATACCATGTAGAGAGATAATGCTCTCTTTCTGTCCTCTGCCATTCTTTGGGTTCCAGAGGAGAGGATTGTACCCCTTTTCTTATTGAAGACTGTAATGATATTTCTTCAACTGACTCACATTCATTTCAGCTGTAATGTAGCGTACACACCTTGCGGTATTGTTATTATGGATAGTAGAGGAAGGAGAGTCTGCCTCTAGTCTGCCCATCTCCAGGGAAGTTACAACATTTAAATAAAAAGTGAAACAAATTGATTCTTTACTAATTAAAGGGACTAAAAAATAAATACCCAATTACATAAAGGAGGCTTTAGCCTTACTTTATGGAAGGCAACAGAAAAATACAGCAGTCTGGATTCTGTTAGAGAACTGTAAATGTAGGTTGTTGTGACATTCTTATGAATCTAACTGGAATAAGATTGCAATAAGAGAATACAGGTTTCCATAAGCAAAACCAAAAAAATGAGCAAGAGTTGAAGTTGGTATACATGCAACATATAGTAGCATGTTCACTCTGTGGATATTTATCAGACAAAACTAAAGATAGTAACAAAATGACCATATACGTTGCAGGACCATCCTGAATGGGTACACACTGACGCTGGTGGTATGGCTTTTACACTTTTTTGATTGAAACCAGTGTTTACTAAGTACCCTTTATTATTTAATTGTAAGGAGGAAGACCGGGCTGCAGGTACCTGCGTCATGCCAGGTCCGGAACTGTGGAGTTTGCATCCCGTGTTGCCGAAGGGAAAAAATATGGGATCGGACAGGTCCCATGACCCGGAGATAGGGGGCATGGCTAAGCCGGGCAGAGAGCAGGAAGCGCAGGAAAGAGGTCTCAGTTTCCTGCTGGCAGTGAGAGCGGAGGCAGCGTGAGAGACAGTGCATCGTTGTGCCCCGGCAGAGCTCACACAGACGTTCCAGTAAGACAGTGAGTGTGCAGAGCACCACGCACCCTGATGATCAGAGTGCAGTGTCCGCCCGGAGGAGCAGGTGCCAAGTGCAGGACCCTGAGGTACGTCCCCCATTGCTGATAGACGCGCAGCGGCACACATGTTGGGCAGAGACTCCTCCAACGCTCCCCATGTTGGCTGCTCAGATTTATGGACTAGGGGCTCAGCGGGCAAAACCAGTGACCACCCGTTGCCGCCTGAAGCTGGACCGATATTTATTGAATTTCATCTGAGGACATCGCGCCGGTCCGTGACGGTACTTCAACTCCTATCAGACTGTGTGTGGATGAGGACCACAGAAGATCACGATAAGCGTCGTTAAAATCACAGACTATTGCATTAACCCTTTTTCTTCCATTGTTTATTGTTTACTAACTCCCTGTCAGGAAACCATAGCCATCCCTTTTGTTAAAATTAAATAACATTGTTATACTGCCTTATTCTGCAATCCCTGCATTACTGCATCCTCGCACCTGCTTACATATATGTGTGGGGGAGTGCCAGAGTCGTAGTCATGGCTGATAATATCTGCTCTTGCATGCCCTGGCTCCCCTCACATACAAAGAATGTCCCATTGTCAGTGTACTTGCCTCTCTGCGCTCCACATCTTCAAGGTCTTCTCCATGTAGCTTAAGACCCCCTCCTGTCATTTGCGCACAAACAGAGACATAGTCCAGCTGCAAATTAAAACATAGAACTTTACTTCTTTCTTTTCGCAGCACATCCTTTTTAGATACAACATCTGCATAGGGTTCCATACAGTTCACACTCTTCACTTTCCCTGCACTCTTTCCTATGTCCTTCAGTACGTGCCTGGGTCGTACCATCTCATCCGGTACCGCAGCATCCTCCCTGCTCAGGCTCACTGCGCTTGGAGTTCCCTCGTCCGTTTCGCCCCGGACATGAGGGCATCTGCCCATGCAGTAAGCTGCCACATTTTAGAGCGACCTGCGTCCCTGTACTGTTGTGACCCCTGCTTGTAGCTTCTGTTCCGCCACTACTGTCACCGCTACTGCCTCGGCGGCACTTCTGGCCCACTGGGCCCTGGACGGCTGGGTTCCTTACTTCAAAACGTTACGGAGCTGTCAGCCCATGGCCCTACTGACTAGGAATATGAAAACCCTCTATCTTATCCACGGCTGGCTCCTCCTAAATAACTATATACACTATTGTGCTCCATCTAGTGTCCGATTCGGGGTACTGCGCTTTCCCTAACTGACAGCATAATATAGATCTAGAGCAATACAATATACAGCACATTTACAGTAACATTCATTATCAATAGAATATATATACATGGCAGCATAACATTTAGTACACCCCTTACATATGCACTATAGATTTTTATTTACTTACAGAAGGGTATATGCTAATGTTTCCATCTTAGGTTTTCTTAAGCAGCAGCTTTTATTCTACTGAAGAGTGGCAGAACAAACATGCAATATTATGAACTTCCTAAAGGTCTTCAGTTACTATTTAAGAAAAGGAATCATTTCTATACTACTACACTAGGAAAGAGATATTATTCATTTTATTTCCTTTGTTCTTTCATACAAATGAAACATATTTCTCAACTACAAACCAAAAATTGCAAAATTACAGTCAAGTGTTTTATTGCTAGAAAAAGTCATCCTGTCCAAAAAAGAAGTCTAATGTTATAAATAAGACAAGGAAACTGTCATTGACACAGATTTATAACAAACTGAGCCAAATATCTGAGAGCATAATGCCATGATGCATAGCAATGTAGAAAAGTAATAAAATAAGAGTCTGAGACTAGCATCAAGCAAGAAGCAGTCAGTGCTCCCAAAGGCAAAAACTTCATTAGTTAAGGCAAATAACAAAATAATGTACAGTAACTGATTTTACCAGTGGGTATAGCGCAGCTGCACACAACTGCAGTGAAGGATCCCAGGTGGGATATGAGCAGGTGGAAATCTCAATGTTTAGGAACTACCAAAAATACATTTTGTATATTTATAATCCATATAGTGCAAAACAGATGCTTTCTGTTGTAGATGATTTTGCCTTGACTTTGAAGGAAAAGTAAGTTCAGAGACAGTTAACATATTGCAGCTCCTTTACATAGCTGAAGTTAAATCACATGGGTATTCACAGACATAACTAGTTACTTCTTGGTGTTAACTAAGTTATCAACGTTTGTGCTAGAATAAGAGCAGTATTTATCATGCTGTTGCCTTTTTTGTTAATTTTTGGCAAAATGGATCAATTAGAACAGTATTGTCCAAAATGCTACAGTATATGCCAAGAGGGCCACCAATATCCAAGTGTCAGAGGAACAGTCAAACAGTATACTGAGGCAGCCTCTCCACCACATATTACGCTAATATAATACATGAATGCACAGTAGTAGGTAGGGTCTGTTACAGATATTGCATTGGAGCTCAAGCACTTTAATTTGAAAAGGGCATGTGTCAGTAGGATCAACCCTCCTAAGGGCATACATGGGCACATGGGCATACAGGTTATAGAAAGCTGAATAAAATGATACTGTAAGGTTGTGTTCGGATCAATTCATACCCTGCATTTCTTCCTGGCAAAATGGGTACATTTTAGTTATAATGTGACTGATCCTGTAGAATGTTCTGATAATGGTTTATTGCGTGATGACAAATCTGCAGTATACTGTTGCGCATTTTATAAGATTAGGGAAAGAGTTAGTAAATTAAGGTACAAGTGTAGGAATAAGTGATACTGGAGTCACATGACCTGAAGGTGGAAAGTGAAGTCAGGCAGCCGGAAAAAGCTGACCCGGATTACATAGTAGCTGCACAATCTGAATCCCATGGGTGAGGAGCTGACACGGAGATCGTCCCGAAGCCATGGGGACGAGCTGCCGGAGCCATAGTGGTGAGTGACACTCTTCCCCACGCCCCACAAAATCAGTCCAAGTTTGGCCCAGCGTCCCCTCACGAGGCAGTCCATCCATACAAAGAGGGAGAAGGCCCATTCTCCACACCTGACGACCACATGAATAGCGGAGGCAGTGGAGGAGAAGAAGAGATGGGAGAAGGAGATTTGCGTCATCCCGGAGAAGGAGCTATGGCCGGTCAAAGAACCAATGGCTTACTTGTCTACACAGACCCTCCCCGTGGATACAGCTTTATACGGGAGTTTGCCACTGGAGACTGTGTTTACGTAAATGCCAGCTCCATCAGATATCAGCGACCACTGCGGAGGGGCGACCAGGTCACTTTTATCAAAGAATCCGGACGAGAGGCCTCTATGCTGTAGCAGTCGCTCTTCAGTTGGCCACACGTCATGCGAGTATGCAGCCACTGATGACAGCTGCAGTGCAGCAAGCAGTTGTAGACTAGGCTGATCCCATTCCATTGAGGGTGATAACACAGGAGAAGAGAGCATCTGAGGCGGTGTCTGGGCTACAATCAGAAAGTGCAGTACAACCACCGAGCCAGGCAGTTAGGGAGGGAATTAGAATGGGAAGTGAAGTCTCGTCCTTTAGCGGGTCATCCTCTGGGCATACATTTATCATTGTACAGGGCCTGAATGCGGTCCACTACTCCTACCGCAAGGATGCGGCAGATTGAAAGCGGATGTTTTGAACATTTACATTTAAACAAAGTTGTGCTTGTTGTACTGATGGAAGAAGGAACAAACAAATAATAATAAAGAGACTGTTCCTGCATCTCTTAAAAGGCCTAGAGCCCTGATTGTGCTGAGAAGATATCGGTACTGGCCAGCACGGCCACAGTTAAACAAAGTTTGCTTTTGTGTATTTTCCCCCCTCTCAAAGTTCTTTTGCTCTTGTTGCCCATTCCCCTGCTGAATTAGGGGACTGAGATCCTAACGGGGTCAACCACCCTCTGAAAAAAAACAGACTGTGTGTGGCTGCTCTATGGACTGTGCTCTTTTTCCCATGAACTGCCTTTACTTTT
Organism: Oophaga sylvatica; assembly: GCA_033576555.1. Lineage (NCBI taxonomy): Eukaryota > Metazoa > Chordata > Amphibia > Anura > Dendrobatidae > Oophaga > Oophaga sylvatica. The sequence goes on from JARQOD010000006.1 coordinate 97,873,504, forward strand.
ACCTTGAACTTTCTCCCCAGGAGCTTCAGAGCAGTATACTTGTTTTTAAGGGGCCGTACTCTGCAAAAAGGAGGGAAGGAAAAACCTAAACAAGACGCCCTGAGGAACGAGCCGAGTTAGGACCACATGGACTGTGAGCGCTCCTAACTGTCAGAGCTGTGGTGAGTTGGCCACTGGGCCATTGTGCTTAGTAAAAAAAAAAGAAATAACTTCCTATGAAGAAGGAGCACAAATGGTTTGCCAACAAGCCTGTTATGTTTTAAAGTGGACACGATGTGTCCAGATCCCAGGAGCTACAGAGCAGTGGCCAGTCTGACCCACAATTAAGGAACAAAACTCGAGCACTCTGTGTCAGTGTCCTTCCTTAGGAAGAGAGACCTTGGTCATAAGGACCCGTGTTTAAAAAAGTACTTGGATACTCTGTGTCGGGGTCCCCATGGTGTTGGGACCAGGGTCAAGAGGACCGTACTATTAATCGGACAACCCGATGATCGTGCCGGGTTAAGAGCGACTGTGCCCATGTGTATTCTGATTAGTATTTATTGTCAGCCAAAGGGCCAGATTAATAAAGAGACTTGAACTGTATGTGAGACCAGGACCAGTCCTGACCAGTAACAGGGGCAGAGATGGTCATGAGGAAAACAGACTCTAACATAGAGCATAATAATTTTTATGATTTAAAATGTTTTAAAGTAATGTTTTACAAACATGTGATATAGCCTGCTGGTACCATATGGTTGGGGATGACCATGTTTTAGGGGGGAGGAATGTAAGGGTGTATCAGGATCAATTCATACCCTGCATCCCTTCCTGATAAAATTGGTACATTTTAGTTATAATGTGGCTGATCCTGTAGAATGTTCTGATAATGGTTTATTACGTGATAACATAAGTGCAGTATACGGTTGTGTATTTTTATAAGATTAGGGAGAGAGTTAGGAAACTAAGGTATGAGTGTAGGAATTAGTTAGGGTAGTGAGAAATGTTAGGATGGGGTTTAGTACAGTGGGGGGCACTGTAGTGCAGGAAATTAGATATGATGAGAATAGAAGCAGTTATGGTTATGAGAGATTTTTTAGTTGGGAGGGGTAGGAGTAGATATAGTTGGGACACTTTTTGCTTTAGAGTAATTAGTGAGATGGTTAGAGATAGGGACGTTTGCAGCAGAAAAGGACTCTGTGAGAACAACAGTTCAGGGCCATAGGGCTGAAAGTCACACAGATACGAGGAAAAGGGAGCAGCATGAGAATGGCAACGACCAGATTCAGTGGGATATCCCAGAATGTACGAGACCAATGGTCTGGCTGGAAAAGATATGGATGAGCCATCCTTAATTTCGTCCACAGAGGGGAAAACAGGCAGGATCCCCAAGCAAGAACTGGGTGGGAAAATTAGGAAGCTGCAGTATCGGGCTGTATGTCTCAAGTGCAAGGATTGCCAGGAAAGCAAGGGACAGCACAGGGGAAAAGAACTGTGACCAATGAAAATTATAGTGTTGTATCTGTGACTGAACTGAACTTGTTGAGTAATGTTGATATGTTAAAAAAAGACTCAAAGTCTGTCAGTCAGTGTGGTGGCATCTGGATCTGTCAAGATCTCCAACCCAAAATTGAATGTTTCACATTTTACCCACATCACACGACAGACAGGACATTATCTTTTCTCTGTGGTATGCCAGGGTGTGGAGAAACAGCAGCCCCTTGCCATTACTACCACAGTGGCCACCTTACAATTCCTTCATATCTGTGAATTAATATCTTTATTTCAGAGGAATTCACATTTTTCTTAATAAATAAATGAGCTGTTAAGTGTTATGAATGTGCTAGAGATGGTTTCTGAGCAGAGGCTCCCTCTGGTGGTTACAGACAGTACTGAACCTTTCAGCGAGGAATGGCAATCTGGGATCACAGACTGGACTGATATAAGGGAGGTTCCCTCCCATGATGGTCGCCGGTGATCAATTGTTCTTGTCTCAATTGTGGTTCCTGGTTCATTTGGAAGTTTGCTGGAGTCCTGCTTGCATCATCTGCTTTCAGATAAGATATTTTCTGCTTTTCTTTTTGTGCTTGCTTTTTTGCATAGTTTTCTGCACTTTTGTGGAGGTCGGCTGGATCCCCTCCTGGGGGCCTGTGCTCCTCTCAGTTTATCTGTAGCCACTGTTATTTGTTCATTTGCTTTTTCCTGTTTTTTTCAGTGGCTGCGGCTTAGTTTTGTTACACCAGAGATCTGATTTAGGTGGTGGAGATCGTGTGATCTCAGGTGTTTTTGCAATCAGAAAAGTTGGTATTTTTTAGGGTTTTTTGTTGGATTGCAGTCAGAATTCTTTCCTGTACTTTTATTTCTAGACAGATTGGGCCCCAGCGTTTGCTCATTCTATTTTCTGTCTGTGTCCGTGCTCTCTTCTTGTCTAACTGCCATTACATGTTTGGGAGCTTCCTATTTTCTTTGGGGATCTGCTCCGGGGCAGATAGCTTTCATCTTTCTGCCTTTAGGTGTAGTTATCTCTCAGGCTGTGACGAGGCGTCTAGGATCAACGTAGGAACGCTCCACGGCTACCTCTAGTTGTGTGGTTAGTTCAGGTTACTGCAATCCAATAGGTTCCAGCCTCTCTGGTGTATTGCCATTTTTTGCTTTTTCTCCTCAGCTACCTAAACATAACAGTTAAGATCTTCATGAGAATTTGCCTCGAGAACTTATTTTATATTAAAGGGGGCATTTAACAGTCAGAGACATGTAGATAAGAAGAGCAGACTGTCAGTTATTATATGTCTCACATTAATAAGATCCCCTTTCATTTAAAATAAGCTCTAAAGGCAGATTCTGAGGGAAGCTTTGTCCTACCCACAGATCGTAACCATTCATTTACATATTAACCCCTTCATCCCCAAGTCTGTTTTCACCTTCATGACCAGGCCAAATTTTACAATTTTGACCAGTGTCACTTTATGTTGTAATAACTATGGAACACTTCAACAAATCCCACTGATTCTGAGATTTTTTTTTTTACATATTGTGCATCATGATAGGGGTAAGATTTGTTCAATATAACTTGCACTGTTGCAATTTTTAAATTTTATTTTTTATGCCCTTAAATTAGAGAGTTATATCACACAAAATATTTAATAATTAACATGTCCCACATTTCTACTTTTGTCACGATGTGACTTGACCCAACGGGTGGTCGGTCAGCGAACGGCGCAACACACACACAACGGGATGGAATTGGGGAGAGGAAGGGCCTACCGATAGGGAATGAGGGATGGTCACCACCTGAGCTCAAACCTGAGCCTGTCCCTGCACTCGCCTAATGCATTGTGTGGGTCCTTCTCACCACCGCCGTCAGGATACCTTATCCCTCGGTGTCACCTAACACTGTCCTGGCTATTTCACTTGCCGGCGTAGGGTGCTAGCCTAGCCACTGCAGATAATTCCACACAGGGGACAGTAACAAACACAAAATCGACGGGGAAATAACAACTTAGCTTTCTCTGCTGCAAAGCACTGCACAGCATAATAAAGGCATCAGGAAAACAAACTCAGCAGAAGCACCACTGCACCCAGAGCTCCTTACTCCGGCTTGGTCACTGAAGATTGCTCTGTCTCTGACAGTCAGCTAATGCATCAGGTGAACATTTAAAGGATGGTGGGAGTGGTCACCACCCACATCAGCTGACCCAGCAGCACTGCAATAACACCAGACTAACAGCGGGGAAAAACTGACATTAACCCCAGCAGGCCTGAAAGGAAAAAAGTTTTAACTGAGTGGAACCAGAGCTGCCACAAATCCAAAAATGGATCGTGACAACTTTATATCAGTACAGTTTTTGAAACATAATTTTTTTTTGTTAGGAAGTTATAAGGGTTAAAACTTGACCTGCAATTAATCATTTTTACAACAAAATTTACAAAACCAATTGTTTTAGTGACAACATCACATTTGAAGTGACTTTGTGGGAGTCTATGACAGAAAATACCCAAAAATGATAACATTCTTAAAAAATCACCCACTACATTCAAGAAGTTTATTAACCCTTCAGGTTCTTCACAGGAACTGAAGTATTGTGGAAAGAAAAAATGAACATTTAACTTATTTTCACAAAAAATTTACTTTAGACCCAAATCTCTTTATTTTTACAAAGGTATCAGGATAAAATGCAACATAAAATTTATTGTGTAATTTCTCCTGAGTTCGCCGATACCCAATACGTGGAGGAAAACTACTGTTTGTGGGCACGGCGGGGATTGGAAGGAAAGGAGAGCCATTTGATTTTTCGAATGCAAAATTTGCTGGAATCATTAGTGGACGCAATGTTGCATTTGGAGAGTAAATTATGTTTCTAAACAGTGGAAACCTCCCTACAAGTGACCCCATTTTAGAAACTAGACCACTCAAGGAATTTATCTAGATGTGTGGTGTGCACCTTGTACCCACAGGTGCTTCACATGCTTTTACAACGCTGATCTGTGATAATAGAATTTTTTTTTTCCCACAATTGTGTTTTTTAGCTCCAAATGTTTTCATTTTCACAAGGATTGCAGGAGAAAATGGATCCCAAAATGTATTGTGCGATTTATCCTATATGTGGTGGAAAACTACTTTTGAGGCACAGTGCAAAGCTCAGAAGGGAAGAGCCATACTGGAGTTTAGATTTTGCTGGACTGGTTTCAGGGCGTCACGTTAGGCTAGTTTCACACACAGATCGCTGCACCGCCAAAACTACGCATGCGGCGGCATCCATATACATCTGCACGGCCTGCGTACCTAATGTTAAATATAGGTACGCAGGCCGCATGCCGACGTAGGCGGAGCTGACCAGAGAAGGTGCGGCTGTGGGCAGAGCTTCACGAAAGAAGTCCGCATTCCTCCACAGCACAGCCATACGCTAGTGTGAAATTAGCCTTACATTGTAGAGCCCATGAGGTGCCAGAACAGCAGAACCCCCTATAAGTGACACCATTTTACAAACTACACCTCTCAATGAATTTATCAGTGATCATATTGACACCTAGTGTGTCACAGAATTTTATACCATTGGACAGTGAAGAAAAAATAATTAAATTTTTACCACCAAAATTTTGTCTTAGCCCCAGATTTTACATTTGCACTGGGGAAATGGGTAAAAATGGCACCAAATTTTGTCCCATAATTTCTTCTGAATACCCCATATGTGGCCATACAGTATTGCTAAGCCACATGGCGAGACTCGGGAGGGATAGAGCACTATTTGCCTCCTGGAGAGCAGATATTCCTCCGTATACAGAGCCCCTAAGTGCTCGAAGAGCAGAATCTCCACTGAAATTACACCATTTTGGAAATTATACCCCTTTGGGAATTTATCTGCAGATGTAGTGACAATTTTGACTCCATGTTTTTTTTCTAGAAACAAGCAGTAGTGGATGTTGCTGAGTGAAAATTACAAACTGCCATTGTAGTACCCAGTACCCAGTACGTTGTAGTCATCTTGTACTATTACATTGTAGTAGTGTAGTGCCCAGCTTTTGCTTCTGGAGACACGCACCTGTACATTAGGCGGGCTGTCATCGCTTCAGAAATACCAAACATGTGGATGCTGAATGTGGTTTAGGTACACTGTGGGGTTCAGAAGTGAGGGAGGCATTTGAGAGTGCAGCATTTGCAGAATTTCTTTTGGGGGCATGGAGCCATAACGCTTTTCTAGAGCCTTTGTACTACCAGTAACGTGGAAACACTTTATATTTCCATTAACAGATAACAGACCTGAGTGGGGACTTGCTTTTTTGGATTGAGTTGAAGCTTTTTTGGGGAACATTTTACATTACAATTGGGATCACATTTATCCAGTGCTCTACGCTGAGCACTTACATTGGGGTTTTCATCTAAATCTCAGAGGGACATGATTCAGATAAAACCACCAAGGGAGCCACTCACTATAGTGAGGCAGCAGAGTTACTCTGGAATCTGTCTGGCCTCTGTTCAACATTGTCCTTTTTAGAAGTGCATAAAATTGTGGCGGGCCCCACTTTTATGCACGCCTAAAAAGACAGACATGCTGGATCACAGTTCAAACGGCATCTGCCTCATTATAGGGAATCTTCCACTGAGGGTTCAGTCTGAATCATGTATTTCAGAGATTTACATGGAAACACCGGTGTAAGCGTTCAGCATAGAGCACAGGGTAAATGTGGGCCGAGCCTTACTGCGATCTTTGTGAAGCAGAATGAAAAAATCAATAGCAGGTTGGTTTTAATTATTTTTTTGTTGATCCTCATGCTGTATGAGTGATTAGACGACTTTATTCTTCGGATCAGTGTGATTATAGTGATACCAGATTTTGGCTGGTTTGGCTGCTTTTTATTGCAAAAACTAGTTTTTGCATCCCCATATTTAGATAGCTATGATTTTTCCATATTTCAGCTGACAAAGCCATTTGAGGGCTTGATATTTGCGGGACAAGTTGAAGTTTTTATTGGTACTATTTTGATCACTTTCTATTCTGATTTTGTTTTTTGGGGGTTTTTTTTATGCAGTTCTGTGTGTGTTAAAATTGATGAGGCAGCTTTTTTCCTTGGGTCAGTACGATTATAGTGATACCAAATTTATATAATTTTTTTATGTTTTGGCTCTTTTACACAAAAACTATTTTATAGGAAAAATAATTCTTTTTGCATCGTTTTATTCTGAGAGCTATAACTTTTTATTTTTCCGCTGATGGAGCTGTGTGGCAGCTTGTTTTTTGTGGGACAGGATGACGTTTTCAGACACACCATTTTATTTACATTCATCTTTTTTATAGCGTTTTATTACACTTTTTGTTTGGCAGCATGATTGTAAAGCATATTTTTTGCCTTGTTTTTTATTTATTTCTTCACTGAAGGGGTTAACTAGTGGGGCAGTTTTATTGGTCGGGTTGTTCTGGACGCAGCAGTACCAAATATGTGTACCTTTTTGTTAATTTTTGTTTTTACATAAATAAATGTATTTATTGGAATAATTTTTTGTAAAATGTTTTTGTTCTTTATTTTGTAATTTTTTATAATTGAATAAATCTAATACTTTTGCATTAGAACAGAGCAGGAGCTTACAAGCCACTGTTCCTGGGTGACCCCGCAGCCATCTTTAGGCCCGGGGTCACCACGGAGGCCATCGGCACAACGCAATCGCAATCGCGTTGGGCCAATGGGAGCAGAGAGGGAACTCCCTCCCTCTGTGATGCCCCTAGATGTTGCTGTCACTATTGACAGCAGCATCAAAGGGGATAAAAGCCCTCGATCGGTGCACATCGAGACCATTGCAGTAGGGTGTTAGCTCTCAAACAGAGCTGACACCCGCATTTGATGGCGGTGGCGTTCAGTGTGAGCCCGTGCTATCGTGAGGACATATATGTACGGCAGTTTGCGGGAATGCAGCTCATGCAGTGCTGAATATATACGGCAGGTGTTGGGAAGGGATTAAGAATATGAAGGTATCATTTTATTCAAGTTTCTATGAACTGTGTGCCCACCTACACCCCACCTAGGAGGGTTGATCCTACTGAAAGATACCCTTTAAATATCCATCTGATGAGAAGTTTACTAGCAGTACACTCTGGCCACAGAACAATATCAGACAGCACTTGAAATTACAAATTAAGTTATATCTATATAAAGACATCATACATTGTCATCACTTTGTTGACAGTGAAGTCATACATATACAGTAGATCCCTAACCTGCAGTGCTTGGCGCTTATAGGATGAAGGATGTAAATCATTTCATATAAAATGTAAGTGGCCTCCTTTTCTTATTGTGAAAGAGAAATCAAATAAAAAATTAATCTGCTAGCTCTAAATAGATCAATCAACCATATTACTGTGGTTAAGAATTGAATGTTTATCCCCAGAAAATCAGTCATAGGCTTTACAGGTCAATGGGCCAGTCAGAATGATTTCAATTTCTCATATTCCAGAAAAGGACTTTGAAGATTAGAAGTACAGAAACTGAGGTCAATATGGTACTTTTCTATTATCCTAAGCCAGTCAGGAGCCTTATCTCCAGTCTGACTCAATCCAGAAAAATAATGGGAGGACTAGAGTCGATGGCATCAGTAGCATGTGGCATATATAGACTTTGCAACTCCATAGTTTAAGTTTAATCAGTACCCACATCTTGAGTCCTCAGTACTTCTGTGAGACACATCTTGAGTCATCAAAACTCCTGTCAGCCACATCTTGAGTCCTCTGCAGTTCCACTGAACCGCATTGTCATCCACAGATTTTTGGTATGCCATATTTCTAGTCCAGTCAGCTGCATCTTTCATTGTCAGCCACAAAGTCTTATAGCCAATCTCCTGTACTTCTCCTCAGCAACATCTCAGTGTGGAGGGATGACCAAAAAGGTACTGGTTAGTGAGAGCGGGGAGCCCTACATAAGGATGAGGAAAGCAAACATCGGATTGAAGCAGCTGTTATTTGTAAAAAAAAATCTGAGCCCCAAAAGGTAGGAGAAGTGAAAGACATACCATCGTAACTTTACAATTAGAGGTTGTGTGACGTAAGGAAAATAGCAGTACTATTGCCAATGAGAAGTGTCGGGCATGGCAGCTTCATAATAGTATAAGGATGAACTGCAATACAAAACTCAATTAATGAACAAAAGTGTTACTGTCTCCACCAGAAAGGTAGCCATGTTTCTGTGATCTCATTCAAGCCCTTTAAGAGCTGTAAAAGTAAACCTTTAATCTTATTACATGATAGAAGATGAAATGGCATATCAAGTAAAGTGTCTCTAATCATTTCACAGCATTTACCTACGTTGGAATGACATCTTGGAACTCAATCTCAAAGTTTAAGGGAATCTGTCAGCGGGGTTTCACTCCCCAAATTATTTATACATGCATGTAGTTCTTTCAAAGACAAGTCCAGCAATACTTCTACATGGCCAGTCCACTCCTCTGTTACTGAGAAATCAGAGCTTAACTTGATATACAAATGAGGCTGTAGATCCAAAGCCTCTGTCACTCCAGCTCCATTCCTTACCCACCGACGCCGCCTCTTGCTTGACTGACAGCCTCTATACTCTGTGACTTCAGACAAAGGAGCTGTCAGTCAAGCAAGGAGGCTTGGTGAGAAATAGAGCTGGAGTGACAAAAGTTTCAAAATCTATACCAAACTTTGTATATGAATTCGCAGTAATCGATTAATGGGCTGTCTAGGTAAAAGCATTGTTGTACTTGTATTTGAAAGAGCTACATTAAAATATAAAGAGTTTGAGGCATGAAATCCTGCTGATATGATTCCCCTTACGGAAGCAGGCAAGCAGTGCCCTACTAGATTGCTTATTGCAATCTTGCACTCACTTGTCTTATTGCAATCTTGCACTCACTGCACTACACTGATTACTTACTTCCCTATAGTTGTTTTCTCTTTGCTTCTATTCAGATTTACTCTTGATTCCATATTTCATCCTAAGTCCTATTCCTACTGTATATACTCTACTATCCTATCAATCCTATGATGCACCAGCACTGCATCACATGGATAGCTGGATCCTGTTCTATCTGCTGAGAGGACACTGATTATGCTCCACTCAATATCCTGCTAAGCAAGCTAATGTACTATAAGTATACAGTTAGGGCAGTTAAGGAGACTGAACCTAATCTTGTAAATTATAACAGTGTTACAGGGTCTATGCAATCATTATCAGTATCTGTGATAGGAGTTTAAAACCCCATATTGAGAACTTAATTTGTACAGATCATGCAGTTCATATACCGGCAGTTCTGGTGAAATAGTGACCCTCCACTCCAGAGTACATAAAGCCATGTAATTCCCTTAGGTTCACTATGAGATCACTTGACCTAATTTAATCCATGAATTTCCATTTACACCCCTCAACATTTTAATTTCACCACTAATAAGGAAAAGTTGTGGAACTATAGAAATCACAGCATAGGATGGATAGACATGTTAATGATAGGAAAATGATGAAAAAATAGAATTAAAATATTCAAAACATCTCAATTTATTCATTATTGAGTATAAGCACAATGCACAGAAATAAACACAATTATTTTCTTGTTACTGAGGTTATTAATGGTTGTCTGAGGAATGTTCTGCCACGCTGAATGCACTTGTGCTTGTGTATCGTTTAGATCTGCTGCTGGCAGCTCCCTTTGCAAATGCTGACCAATGATGCCCCAGATGTGCTCGATTTGAGACAAGTCTGGAGATACTGACGCCTATGGTGGCACATTAAGGCCACACAAGCTGCTCAACTTTGCATTAGCGACATTGTGGTGATGAAAATCAGGCACTGGGATAATTTGGAGAAATGACAGTACCACTGGTTCCACAATTGACCCATTCTGAACTTGAAGTGCAATTAAATGTCACATGCCATGCCTAAGGTGTCAGTGTTTAAACAGAATTGCATAACATGAGTCTGACGTTCATCTACAGATGTGTCATTAACCTCATGCCACTGCTCTCAAAGACTATCATGTTGCAAAGCAATGGAGGCCGCAATGGAAGTCTATCCTCTTCATTGCTGAGCCAGCTTTTGTCTAGGATTCAATGATTGCCAGAGATTGGTCTCAGATAATCATCGATAATAACCTCAGTGATAGCAGCCAAGATGTGTAAGTGCCTGTATCTCTGTACATGGCTCTCATACTCAATACTGAATAAATCAAGATGTTTTGAAAATGTCATTTAAACTTTTTCATTTGCATATCATTAACATGGCTATTCATTCTATGTTTACCATAGTTGATGACATTTCCTTATTGATGTAGAAAGGACATGAAAATAAAATAATACAACAAGAATTACGGTGTATATATATGTAAGCAGGTTGCGGGATGCAGTGACGCAAGGAAGGCAGAGAAAAGGGTTAACAATTTAATTAAACAGTAGGGGTACTCCTCACAGGGAGATAAACAGTTAAATGAGCAAATAGAGAAAAGAAATGGCAATATAACAACAGTCCACTTAGTCAACTTATCAGGTCCGTGGTTTCCTCAACCGCAAATATTCGGTTGAGGGTTGTAGTCCCAGCAATGGCCGGCAAAATGTCCTCAGATGAAGCTCCACAGCTCAGGGTCCAAGTTCTGGCAGAAACGGGCGGTCTCCAGTTTTGCCCACTGAGCCCCTAGTCCATTTAACTGTGGAGCAAAAAAGTAAAGCTCTCCGCAAGGTTCCTCGTGGCACGTGTCTCTCTGAGCAGCTGCCGTCACCTAAATGGCTGCTCTGCCGGCTCTGCTCAGCGTGCGCTCCTCTATGTGCCAGCCGAAGTGAAGATTGCCGCAGCAGTCTCTGTCCCACACGGGTGCATCTGTGCGTCTATCAGTAATGAAGGACGCACCTCAGGTTCCCGCACCTGGCCCCCGATCCTCTGCTCAAGCACAGCACTCTGTCTAGCCGTGCACACAGCGCTCTGCACACACACTGTCTCTATGGAGTGCTCTCTAAATCTCTGCCCCGGCTCGTCTCCATGCTGTCTGTCACCCTGCGGAGCGCACCGAACGCCTGCCTCTGCACTCGTTGCTGGTGGGAAACTCACTGTTTCTTCGCGCGCTTTCAGCTCTGCTTTCTCACTGCCTGGCTTAGTCACGCCCCCTCTTCCCTGGTCATGGGGCCTGTCCTGTCCCCTATTCTTTCCCCGGGCAACATGGGATGCAGCCTCAGCAGTTCCGGACCCTGCTCAATACAGGTACTGCCAGCCTGGTCTTCCTCCTTACATATATACTAAGGGACTAGTTAAAGAATAAATTTAAAAAAACAATCACTGGAGTGGTGCTACTGTATCTGTTTTTTTGTGTCTGTGTTTTGCATGGAATGAATCAATTAGATAATTATTGAAATCAGCTAGTAATTGAAATTGCTAGTCTATTGAAAGCCATGGAGAGACTGTCTAATTGCGTAATCACTTACAGATATATTCTTCATCATTGTAATAAGTGAACACTCGTAGAACATGCTTCTAAACTACACAAATAAAAAACCCTTTTGGTTAGTACATTGCTAAATATTCATCAGCTTTGACCCTATAGTGAATATTCTCGTTTCAGTCGCATGCAGTTGCCGTAGAAACCTCTAATCTGCAGGGTTAAAAAGTGCTCACTCAGCACTCCATGAAAGCATGTCTCGACGTAGGCTAGACATATCATTAAAAAGTCAAAAGCCTATTTCATTTTGAAACTCAGATCCCTCCCCCCTCTTTGCCATATGGTGCGTGGAGGCCTCATGTTCATTCATGGTATTGGCAGTAAGCACAAGACATTATTTAATTTAGTCTTCAAGTAAATTCAAACTGTGACTGCAAAAATGTTCCGATTTGCACATATTATTTTCTTTTACCAGCTGGATTTTCATCTGTTCTTGCAAACAAAAACAATACACAAAGACTCAATATGTAGAAGTGGATAGTGAGACAAAGACTTTGAAGAAAGGAAACTGAAGTCTTCTTCTGGAGGTTAATATTAACACCTTGAGGAATCTTTGCATTCCTAAATAAAGATAATAATCTGCTTTGTGAAACATATTGATATTAATTAACATTTTGTGGCTGCAGATGTATGTAGATTCATTGCAGTAAATTCCATATATAACAAGCAAAGAAAATCTGAGAGATAATTAAAAACATTCCAAAAATAATTATAATTATATTGCAAAAATGTTAGATAATTATGAAAACACACTATGCAGCATGTGGCGCTGGCCGTAGTTAGTGATTTTGGATTTGGAACGATTATAAAGAAATGGAAATGCACAAATATCTACCAGAACATCAATCATTTTTCCACTGGAAAATAATTTCTACTGTATTTCTTTTCCTACTGAAGGAAATCTTAATTTTCAACATAGTTTAATATGTGCTCCAATTGCTTTTACAACTAAGAATGAATTACAGGATGGCAAAGGGGGCAATGGCCCTAGGACATCTAGTTTGTTTGATGCCAAGATTTTAATCATTGATTTTTTTTCTTAACTATTAAGCCCCCGGCTCACACAGCGATCTCGCTAGCGAGATCGTGCTGAGTCACTAGTTTTGTGACGCAACAGCGATCTCCCCAGCGATATCGCTGTGTGTGACATTCAGCGACGATCAACCCCCCTGCTGGGTATCGCTGATCGTCGCTGAATGTCCTGGACATTTTTTTGATCCTGGTCTCCCGCTGGCCAGCACGCATCGCTGCGTGTGACAGGGGGAGACCAGCGATCCGCTGGTAACCAAGGTACACAGGTGTTTCCAGGCGCGGGGCTTGCCTGGAAACCCGCTGTGTACCTTGGATACCACGCCCTGATGCAGGGAGCTGGTAACCAAGGTACACTGCGGGTTTCCAGGCACCGCGCGGTGCCTGGAAACCCGAAGTGTACCTTGGTTACAAGCTCCCTGCATCAGGGCGCTGGTATCCAACGTACACTGGGGTAACTAAGCGATGTTACCCGCAGGGTCGTTGTGCTGATCGCTGCCTGAGCTGCATGTTTGGCAGCTCAGCAGCGATCATGTAGCGACACACCAGCGATCCTGACACAGCGATTAGACACAGCCCACAGACAGCACCCAGAGCATATACTCAGCTTGGCATCTCTCTGTCTGCTAGACTGAATACACAAATCTGGGTTTCACAAACATGTGGTATCCATTTTTTAATGTATAACATATCTATACACAGTGTAAGATGGCAGCTGGACAGGTCCTTGAGGGGAGATATGTATCACCAACATTTGTAGCTTCGGTGATGTAAGCCCAGGAAAGCAAGCAGGCTCCAGCACGTATAGTGCTGAGAGAGTTAATAGGGCATATCAGGGCTGAGTTTTACGAGCAGTCAAAGAGATGGGTAGGACTGACTGCTCACATATCCCAACCCCAGGGGCGTGGTTTGGGAGATAAAATGAAGATCAAGTGTCTCATTCAGAGTTTCTGACTGAAGGTGTGGAGGCCTCCAGTGAGTTTGCTGAAGGACACTGACCTGAGTGGGCGAACCTGCACAACTAAATGGACTGTTCACTTTTTCTGTTTGGTTACACTTTGTGCCGGAAAAGGCTTTCTTTTATTTGCTAATCCTGAGCGGTTTATGAAGTTCTAATAAGCCGGCCTGGATATTTTAATGAAACCATTTCCAATGACTTCCTCAAGCACAGCAGAGTGAGTATAAAACCCTACAACAGACACACGTTAAGCCTATGGCTGATTTCCCACATACTTTTCTTTTTGCTTACCAAGGGTCTACTGGTGGACATAGACAGAAGATGGCCTCTGTGCAAGAACAGTATATGAGAACTTTGCTCCTCACAATGCACATTGTCACTTGTTTTGGAGTTAGAAATGGGTCTTCTTACTTTTTGGACCTTTGTGCAGCTGCACAGGTTTCACCAACGATAAGTCTACCCCTGCAATCGTCCACAAAAATAAGTCGAATCACGTCTGACTTTGCTCTCATTTTAATGAGTTGATCAGTGATGTTAATATAAACAATATAGACGCTGTCTCTGTTACATCCTTACGTTATTCGATACAAACAGACGCGTGCACCACCTTAGCCCAAATCACAGTTTCCTGTTGCAGTGTGATTCAGAAAAACTGGTCAGAGAGATCATATTCTGACTAAAATAAATTATTTTGTTTCTAGGCAAACCCAACAATATGTATCACAAAAAGTCACTGAGCGTTTTTCTTATATCACTTCAAGCTGTTGAAGTCATGGGTCAAAGCCCAAATTTAATAAGCAATAGTATAGATATACTAAACAGATTGAAGACTATAGTGGGGACTTTCCAGTAGATCACTTCTTTAGGCTTCCTCTAGACTTAAGATTCTTTTTATGTGGGTACAGACACTCATCTCATTTCTAGCAAGTCTTTTTTTTTTTTTGCCAGTTTACTTCATCCAGAGATTTGTTGTTTTTCAACTGAACCCCTCTTATTTGTTGAATATTTTGTAGGACGTGTACTGTTTGTTAAAGGGATTTATTATTCTGATAAGCCCTGTAATTATACCTATGGCTGTGATGATTGCCGTACGTGTGAAATCTTTATGTTTGATAAAATATAGTTCTCTAAAATTTCATCTAATAAGTCTATACTGCCCTTCAGACAGGTTTTTTTGTTCTCCCACATATTGATCTATTAAAATGAGTTTGTTTTAAATACTCGCCTGGAGGTGGATCAACCTCCTCTAAAGTTGCAACCTTTTTAGCCATAAATTCATTGTTATTTCTCCATTTTCTCTTTTTTATAATCCTCTAGTACTTTGAGATTTTTCTTGTGCTTCTTTTTTTAAACCTCTCCACCTTTGATAATGTTTTCTGAAATTTCGATAACAATGCAGAATAATCCTCCATTTGTTTAAATGTCTCAGGTTTACTTTTAAGCTATTTTACAGTATTATTCAAAGAATAAGGACACAAAACCTGATATGTAGATACAGTAGCTTGCAAAAGTATTAACACCCCCACACACACACTCACTCCCCTATTGACGTTTTTTGAGTTTTGCTACCTCAGAACCTGGAATCTCACTAGATTTTTTTAGGCGTTTTTTACCAGTTCAAGTAAAGAGCATGTCTACAACTGTGAACATTTGGTTTTCTACTTATTGTGAAGCAAACAACAAATAGGACAAAATAAATTGAAAACTTTAGCGTGTATAACTATTCAACCCTCTAAAGTTAGTACTTTGTAGAGGCTCCTTTTGCAGCAATTACAGCTGCAATTCGCTTTGTGTAAGTCTCTATGAGCTTTCCACATCTTCCCACTGGGATTTCTGTCCATTCCTCAAGGCAAAACTGCTCCAGCATATAGTGAAAAAGAATAAAGCACCAGTGTTTAGCGTGGGCTTCATTGGGGGGCTGTGACAGCGTTGGGGCTGCAGGCACAGTGTCCCACATGGGGATACATGGGTAAAAGATGAATTAATCTTGTTATAGAGGTTAGCATTTGTAGATCTGTATGCACCTCCATACTTACCTTACTAATGATGTTTTGTACGGGAGCATAATAGTGGATGCCCTATATGGATAGGATACTTAATGATCATTTTTGGCTAGATTAAAAAACTTGCTGCATGAATGCGATGCTGTAAGAGTCGGGTCGCACTTCCCCTTTAAGACATATGTATTGTATTTTATGACTATCAACTTCCATGTTTTTGTTTTATAATGCTGTACAGTGTTGAGAAGGGACAGCGTAGGGTTAGAAATAAGTTAGGAATGGGAATCACAGTTTAGTAACAGTAAGGGGAGGGGCACTATAGTGCAGTATTATTAGGAAAAGTTATGCTCACATCACAGTGGACTTTCCAGGTTGGTAGGAGCTAGTATGGGGTGTAGTCTACTTGAGGGTAGGATCTTCCTGATAAAGATCAGTGTGTGGTGGTGATGTTTTGAGGAGATGAGACAGATAAGCCAAGGGGGTTGGAGAGGATTAAAGACATACGGGACCCCAAGAGAAGCAGCATGCAGGAGGTCTCTTTACAGTTCAGTGGTCATTCTTGGAGTATCCGGGGCCTAATGCCAGGAATAGGCAGAATTATGGATGCCTCTTACTTCTTCCAAGGGAAGCCGGCGGAAGATTGACTGAAGCTAGTGGACCCAAGGGCATGGGAGCTGCAGGGGTGAAAAGAATGTCTTTGGTACTAGGACTATTAAAGAATAAAACTAGGCACTCAACTTAATGCTCAAAGTGAAAATTTAATTATGGTCCAAATTTGGTCAGATTGTGGCAAAACGTTTCGGCTAAAACATAGCCTTCATCAGTTGCCAAATTGCATACAAAAGGTAGAGGACCTAATAAAATATGTGGAAAAAAACATAAATTCACAAAAAGAAAGTATATACAGATATTACATCAACAGAATTAGGTAATGAGATTGCATAGCATAATAGAACATGGAATAAGTTTGCAAGGCACAATCCAATACACTCATAATAGTGTGACAAAAACGTACCGTTATGGTGAGAAGTCAGAATCAATATTCGTAATCAGACAAGTATAAAGAGAGAACACCTAAGAAATATAAATGCATTTGATTGAATGGAGATTCTAGTGAGAGTAACGCCTTATGGGTGTAACTGTGGTAAGAAGCATACCCTTATAATCGATTCAAAACGTCAATGAGAGGGGTGTAGGTCAAAATAGACAACCTGTGAAGGATAAATTCCTATTGATGATAATAATAAGTGCACAGTTCTAAATGTGTAAGAGGCTAATGTGCTTACCAGATTCAGTGAAGTGATGATGTTTCTGGTATTAAGTGCATGTAATAATGCTGCCTGTAAATAGTCACAGGGTTAATGAGCCATATAGCCTACGTACAAGTGTGGGTCATAAGTGCGCTTACCGTTACTGTAACAGACGCGGGATCCGCCGCTAGTCTGTGGGGCTATGATCGTGCCCGTTCTGTATGGCGGCGCGTTAGGCTGTGCTTACCCAGTAAATGTACTGCGCCCGGAAGTGAGGGGCGCGCTGGATCGGCGTGCGTGTCAATTGTGAATTTCCGGTGTGATGAATTGTGGGACCGGAAGGACCATGCGTTCCAAGACCTTGCGTTCCAAATCATATCATGTGGGGCATAGTGCCCCGCCTTAAGTTACGCCTTATATTGATGACGTGGTTAGTGCTCGGATTACTGACAGACATCGGTGTTGTGAACTTACTGGTGGCTAAACTGTAAAGTAAGTTCGTTCAATATAGAGGTGATCAGTGCCAGTGAGACAGAGGTGTTCAATATAGACGACTCTGAAAAAGACACAGAAAACAGTAATTAGCCACATGATATAAGCCTCTAAATAAAAGACATCAGAGGCTTATATCATGTGGCTAATTACTGTTTTCTGTGTCTTTTTCAGACCCACACTTGTACGTAGGCTATATGGCTCATTAACCCTGTGACTATTTACAGGCAGCATTATTACATGCACTTAATACCAGAAACATGTCATGGGTGCATCGCCACGAAGATCGTCGCGATTGCACATTCTGACTTCTCGCAGCTGAGTTGCTGTTACTTTGTGTTTGGTAGTGAGGGAGTTAATTTTACCTAGCTCTTTGCTAAGACTAGGTCCAGCCTCGCTCGGCTGCTTTTGATTATGCACTAATTAGCTTCCTTTATATACCTGCCAGTCTGCTTGTTAGATGCCGGTGAAAGCTTACATGTAGACCAGCAGATTGGATCAGGTTATGAGAAGACTTAAGCTAAGAGTTCCTTTGTGGTTTCTCCTCTCCTCGCTTATAGTTTATCTCCTAGACCATTTGTGTTCGCTCTGTGTTTAAGTGTTGTATGCAAGACAGTATTTACTTTATCCCCTGTCTGTCTCGTGTGTCTTTACTGTTTGTTAAGCAGTGACCTGCCTATTCCCTGTGTGGTAATCAGGGTCCTTCTGAGGACTAGATTACAGTGGTCAGGGACTTATAGGAGACAGGGTTACGTTGGCGGCCTGGACCTCTGTACCATTAACAGTACCTCCAGGTAGAGGGACTAGTTAGGACCCCAGTTTAGGGTCAGCATAGACCCCGGTCCACCTCCAGCCTGTGACAGCGTAATACGTCTTCAGGATTCACCCACAGTACAACGGATATTTTGTCAGGTAATACTATACTTTATGTACATGTTGATATTACCTATTCATATGTTATATTGTATGTTGTCCCTCTTGGTATTGATTACTGACATTATATATATATCTGTGATACAGCGTGACATTTTCACCGGCCCAAAAAGATTCTCCCCAGCTACCATGGATCCAGTTGCCCAGCTTGCCCTGCAGTTGCAGAGTTTATCCATGGAGCTGACGGACATTAAGTCCAAGGTTTTGTCCTCCCCGGAGCAAACCAGATCTGAACCTAAAGTTGCTCTCCCGGACAGGTTCACTGGTGGGCGGGACAAATTTTTTACCTTCCGGGAGGCATGTAAATTATATTTTTGGCTTCGGCCTCGGTCATCGGGGAGTGAAGAGCAGAGGGTGGGAATTGTCATCTCGCTCTTACAAGGGGACCCTCAATCCTGGGCGTTCTCTCTTCCTCCGGGCTCTCCGGCCCTCCAGTCAGTAGATCGATTTTTTACTGCCCTGGGTCTGGTATACGATGACCCAGATCGGGTCTCCCTTGCTGAAACGAAGTTACGTAAGATACAGCAGGGAGATCGTCCGGCGGAGGAATTTTCTTCTGAGTTCCGTAGATGGGCCACAGATACTCAGTGGAATGACCCAGCTCTTAGGAGCCAGTTTTGTCAAGGGTTATCTGACAAATTAAAAGATGTTTTGGCTCAGTATGATTCTCCTCCGTCACTGGAGGCTGCTATGGCCCTTGCTATTCGTATTGATAGACGGCTTCGGGAGAGGTGCGAGGTAACTCCGCCCCCTGTGATGACTCCACCTACTACTAAAGTCCCTTATATTGAGGTTCCCCTGGTCTGTTCTGAGGAACCTATGCAGTTGGAAGGGACATCATTTTGTAGGAGGGGATCGGCGGTGCGCCGCAAGACAAGAAGGTGTTTCTTCTGCGGGAGAGAGGGGCATTTTGTTGAGGGGTGTCCATCCCGTGCCTCATTGAGCAAAAAGTCGCCGGAAAACTGTTAATCCCAGGTTGTGTGGTGGACGACAACCTGGGAGTATGTATTTCGTCCCTAAGTCCGTCTCAATTTCTCGTACCTGCGGAGGTGGTGGTTGGTACGAGAGTTGAGAGGATTTCTGTTCTTCTTGATAGTGGGTCCGGGGCTAATCTGGTGGACGCTCGGTTTGCCCAGGTGCAAGGTATGCAACTGAGTGTATTGGCCAAACCGATCCCTATATTCTCTATTGACGCCAGGCCTCTCGGTCAAGGTAGCTTTGTACAAGCTGTTCATAACATAGACCTTCGAGTAGGGGCAATACATAAAGAACAATTGTCTTGTTATGTGTTGGAGGGTCTTTCTACTCCTATTGTGTTGGGACTTCCTTGGTTGGTTAAACATAACCCAGTGATTAATTGGCAATCCAGAGAGATAAGCCAGTGGGGTGAATTTTGCAAGAGTAACTGCATGAACACGGTCATCAGTGCGGTCGTGCCTAGAACCTTGCCTCCTTTTCTGGAGGACTTTGAGGATGTGTTCTCAGAGGAGGGGTGTCAAGAGTTACCTCCTCATCGCGCGTATGACTGCTCAATAAAATTGCTTCCTGATGCTAAATTACCTAAATCTAGGTTATATAACCTTTCTGGTCCTGAGAGGCAGGCTATGAAGGATTATATTTCGGAAAGTCTGGCCAAGGGGCATATTAGACCTTCATCTTCCCCAGTGGCCGCGGGGTTCTTCTTTGTGAAGAAAAAAGATGGAGGCCTACGCCCTTGCTTGGATTTCCGTGAGCTTAATCGGATTACTGTCCGAGATCCGTATCTGCTCCCACTTATTCCTGATCTCTTCAATCAGATTGTGGGCGCCAAATGGTTCTCTAAGTTGGATCTCAGGGGGGCGTATAATCTGATTAGGATAAAGGAGGGGGATGAGTGGAAGACGGCGTTTAACACTCCGGAGGGACATTATGAGAACCTTGTCATGCCTTTTGGTCTGACTACTGCCCCGGCGGTGTTTCAACATTTTGTTAATGACATCTTTCGCCACCTTGTGGGGCAGTTTGTGGTCGTTTATTTAGATGACATCTTAATTTACTCGCCAGATCTTGTGTCTCATCAGGAGCATGTGAGACAGGTGTTGCAGATCTTGCGAGACAATAAGCTGTACGCCAAATGGGAAAAGTGTGTATTCGCCGTACAGGAACTTCAGTTTTTGGGTTTCCTAGTGTCAGCTTCCGGTTTCCGTATGGACCCTGAGAAAGTGAGAGCAGTGCTTGAATGGGATCGGCCAGAGGATCTTAAGGCACTGCAGCGTTTCCTGGGGTTTGCTAACTACTACCGGAAATTTATTCGTAATTTCTCATCTGTTGTCAAACCTCTCACTGACATGACTAAAAAAGGGACGGATTTTTCTAGGTGGTCTGACAAAGCTTGTCAGGCATTTTCCTCCTTGAAAAAATGTTTTGCTTCGGCCCCCATACTCATTCAACCAGATGCATCACAACCGTTCATTGTGGAGGTGGACGCGTCTGACGTAGGGGTGGGTGCGGTATTATCCCAAGGTCCATCCCCTGGTAAATGGCATCCGTGCGCTTTCTTCTCTAAGAAATTGTCGTCCGCCGAGAGGAATTATGATGTCGGCAATAGGGAACTCTTGGCCATTAAGTTGGCTTTTGAGGAATGGCGTCACTTTTTGGAGGGGGCAGTCCACCCGGTCACCGTTATTACTGATCACAAGAACCTGCTGTATTTAGAATCTGCAAAGCGTCTGAATTCCAGACAAGCTAGATGGTCGTTGTTTTTTACCAGGTTTAATTTTGTCGTCACATATCGTCCTGGGTCAAAATATGTTAAGGCTGATGCCTTATCTCGTAGTTTCCCAGGGGCCGGGAAGACGGATGACCCGGTTTCCTATCCTTCAGGAGGGAGTTGTAGTGTCGGCTGTATGCTCTGAGCTTGAGGAGGAGGTATTGGAGGCTCAGGGGGACGCGCTGTAGGACCTCCAGGGAAACTGTTTGTTCCAAATCAGTTAAGACAAAAAGTTATCGAGGCACATCATAATTCTGCTTTAGCAGGACACCCAGGGAGTAAAGCAACTGTGGATCTCCTTTCTCGCCGGTTTTGGTGGCCTAACTTAAATAAAGAGGTAATAACTTTTGTCGCGTCCTGTGGGGTTTGTGCTCGCTCTAAGACCCCACATACCCGTCCGTCTGGGACCCTCTTGCCTTTGAAAATTCCGGAGCGTCCATGGACTCATCTGTCTATGGACTTCATTACGGACCTCCCTCCGTCGTCAGGGAAAACTGTCATACTAGTTGTAGTTGACAGGTTCAGTAAGATGGCACATTTCATTGCTCTTCCTGCTCTTCCTAATGCTAAAACTCTGGCGCAGGTGTTCATTGGGGAGATTGTGAGACTTCACGGGTTGCCTTCTGATGTGGTGTCAGATAGGGGGTCTCAGTTTGTGTCCAAATTCTGGAGGGCATTTTGTTCACGTCGGGGGATGCAATTGTCTTTTTCCTCGGCTTTTCATCCGCAGACCAATGGTCAGACAGAGCGTCTGAATCAGAGCCTAGAGACATATCTTCGGTGTTTTGTCTCAGAGAACCAGGAGGACTGGTCTTCTTCTTGCCTCTGGCAGAGTTCGCTCTTAACAATAGGCGGAGCGAGTCCACTGGTAAGTCCCCATTTTTTGGGGCATATGGTTTTCATCCCCAGTTTTGTACTTTCAATGGGGGGGCCCTTCTGGGGTTCCTGAGGAGGAACGATTCTCGTCGTCACTTGCTTCAGTTTGGAGAGGAGTACTGAATAATCTGAGTGCTATGGGGAACCGTTACAAACGTATGGCTGATAGGAGGAGAGGGTCTGGTCCGGACCTTTGTGTGAACGATCTGGTATGGTTGTCTACCAAGAATATAAAACTCAAGGTTCCCTCCTGGAAACTGGGTCCCAGGTTCATCGGTCCATACAGGATCAGTTCTATAATTAATCCTGTGGCATTTCGTCTGGACCTCCCTCCTACGTTTAAAATCCATAATGTGTTTCACAAATCGTTGCTTAAGAGGTACGTGGTGCCAGTTATACCGTCACCTCTACCTCCTCCTCCAGTGGTGGTCAATGGTAACTTAGAATTTCAAGTGTCGAAGATCATTGACTCACGTCTGAATCGCCGGTCCCTTCAGTACTTGGTTCATTGGAAGGGGTATGGTCCTGAGGAGAGGACGTGGGTCCCTGCGTCTGATATTAATGCAGATCGATTGGTTCGGACCTTCCACACAACTTACCCGGGCAGACCTGGCCCTGAGGGTCCGGAGGCCCCTTGTAGAAGGGGGGTACTGTCATGGGTGCATCGCCACGAAGATCGTCGCGATTGCACATTCTGACTTCTCGCAGCTGAGTTGCTGTTACTTTGTGTTTGGTAGTGAGGGAGTTAATTTTACCTAGCTCTTTGCTAAGACTAGGTCCAGCCTTGCTCGGCTGCTTTTGATTATGCACTAATTAGCTTCCTTTATATACCTGCCAGTCTGCTTGTTAGATGCCGGTGAAAGCTTACATGCAGACCAGCAGATTGGATCAGGTTATGAGAAGACTTAAGCTAAGAGTTCCTTTGTGGTTTCTCCTCTCCTCGCTTATAGTTTATCTCCTAGACCATTTGTGTTCCCTCTGTGTTTAAGTGTTGTATGCAAGACAGTATTTACTTTATTCCCTGTCTGTCTCGTGTGTCTTTACTGTTTGTTAAGCAGTGACCTGCCTATTCCCTGTGTGGTAATCAGGGTCCTTCTGAGGACTAGATTACAGTGGTCAGGGACTTATAGGAGACAGGGTTACGTTGGCGGCCTGGACCTCTGTACCATTAACAGTACCTCCAGGTAGAGGGACTAGTTAGGACCCCAGTTTAGGGTCAGCATAGACCCCGGTCCACCTCCAGCCTGTGACAGCGTAATACGTCTTCAGGATTCACCCACAGTACAATGGATATTATGTCAGGTAATACTATACTTTATGTACATGTTGATATTACCTATTCATATGTTATATTGTATGTTGTCCCTCTTGGTATTGATTACTGACATTATATATATATCTGTGATACAGCGTGACAAAACATCATCACTTCACTGAATCTGGTAAGCACATTAGCCTCTTACACATTTAGAACTGTGCACTTATTATTATCGTCAATAGGAATTTATCCTTCACAGGTTGTCTATTTTGACCTACACCCCTCTCATTGACGTTTTGAATCGATTATAAGGGTATGCTTCTTACCACAGTTACACCCATAAGGCGTTACTCTCACTAGAATCTCCATTCAATCAAATGCATTTATATTTCTTAGGTGTTCTCTCTTTATACTTGTCTGATTACGAATATTGATTCTGACTTCTCACCATAACGGTACGTTTTTGTCACACTATTATGAGTGTATTGGATTGTGCCTTGCAAACTTATTCCATGTTCTATTATGCTATGCAATCTCATTACCTAATTCTGTTGATGTAATATCTGTATATACTTTCTTTTTGTGAATTTATGTTTTTTTCCACATATTTTATTAGGTCCTCTACCTTTTGTATGCAATTTGGCAACTGATGAAGGCTATGTTTTAGCCGAAACGTTTTGCCACAATCTGACCAAATTTGGACCATAATTAAATTTTCACTTTGAGCATTAAGTTGAGTGCCTAGTTTTATTCTTTAATATTACTTGGTTTGGGAACCTAACTTGGCACCACTATATCCAGCTGTGCACACGTTCAATATATCTTTGGGACTAGGACTGTCGGAAAGTACAGGGAAACGTCAGGAACTGCAAAAGAAAATGAACTGTACTGTATTTGTACCGGAACTCCTGTGTGTGAGTAAAGTTGATTTGCTGGAAATGAAACCTAAGTCTGAAATCGTTTTTGTGGACTCACAATTGGATACCAGGGTAACAGGACCGGAGAATATCCCAGAGATTAAAGTGAGTGAATTGCACTGCACACATAACACACAGCAGGTGAGACTTTGTATTTTCTTGTGGGGAGCCAGTGTCATGATCCAGACCGGGGTTTGGTTGCTGCTATCTTCTCTCTGGACTGATCATGTGGGGTTAATCCCCTCTGCCTAGTCTTGGAGCTGGCTAGGCTATTTCAGCCTTCTGCAGCCTGCAGGCCAGCATCAGCTATAGTTCATGCTTCCAGGCTAGAGCATCTGACCCGTATACCCTTGTGATCCTTCTGCCTCTGACTTCCCATACTGTGTATGACTCGGCCGGATCTCTGTACCCCGTCTCTTGTTTTCCGTTCCTGATACCGTGTTCCCAGACTGATTTTGAATCTATGGCTTGTACCCTGACTACGTCTTACAGCTCACGTTTTGGATACCACGTTCCCGTTAGGCTCTGACTTCTGGCTTTTCTCTGACTTCATGCTTTGCTGTGACCTTTGGTACTTCTGCTCCTGACAGTATATGACTCTGCTTGTTTGACCACTCTTTTATTACCCGTTACACCTGTGCTGCTGCTCAGTGTTGCTACATGGTGTTTGTGCAACCTCTCTTCCCCCTGATGGAGGTTGCGCTATACTGCACTGCAGCAGCATTACAGCCAGGGTACGGAAGCACAACAGACCCTCACCACGATTACCACCCTGCCCACCTCACAATGCTATGACACTTTAATATAGGTTAAGCACTGGCACTTTCTTTTATATGTAGACTACATGCCATAAATACCTGAGTCTGCTTGAGTTTTTTATATGTACATTTTTATGCCATCCCACCACTCCATGGTGACCGTAATTGGGGCAGTCCTAACTGTAATATTAGAGACCTTACCATTTGTCAAGTGACATGCATGTGGATAAGGGCTGAGAAGGACTGGGCCCAACTAGTGGACACACAGCCATGGGAAACCACAATTTAATGCCCAGCTCCTAGAATTAGGACTGTCCCAATTATGGTCACCATTAGGGTTGAGCATTCCGATACTGCAAATATCGGGTATCGGCCGATATTGGCTGTATCGGAATTCCGATTCCGAGTTCCGATATTTTCGTCATATCGGATACCGGAATCGGGATTGTCACTGTCACTGTCAGTGTCCGTCGGTCGGGTCTGTCAGGAGTCAGCGGCACTTACCTGGCAGAAGATCTCCGGCGGTCACGTCCTGGACTGCTTCATGGCCGCAATCTTCTTTCCCCGGCGGTCACATGCAGTTTCTCGCGATAACTGCAGTGACTGCTGGTAATCCCGGCCGTAAAGCAGTCAGTCCGATGACGTCACCGCCGGGGAAGCTGGTAAGCAGCTGTGCTGCGCCGGGATGTCAGGCTCTGCCTGTCATTCCGATGTAGCAGAGCTGGATCGTCGTGGGACACTCGTTACTATGGACTGCGTCGGACAGGTGGTATACTGTTGGTTTGTTTTTTTTCTTTTTTTACAGGAGATCGATGGCGTCGCAGGAATGAGAGAGTAATAAAATTAATGAAAACTGTGTTGTCTCTTTTATTTCATTAAAATACTTTTTCTTGCTTTGTCTTTTTTTTATACATTTAATAACTTTGGGATTAATAATGGATCGGTGTCTTATTGACACCTCTCCATTATTAACCGGCCTATTGTCACCGTGCAATCAACGGTGACATTAACCCCTTATTACCCCGCTTGCCACCGCTACAGGGCAAGTGGGAAGAGCCGGGTAAAGTGCCACAATTGGCACATCTTTTGATGCGCCAAATGTGGGGCTGCTGTAGCCTGGTATTATCAGGCTGTTGAGGGCCAAAATCCATGGGCCTTGACAGTCTTTTAATACCAGGCCGCAGCAGTCTGCATTTTACTTGGCTGGTTAACAAAAATAGGGGGACCCCTACGCCGTTTTTTTTTCGAGGGGATCCCCTATTTTTGTTAACCAGCCAAGCTAAGCAGACTGCTGTGGCCTGGTATTATCAGGCTGGCAAGGTCCATGGATATTGGATCCTTACCAGCCTGAAAAACCAGGCCTCAGCGGTCTGCTTCATCTGGCTGGTTAAACAAAAATAGGGGGGAACCCACGCCAATTTTTTTCGAGGGGATCCCCTATTTTTGTTAATCAGCCAAGATATGCAGACTGCTGTGGCCTGGTATTATCAGGCTGGCAAGGTCCATGGATCTTGGCTCCTTAACAGCCTGAAAATCCAGGCCTCAGCGGTCTGCTTCATCTGGCTGGTTAACAAAAATAGGGGGGACCCCACGCCAATTTTTTTCGAGGGGATCCCCTATTTTTGTTAATCAGCCAAGATATGCAGACTGCTGTGGCCTAGTATTATCAGGCTGGCAAGGTCCATGGATCTTGGCTCCTTAACAGCCTGAAAATCCAGGCCTCAGCGGTCTGCTTCATCTGGCTGGTTAACAAAAATAGGGGGGACCCCACGCCATTTTTTTTTCAAAGGGAACCCCTATTTTTGTTAATCAGTTCCCTCTGACGTCACTGATTGTGTCCCTGGCTGACCTGAAGTGAAAGTGGAAAGCAATCAATTAAGCTTTCCACTTAAGGGCCCGTCTCACATAGCGATATCGCTACCGAGATCGCTGCTGAGTCACTAGTTTTGTGACGCATAGGCGAGCTCACCAGCGATATCGCTGTGTGTGACATTCAGCGACGATCAGCCCCCCTGCCGGGTATCGCTGATCGTCGCTGAAATGTCAGGACCTTTTTTTGATCGCTGGTTTCCCGCTGACAGGCACACATCGCTGCGTGTGACAGGCGGGAGACCAGCGATCCGCTGGTAACCAAGGTACACAGCGGGTTTCCAGGCGCGGGGCTGTGCCTAGAAACCCGCTGTGTACCTTGGATACCAGCGCCCTGATGCAGGGAGCTGGTATCCAAGGTACACAGCGGGTTTCCAAGCGCTGCGCGGTGCCTGGAAACCCGCTGTGTACCTTGGTTACCAGCGGATCGCTGGTCTCCCGCCTGTCACACGCAGCGATGCGTGCCTGTCAGAGGGAAACCAGCGATCAAAAAAAGGTCCTGACATTTCTGCGACGATCAGCGATACCCGGCAGGGGGCTGATCGTCGCTGAATGTCACACACAGCGATATCGCTGGTGGAGCTCGCTGCTGCGTCACAAAACTAGTGACTCAGCAGCGATCTCGGTAGCGATATCGCTATGTGAGACGGGCCCTTAAGCGATGTTACCCGCAGTGTCGCTGTCCCAGATCGCTGCCTGAGCTGCCTGTTTGGCAGCTCAGCAGCGATCATGTAGCGATACACCAGCGATCCTGACAAGTGCATATCGTTGTCGGGATCGCTGGTGTATCGTTATGTGACACCCAGCCTTTACTCTCCTGTCAGGCAGGAGAGGAACTCATTCATTTGGGGTTTACTGTGAGGCTGCAGCATTAGCTGCGGTCCCTGCAGTAAACATTAACCCTTTCTGAAGGATTACACCGTGGGACCTGACTGTGCATGGGATAGGTAAGAATAATTTTGCTTTTTTATTTTATTTTTATTACAGGAAATGGTTTTTCAGTAAAATAAAAGATGGTCAAAAACATGTGTCTTTATTTCATTAAAATGATTTTTAATTAAAGTGTGTGTGTTTTATTTTTATTTCATGCAATAGGATTAATAATTGATAGTTGTCTAATTGACAGCTCTCAATTATTAACCTGGCTTAAGGTCACCTTTCAATAGCAAGGTGGCTTTAACCCCATATTAACCCATTCGCCACCGCTACAGGGCAATGGGAATAGACGGGCAAAGTGCCAGAAAGGGCGAATCTAATTATAGATTTGTCTTTCCTGGGGTGTCTGGGGGCAGATGTTAGTAGCCGGGGGGGGGGCAAAAATAATGGTCCCTCTCTGGGCTATTATTATCTGCCCCCACTCACTGGCTTTGTCTGTCTGGTTGCGAAAATAGGGCGGGAGCCCACGCATTTTTTTTCAGCAATTTTACACCTCATATATATATATACATGTCATTGAATTTGTGACACATATATATATATATTTATATTTGTAGTTCATACACTTCTACATAGTATAATAGCCGCTAATTCAATTGCCGGCTTTTGTGAAAATGCAGAACCCGACATGAAATGACACTTGGTGTACATAGGGTTAACCATGTCTTTTCATGTCCTTTGCTATCTAATTTGCACAAACAATTAAATCAGACTATGTGTGCAAAATTTCACACCTGTAGGGGTTAATTAAAGGTGTAAATTCGTAGCAAAAAAGTCCGTTTTTTTTACAACGAATTTACACCTTTAATTAACCCCTACAGGTGTGAAATTTTGCACACATAGTCTGATTTAATTGTTTGTGCAAATCAGATAGCAAACGACATGAAAAGACATGGTTAACCCTATGTACACCAAGTGTCATTTCATTCGGGTGCTTCTGTCTTTTCACAGAAGCCGGCTTTACCCGGCAATTGAATCAGAGTCTATTTTACTATGTAGAAGTGTATAAACTATAAATATATGTATATATATATGTCACAATGACATGTATATATATATATATGTATTCTATGTGTGTATATTTAGTGTTTACAAGGAAAGAATGGGGTTTTTTTAGTTGCGATATTTTGTTCCCATAGACTTACATGGGACTTCCGGTATCGGTATCGGGTATCGCCGATATTTTAGTGATATCAGCGATACCATTCCGATTCCGATACTTTAGGATATCGGAAAGTATCGCTCAACTCTAGTCACCATGGAATGGTGGAATGGTTTTCACATTTTTTTTTATCAAAAAAGATGTTAACTAAGCACCTTATATTATTTCCATGCACTATGCAGTTAATTTATTTACTGTAGGATATTTAATCATTATGTTTCTTTGTTTTTTTTCTGTTCAGTGGCTAGTGTGAACATGCACTTACACGCTACATGCACTCCAGTATATATCCCAGTTCATACCTTTGGGTTTTTC
The DNA here is from genome assembly GCA_033576555.1 of Oophaga sylvatica. Classification (NCBI taxonomy): domain Eukaryota; kingdom Metazoa; phylum Chordata; class Amphibia; order Anura; family Dendrobatidae; genus Oophaga; species Oophaga sylvatica. The sequence goes on from JARQOD010000006.1 coordinate 97,902,908, forward strand.
CAATCTGTTTGCATAATGTGCATATAAAGGTGTGGCCGGCCTTTGCTTTGAGCTGGGCATTATATTGATGTGTCTTTCATGGCTGTGTGTCCACTAGTTGATCCCAGTCCTTCTTAGCCCTTATTCACATGCATGTCACTGAATAAACTATAAGGTTTCTAATTTTAGAGTTAGGACTGTTTTTTTCTGTTCAGTGGCCAGTGTGAATATGAGATTACATGCTGCATGCATACCAGTTTATATCCCAGTTCATATCTTTGGGCTATTTTCTAGTCATGCAGCCACCTAGTGCGGCTGCTGAGCATTTACCTGGAAGACTGGAACAAACAAATGAATGCCAGGGGTGGATTATTGGTGGTGAAGCATAGCAGCTTACAAACCCAACAAAATGACTTTAAACCCACTAGGTAGAACACAGTTATTAAATTATATACCGTCGTGTTCATTTTAAGGAACATGTGGCTGCAATGGGCCAATCCTCTGTATACTTTGGTAGATTCCCATTTAATGCTATAGTCTTTGTAAGTCACCAGTTGTTCAGCAAGCTGGGTATGACGGGCACTGATGCTTTCAAGTGCCTATATCTGCCTATCTGTGTTTGATGCCAAACTAACTGTGTGTGGTGCACGGTCCCACTGTAATCCTCACGGGAGCTCAGGATTTACCGACCTGTGTCTGATCGATTGCAGTATCGTTACAGAGATCAGTCTGCCTGGACGACGGCTGTTTGACCAAGGGATGCCGCATCTATAACCAGTGGGTGGTACCACAGCTGATTTGCTCGAGAGCACTCCAGGTGCGTCACCAATGTTGGATCCTAGGGATTTCGGCTTTGTTACTTCCTATGGATGTCGTCACTCCAAACTTCCCCCCTGCCGGTGACACTGGAACAGGACGGTATTATTTGCTACCTGGTGCGGTCTTTGTCCCACTGGAAGACCCAGCTCAACAGATGTCACACTTCCTCCTCCTTCCAGCTCTCACCTCGCTCTCCCAAGAGAGCCACGAACCAACCCCTTCCTGTCAGGCACTTTCTCCTAATGCTTACACTGCCCCTTGGCCTGTCCAAATTCCAGTTTAAACCAGCAGAACAGAGTCCATTTAACATAACACCAGTCTCTGCCAACAGAATCGCTGTTTCTATTTCTCCTCAGAGAACTGGGTAACTGTCTCTGACTAAAAATCCTGCACAAACCAGTTTAAGCCAGAGTCATCGAGCAATTACAAGGGAAAGAAGTGGCCTCCTGTGGCTGTGATTAGTACTGCAGGCAAGAATATTCTCAATGTCCATGTACATTACTAATAAAATAGAACAAGGGCTGCAAATTTCAAGCAAACGGTTAATGGATGGTGACGGTCAGCTGCATATTCCCTATCACCTCACACTGCACTGATATAATTGCTAATTATTTTGTTTATAAAGAGAAATATTTTATACAGCACTGAGTTCCACAGACATATAGCCTGCATATTGTCTCACGTTGTACAGTGGCATGTAAATGTTTTGGTACCACTGGTAAAAATAACTTTTATTGTGAACAGTTGAAGATTAAATGACTAAAGTTAAAAATTACACATTTCCTTTGTATTTTAGGAAAAAAAAAATATTGTCATCTTTTACATTTTAAAAGGTACAAAAAGGAAAATGGGCCGATGCAAAAGGTTAGGCACCCTTGAAGATTTGTGTGCTCAGATAACTATAACGAAGGTTTCAGACCTTAATTAGCATGTTAGGGTTATGGTTTGTTCACTATCACCATTAAGAAGGGCCAGGTGATGCAAATTTCCCAGCTTTATAAAAACTCAGCCTCGTCTAAACTTGTGCCAAAAAACAGCAGCCATGGGTTCTGCCTAGCACTCTGAGAATGAAAATGGTGGAGGTCCACAAAGCAGGAGAAGAAAAGTTGCCCTTTGCCCTTTCTTCAGTTTAAAATGTAATTAAGAAATGGCAGTTAAAAAGAAAAGTGGAGGTCAAGATAAGATCTGGGAGACCAAGCAAAATTTGAAGGAGAGCTGCTAATAGCATTGCTAGATAAGCAAATCAGAACGCCCACTTGACTGCAAAAGACCTTCAGAAAGATTAAGTAGACTCTGGAGTTGTGGTACATTGTTCTACTCTTTAGAGACACCTGCACAAATATGGTCTTCATGGAATAGTCATCAGAAGAAGACATCTCTTGCATCCTCACAATAAAATTCAGCATCAGAAGTAGGCAAAAGAACATCTAAACCAGTCTGATGCATTTTAGAATCAATTCCTAAGGACTGATGAGGTTAAAATAGAACTCTTTGGCTACAATGATCAATGATGTGTGGAGAAAAGTCACAGAATTTCAGGAAAAGAACATCTCGCCAACCATTAAGCATGGGGGTGGATCAATCATGCTTTGGGGTTGTGTTGCAGCCAATGGCACAGGGAACATTTCATGGGTAGAGGGAAGAATGGATTCAATTAAATTTCAACAAATTGTTGATGCAAACATAGCACCACTTATAAAAAAGCCGAAGTTGAAAAGATGATGACTTCTGCAAATGGATAATGATTCTAAACACAAGTCAAAATCTACAATAGACTACCTCAAAAGGTGCAAGCTGAAGGTTTTACAATGGTCCTCACAGTTCCCTGATCTGAACATCATTGAAAATCTGTGACTAGACCTCAAAACAGCAGTGCATCCAAGATGATCTAGGAATCTCACAGAACTGGAAGAATTCTCCAAGCAAAAATGATAAATCCCTCCAACAAGAATTGAAAGACTCCTGGCTTGCTACAAAAAGCATTTACAAGCTGTGATACTTTTAAAAGGGGGTGCTACTAGGTACTTACCATGCAGGGTGCCCAAACTTTTGCATTGGCCAAGTTTCATTTTTGTGATCTTTAAAAATATAAAAGAAAACAATATATTTTTTTGCCTAAAATAGAAAGGAAATGTGTCATCTTTAAAGTTAGGCTTCTTAAAGATCATTTCTTCTTCAACTGGATTAACTTCACAAGAACAGTAATTTCGACCAGGGGTGCCAAAACTTTGACATGTCACTGTATTGGGGAATTTGGCTCAAGCTGTGCATCCTAATCCATCCATCTTTCCCATAAATGTTTTAATATGAACTAAGACTGGTTCCTATCTCGCCCCTGGTTCATTTGAAGCCTAGCTAGGCACATAGAGAGGTGAATCACAAGGGTCAGGGACCACCCAAAGTCATGGTACACATTGGCATTGTTGAATGGCTTTTTCCTTTCTTGATCAAAAATGTTAACTAAGTACTTTACGTTTTAATGTGTAGACAAATATTGGAGTTCATGATTCATTGGTCGCAGTGTGCTGACACACAGTGTATGTACGTATATGTCTATATATTGGCCACAGCATATTGTTTATTGTTATTTATTTATTTTTTGGTTTTTATTCTCTCACTGTCATCAAGTTACCTAATCTGCATCTCAGAAGACAAAAGGAAGAGTGAAAACCATAAAGGTGATTTGTAAATCCTATTGAGCAGTGTAGTCATTGCATGCCAGTTTGGGATGAAAATTATGTATAAGTGATAGGCAAGTAATACTCATTCTATCAATATGTGCCCAAACACTGTCAATCTGTCAATCTGCACTGACCAGGAAGCTATGTTGTGAAATATTCATCATTGTACTATTGCTACTCTCATATTCAAGCTGATACTTTCTGTTGCTCTAATAAAAATCATTAAATCAGATATCCCTTTAAAACAGGATTTATTGTAATAAGCAAACACTGTGCAGAAAAGCATTGATAATTAGGTAATATGAACCTTTCAAAATGCATCTTCAAGTCAAGAACATTGAAACTTTAGCTGTTGTGAATGGTTATGAGATGAGTTCTGAACAGAGGCTCCTCTGTGGTTACAAGCGGTACTATGTGAAGGATTGAATCAGATGTTACTGATTGGTCTTATTAAGGAATCATTTTCCATCAAGGTTGCCGTGATCAATATTTCTGGTCTGAATCCTTCTTTCAGTTTCCCTTGTAGCACTCTGTGTTGCTGCCATCTGCTATCAGTAAGACAATTCTTATTTGTGTTTTTCTAATTTTGCATTGTCACAGCACTTGGGCACTTCTGGTTCGGGAGCTTTTGCTCTAGTTTATCAGCCACTGGTTGTGATTTGTTGCATGCAGGTGTTGTCAGAGGCTGCGTTTTGGTTAGCAGAAAGATAGAACTCAATTTAGGCTGGAGAGGTGGTGTATGTTAAGAGTCACCTTTCTTGATATTAGATACTGGTGTCACTTGCTGACTAGAGGCCAGACTCCATGTAAATGAGTTCTCCTATAAAAACAAAAGTTTGAAGGCCAGGAGTATACTAATTGTATAGAAATCAATGGGCTGGAGAGGTGCTGGTATGTTAAGAGTCAACCTTTCTTGATATGTAGCTACTGGGTACACTGCCTGACTAGAGGCCAGACTCCATGTAAATGAGTTCTGCACTATAAAAAACAAAAGCTTTGAAGGCAGGAGTATGACACAGGTAGAACAAGCAAATCCACTGCAAATGTACTTGTTTTTATGCTGTCTGACTAATTAAAGCAATTTAAGAGTGTGACCATACCCATTTAAAGAAGTGCAACTGACTGACAACAGTGATGTATTAGACTACAAGGGTTTCCTCCCCCCACAAAGATCAGAGAAATGCATATTTATGAGTCAGGGGTTGCTGCACACCAGGACCCACCAGGGCAGGGTGTCTATCAGGAACAAGGTAAAATGTCTGCAGCAACAAAGCAGCCTGCAATGGTGCACGGCAGAGAAGATTCCATGAGTAACACTTTGTAAAAGAGTAGCAGGGAAAGACCAACCAATGATCCACTCAAGATGGCTATGAGTGACTGTGTAAGGTTCTTTGTACATGTTCTTGAAACTCAGTTTTCCGTCAGCCATTTTGCTTTCTGTCTTGCTGCAGCTATCTTGCCCTCAGTCAATATGGAGCTTTTCAGCTTTCATGTTCCCGCCCTGATTCTCTCCCTCTTGCTTCTTAAGCAGCCACAGCTGAGCAATCAGTGCTTCAGAATCTAGCCTGCAGTGAACCTGTGACCTGACTCCTGGAAGCCTTGGACTATGTACTCCAGCTATTCCTACTGAGGAACTCTGAACACTTGTGGACTCTGGAACCCTGCTCTTTGAAAGATCCACGTTTGCATGGACTTACGGTAACAGAGAAGAAGATCCTGAACCTGTTGTGGAGAGTGATTGCTGAGCTTAAGTTACTCTGGCCTGCTGTGTCTCCTGCTTCTGTATCTGCAAACTGTGTGACTATTTTTGCCACTTGTATGAAGTAATACAAGACCTTCTATATCAAACCTGTGTCTCATGTATTTTCATCGCACCCAAGCACAAGACGCTATATGAACTGTACTACATACATTACAAGATTCTGAAGCCAAAACGTTAGTGTCTGCTGGGTCTGGGAAGGCTGTGTCTGCTGTAACTGTGGAATCAGACGTCCAGTTGTACTTTCTGTGATGACAGTGGTTGTGACTTCTCACAACCATTCCAGGTGAGCAATTCCCTTAAGTTTTTTTTTCTGCAGTGTTACCACAGGTAAACACTATTGTTTTTTTTTTTTTTCTCTTCCCTCTTTTGTGTCTGCTGTAACTGTGGATATCAGATGTCCGGTTGAACTTTCTGTGATATAGTGGTTGTGACTTCTCACAACCATTCCAGGTGAGCAGTTCCCTTAATTTTTTTTTCTCTCTGCAGTGTTACCACAAGTAAACACTATTGTTTTTTTTTTTCTTTTCTCCTCTCCTTCCAGTACTCCTGTCTTAAAAGATCTGGAAAATGGAGGCCCGCATAAAGGAACTTTGCGGAGTGACTGATAATATCCTTGCAGATTTACAGACTATAAAAACCCGTTTTACAAACCTACAGGACCTCACTAATCACAATTTGCAAGTGTTTGGACAGACTGCCCAGGATTTGCGAGCCAGGATTGAGGTTCTAGAGGAGCGAGTCCAGGCTTCTGCCGTAGCCCCAAGTTCTGGGATTCCCAAGTTGCCCCCTTTTCGTTTTGGCGGTGAACGTGAAAAATTCAGGGGATTTATTAACCAATGCAATCTGTTTTTTTCTGCACATGCTTCACAATTTCCCACTGAACGATCTAAAGTGCTTACTATAATTATGTTACTTACCAACAAGGCTTTGATGTGGGCAAACCCTCTGATTGAGACTGAGGATGAATGTTTGGATCATCTTGATGCTTTCATTTCAGCCATGGGGCAGGTGTTTGATGACCCCAATCGAGGTGCAACAGCTGAAGCAGCCATGTTAACTTTGCGCCAAGGTAAGCACTCGGTAGCCGAATATGCCTTGGATTTCAGGAGATGGGCCCTTGATACCACCTGGGACAGTTCCGCCAAAAAATCTATTTTTCGAAAGGGGTTGTCTCCACTAATTAAGGATGAACTTGCTCGTGCCGACCCTCCCACTGCGTTAGGTGACTTTATTAACTACTGCATCCGTATTGATGCTCGCCTGACTGAACGCAGGCAAGAGAGATGGTTCGAAAGCAATCGCACTAACCTTTTCCTACCTTCCTCCCCAGCTAAGGAACCTTTGAGTAGGATCACACGGGAACCTGAACCTGAACCCATGCAGGTAGACTCTTTACAAAGACGGGTTAGTGATGCACGCAAGGAACATCGTTTTAAGGAAAATCTATGTTTCTATTGTGGTAAGTCAGGGCACTTCATTATAAACTGCCCCAGCCGTTCTCGTAAGACTACTGCAGCACTCATTCACTGTGAGTGTTGCGAGAGGAGATCTGTCAGGTCCGAGCCTCAGGCTCCAGAGAGATCTGCAGCAACAGATCTTGATTTCTCGGACTTAAACTCCGTTACTTCTGAGGACGATGACTGTGTAAACGCTGCAATTTTTCAAGTTTCCTCAGCGGTGTCCCAGCTGAGTTGTAGGAAAAAACAATTCTCATTGCTTCCTTTCCATCAAACTCTGGGTTAACTCAGTCTGGGTGTCTAGCTCTGCTATGATCGACTCAGGGGCAAGTGGGAATTTTATGGATGTCTCCTTTGCTCTGAAACAGGGGATACGTTCAGTGAAGAAGGCTACTCCAGTACAGATGGAAACTGTGGATGGCTCCCTGCTGACCTCTGGACCAGTGGATCAGGAAACGGAGCCTTTGAGGGTCCTTATGGGTAAAGATCATCAAGAGAAACTGTCCTTTATGCTTATCTCTTCTCCCCACTTTCCCATTATTCTAGGGCTACCATGGCTGCAGGCTCAGAACCCTACCATTAACTGGGAGACCAAGGAATTACACTTTCCAGAGAAACAGATGAGTCCAGAAGTTTCAGCTTGCTCTGTTCCTAAAGGAACCATGTCAGTCCCTGAACTACCAGCTGTATACCAGGACTATGTGGATTTATGTGACAAGAAGAACGCTGACCAGCTTCCCCCTCACTGTCCATATGATTGTCCAATTGAATTATTGCCTGGAGCAGAGATACCTTTTGGTAAGATCTACCCCCTGGCGGGGCCTGAGCTAAAGGCTTTAAAGGATTACATAGACGAAAATCTAGCCAAGGCTTCATACGCCCCTCTTCATCTCCTGCAGGTGCACCCATCTTCTTTGTGAAGAAGAAAGATGGATCTCTGAGACCCTGCGTAGACTATAGGGAACTCAATAAGGTTACTATTAGAAACCGTTATCCATTGCCTTTAATCCCTGAGTTATTGGAGAGAGTGCGGCATGCCAAAATTTTCTCTAAATTGGATCTCCGTGGGGCCTATAACTTGGTCCGTATTAGACCTGGGGATGAATGGAAGACTGCATTCAGGTCACGCTATGGACACTTTGAATATCTAGTTATGCCTTTTGGTCTGAGTACCGCCCCAGCCACTTTCCAACACTTGGTGAATGACATCTTCAGGGATCTCCTAGATACATTCGTGGTGATTTATTTGGATGATATTCTAATTTTTTCTAACTCCACAGAGGAACATCATGGACATGTGAGAATGGTCTTGGAACGTCTAAGACAAAACCATCTTTACATCAAACTTGAAAAGTGTGAATTCCATAGGACCGAAATTCAATTTCTGGGGTATGTACTGTCTACACAAGGAATTAGTATGGATGGAAGTAAGACCCAAGCCATCAAGGATTGGCCAAGTCCTAGAAATGTGAAGGAGGTGCAGCGCTTCATCGGGTTTGCCAATTTCTATAGACGTTTCATTAGGAATTTCTCTGAGGTAGTGTCACCTATCACCCAACTTACCCGGAAAGAGTCTAGGTTCTCCTGCACTCCCCAAGCCCAGGAAGCATTTTCTCGTCTAAAAGATAAATTTACCACCGCACCTATCTTGGTACATCCCAACCCCGAACTTGCCTTCATAATAGAGGTGGATGCTTCAGATTGTGCCGTTGGAGCTATACTCTCTCAGAGAACAGGTGAGAAGAATGTCTTGCATCCCTGTGCCTTCTTTTCCCAGCAGTTGTCTTCGGCTGAGAGGAACTACGATGTGGGCAATAGAGAGTTGTTGGCCATTATTGCCGCCTTCAAAGAATGGAGACACCTTCTTCAGGGAGCTGCACAGCAAATAGTCGTCCTGACAGACCATCGTAACCTTGAATTTATCAGGTCGGCTAAGTGCCTGACTCCTCGCCAGGCTCGCTGGAATCTTTTCTTAAACCAATTTAATTTTGTCATTTCTTATAGACCAGGATCGCGCAATGGAAAGGCTGATGCACTCTCTAGGATTCATTCAGCAGAGACCCGTCCACTTGCTCCTCCTAAGACTATTCTTCCTGACTCTAGATTCCTGGGAGTGATTCATAATCAAGACCTACTTAAGGACATCAAGGAAGCATACCATGCGGATTCCTTGTTGGCACAACCCCCAAGGGACGTAAGTCTTGTCTTTAAGAATGGTGTGTGGATTCTGGGACAACGTCTGTATATTCCTGAAACAGTCAGATTGAGAGTATTGCAACTCATTCACGATTCCAAGATAGCTGGGCATAGAGGAATTCTAAAGACACAGGAATTTCTTTCTCGTTTCTTTTGGTGGCCCACTTGCAGGAAGGATGTTTTAAACTATGTCACTTCATGTGAAGTCTGTGCAAGATGCAAAACACCTCGCTCCTCACCAACTGGTCTGTTACAACCTCTTCCCACCCCGTCCCGCCCGTGGGGATCCATTTCTATGGACTTCATTGTGGAGTTACCAACCTCTCAAGGGAAAAACACCATTCTAGTGGTGGTTGATCGTTTAACAAAGGCAGCTCATTTTATTCCTTGTGTCGGCTTACCCACTGCAAAACAGACATCAGATTTGATGATTAAAGATGTGTTTCGCTTACATGGAGTACCGGATGAGGTTATTTCGGATCGAGGGGTGCAATTCACTTCAAGGTTTTGGCAAAATTTCTGTGCAGCATTGGACATTAAAGTAAACCTTTCTTCTGCTTTTCATCCCCAGACTAATGGACAGACCGAACGAACCAATCAAACTCTGGAGCAGTATCTCCGCTGCTTTATCTGCCACCTACAGGATGATTGGGTGGATCTACTTCCATTGGCTGAGTTCTCTTATAACAACTCTCAGAGCGCCTCCACTAAGCAGTCTCCTTTTTACTCCAATCTAGGTTATCATCCTAACATTCTTCCACGATTTCCCATAGAAACGCCTTTACCAGCAGTGGCCGAAAGAATCACGTCTTTACAGAAGAATATGGATCTTCTAAAGGAGAATCTGGAATTGGCTCAGGAAAGGTACAAGAAAGCAGCAGATAAATTTCGTAAACCTGCACCAGTTTTCAAGGTAGGAGACCTGGTCTGGCTGTCAACCAGAAATCTTAAGTTAAGGATTCCATCGTCTAAGTTGGGACATAAGTACATTGGACCCTATAAAATCAGTAAAATTATAAGTGCCGTTGCTTGTCGTCTTCAACTGCCTAGAACTATGAGAATCCACCCTGTCTTTCATGTATCCCTACTAAAGGCTGCAACACCCAATACGTTTCCTGGACGTTCTTCTCCTTGCCCTGACCCAGTGCTAGTCGATGGTCAGGAAGAATTTGTGGTGGAAAGAATTCTAGATTCCAGGTTATACAGGAATCAGTTACAATATTTGATTAAATGGCAGGGCTACCCAGTGGAGGACAACTCATGGGAACCAGTCAATAACATTAATGCTCCTCGTTTGCTCTGCCAGTTTCATCAGAGGTACCCAGACAAGCCTGGTCTGAGGCCATCCGGAGGTTGTCCCTAAGGGGGGAGTAATGTAAGGTTCTTTGTACATGTTCTTGAAACTCAGTTTTCCGTCAGCCATTTTGCTTTCTGTCTTGCTGCAGCTATCTTGCCCTTAGTCAATATGGAGTTTTCAGCTTTCATGTTCCCGCCCTGATTCTCTCCCTCTTGCTTCTTAAGCAGCCACAGCTGAGCAATCAGTGCTTCAGAATCTAGCCTGCAGTGAACCTGTGACCTGACTCCTGGAAGCCTTGGACTATGTACTCCAGCTATTCCTACTGAGGAACTCTGAACACTTGTGGACTCTGGAACCCTGCTCTTTGAAAGATCCACGTTTGCATGGACTTACGGTAACAGAGAAGAAGATCCTGAACCTGTTGTGGAGAGTGATTGCTGAGCTTAAGTTACTCTGGCCTGCTGTGTCTCCTGCTTCTGTATCTGCAAACTGTGTGACTATTTTTGCCACTTGTATGAAGTAATACAAGACCTTCTATATCAAACCTGTGTCTCATGTATTTTCATCGCACCCAAGCACAAGACGCTATATGAACTGTACTACATACATTACAGACTGGTCTCTGTAACAGAATATGTAGGATAAAAGGGACTCTCCATTTCTCTGTCTCAGATTTGAGAAGAAAAGTCCAGATTAAACATGGACAACTGAAAAAACTGGGAAAAGCTGCTGCACTGGAAGAAGTAGTACTTTAAAAGATGGGCACAACAAAGACCACTAAAAGAGGGAGCTGTACAATAGTAATATTAGTAACAGAGAGCTACTCTGGTGCTCTAAACATATTAGGCAGTTCCCTTGTATGCTGTGTTTTAATCTACACACATAGTCTCATCTTTGACTCAACCACTTTCATGACCTGGGCTTCTTCCTTCAGCTATGATCTGAGCTTCTATTGATAGAGCGCAAATCTGTTGTTTGGCAAAAGTATTACCAAGAGCTGAATCTAAACAACAATCCAGCTAGGTCTAAAATGTCAGATCAAATTTTTCATACATCTCTCTTATGTTTCATGTTTCTTATACAATTACATAAAACCTAGTAACTAACAGCAATTAATGGTCTAACTCAGTTACAAGGACTGACAAAAATCAATAGTGAATCAAGAAAAGCACATCCAGCCCATGAATGGCAGCGCTTCCCGGGACTCACATTCAAAGATGATGTTTCATATTTTTTTATTTGATAAGTTAAAATAGAGAAGATACAATGCATTTTGGATACAGTATATATCCTTCTTCCGGTATCATAAAGATAACTATTCCTTCATCTCGTTGGATGTAAATTCATTATATTCCAATCACTAAATGGGGGTAAATGTGGTGGGTTTCTATTTAGCAAAGACAGAGAATGCTCCCTGAACAAAGAGATTTTCTGTTAAAGGGTCTGAAATTCAATGAACAATGTATTCATTTTTGAAGGTGTACTGTACTTACAGTTGCTCGGCACTGCGATGGGGACTCAGGTCGCACCAAGTTTCGCAAATTTAATTATGGGGCGATTCGAGTCCACATCGTCACTCTCTAAGCCTGTTTTCAACTACAAAATTAGGCTTTATAGGCACTTCATAGATGATCTGATTACTATATGGAAGGGGACAGATGAGGAAGCGGCACAATTAATAAAGGAGCTCAATAATAACACCTTTACATCACAAATTATTAAAGAAAAAATGGTTTTTCTTGATCTAGAGATCAGCCATAGTGGGAAAAAAATTATCACAAAACCCACTTCAAAAAAGTGGATTCAAATGGCTTTTTAGATTTCAATAGTACACATTACAAGAAGTGGAAGGTTAATATACCACACAGCCAATTTTTTCGTATAAGAAAGAATTGTACGAGAGAATCTGATTATGTGGCTCAGTCTAAAATTCTAAAAAGAAAATTTAAGAAAAAAAGATACCTAAAAAATTTGATAAATAATGCATATAGGGATAACAAAATAAAAACACAGGAGGAATGTTTAAAAGGAAAAAATAGGAAGGGAGATAATTTCACTATTGGTAAAGAAAGAAGTGATGATCACTGGAAATTGAATTTTGTGACAACATTCAATAGGGGAAATAAAGTCATAAGAACTGTGCTTTCAAAATATTGGTACATCTTGAAGCATGACCCTGTTTTGGTAAAATATCTCCTTGATAAACCAGGGATTACATATAGGAGGGGGAAAACTTTGAAAAATTTGATGGCCCCCAGTAAATTAAAAAAAACAGTTGGATTCAAAAAGAAAAAACATTAAAAAAGTACGGATCAAATTTTATGTGGTGTTTTTCAAGGAACAGGAGTTTTTAAATGTAACTCCAAAAAATGCTGTATCTGTGGGATCCTAGATCACGGGGCTAAAACTATCAAATGTAACAATACTGGTGAGGTCTTTGAGATCCCACAGAGACTCCCCTGTAGCAGTGATTATATTGTATACGTCATCACATGCAGTTGCAGTTTGCAATATATGGGATGCACTGTGCAGACACTGCGGTCCCGCATTAATGGTCACAGAAATAGAGCAAAAAACGGCTTTTTAAAACACAGTCTCTCAAGACATCTGCTAATTAAACATAACAAAATTTTTAACATAAAAGTAACTCCAGTGGAGCAGATACCCTCTGGTGTTGCAAATAGGAATGCTCTTTTAAACCGGAAACGTTTTGGATATATTGTCTGGGAACCTTATATCCAAATGGATTGAATGATATCATAGAGAGTTTAAACGTTGCCCTTTTTTAAAAAATTTTATTTATTTATTTTATGGGTTTTTTTTTCCCTTCATCTGGGGTTTTTTTTTCTACCATCTATGTTGTCAAGGTTGGATCAATCAGTGGGTGTGTTCCTGAACTTGGTCCACACCCTAAATCAAGTTTCTGAGACTGGGACAAAAGGTTTGCTGCTATACATAAGTGTAATTGAATTTTATACTAGTAGGATTTGTACTGTGTTTTTATGGTACCTGAAGAAGGATATATACTGTATCCGAAATGCATTGTATCTTCTCTATTTTAACTTATCAAATAAAAAAAATATGAAATATCATCTTTGAACTTGAAACCCAGGAAGCGCTGCCATTCATTGGGCTGGATGTGCTTTTCTTGATTTACTCATCCTGTGTGAGCCTGAATCTGGCTCTTTCACTTGGATCCACCCGAGGCAAACTGCAAGCCCTGTCTATTGAAAAGTATCCCAGAAGGATTTTTAAGGACACACAATCTAAAGCCATATTAGTCTTCTATCAGGTGAGTGCATAAAATTGTGCACCCTTTTAAAGACTATAATATTGTGTTTACGCACTTAGGGCGCTGTAATTTGTCTGTTCTTCTCTTCCAAACAGGGTTTTTTTTGTAAAAATCAATAGTGTAAAGCTGGCCATGCACATTACAGCGGATCTGTCACCAGATTTCACAATATGAAAAGCATACATCATTTAATAGCTCTCCTATAATTGTTATTAGATAGCTCATTTTCCTTTTTGTAATTTTTAAAATGTAAAAGATTAAAATATATAAATTTTTTGTCTAAAATAAATGTGGAAATGTGTCATCTTTAACTTTAGTCCTTTTAGAGATCATTTCATGGTCAACTTGTTTAACTGTTCACAATAACAGTAATTTTGACCATGGATACCAAAACTTTTACATGCCACTGTGTAAATATTCCCCATCCTGGTATACATATGCCCCATTTTGGTATATGTCCCCCGTTCTGCCATTGTTGTTTAATGCATAGAAAAAAATAAAACAATTATAATCACCTTCCCTCCGTTCCCCTGCTGCGCGGAGTCATCTTCTGAGTCTGACTTCAGCATGTAAGTGACAGCAGCACATGATGTCATTGCCATTTGCCCCCAGTCACGTGCAAGCCAACGCCAACTGTTGGCCTTTAATTGCCCGGCAACTTGTTTTGCAGCTCACAAACCTTACAGGTATCTGCAATTGCAATACACTTCCACTGAACCTGCATTTGGAGTGAAACAACCAGGGGAAAAGTATAATGGAAACATGTCACCACTTCTGCACTTTTCACCCACTCCAGGTTTTGGCGTACAAATACTGATTTAAAAAACTGCCGCTGAACATGTGAACATTGCCTATACTATTCACTGTTCACTATTAGGAAAACCCCTTCTTGATCTAAATGTTTGGCTTCAATAAAATAAACAAGGTTATACTCACCTCCCGTGCCAGCGCTGTTCCAGCGGTGTCAGCATTCGCGGTCCTGGGGCCCTCATGCGGCTGTTGTGACACATGGGCCAGGCACCTAATCATCGCTGGCGTCGCTGACCCCACATTAGAATGAATTGAACATGAAGAGGAAGTCAGAGATCAGCTTCAGCCCTGACTTCCTCTTCATATTCAATACATTCGAAGGTGAGAACAGTTACAACAATGCTGATTGGTATCATATGTAAATTCTCAAGTAAAGGCTAAGTAAATAGCTGTGAGCTGTTATTAACAGCCAGAGAACCATATGGGGTATTGTCCCATGTTCCAGCTTATTAACATTAGACCCCAGCTGTAGGCTTTCCCTCTGCTGGTTATGAAAATTAAGCGGGAGCCCACAACGTTTTTTTATTTAATTCTTTATTTTACACAGGAGTTACACAGCTGCTGCTGAATACAACCCCATCATTGTCCCCTGGTTGCACTGATCTCAGCACAAGCAGGAGACAATGATGAGAGCTGCCTTCAGCAGTCAACACCTGGGATCAGTTAGAACTGTACCGCTTGTTCCCAGGCGTCGGCATGTGAAACGCTCATGACACACAGATATCATCCGTGTGTCATCAGAGTGTATGTGTGCAGCATGCATTATGTATGTGTGGTGCAAAAAACCCTGACATGTGGGTTTTTCACACGGACACAAGGTCAATGTGAAAAATCTGACATGTACACACCACTATTGAATATAATGGGTGTGCGTGTGTCTGTATTTGTGGCCCTTAAACGGACCGTATACAGACGTGTGAAGAAGGCTTAACAGGTACAATGCTAGAATAATTGTTTTATGGGTTAAGTAGCTATAACACTGCATAGCCCATTTAAAATGCATTTTGGGGGAGTCAGACTCCCTTTTATACAGTTTTTTTCTCCAAAGACCATAGATGAATGTACAAATTGTATTTGCTGAAACCATTGAACTTTGTGACACCTCGCACTCTGGTAATAAAAGAGCCCAGTGCAATTTATGATTTATACACTGTGAGGCAGGGAACGGTGTTATTTGCGAGGGTCGCTATGTGTCCCCTATCATGCACTCAGAAGCGTATTGAAGCCGCAGAAGTGTATTGCAGTCACAGGCATACCACCAAACACGAGAGAGCGTTCCTCGGAATCTTTGGGTATTACCGGAGGTTTATAACTAAATTTTTGGGGAGAACAACACCCATTACCGATCTTCTCAAGGGCAAGAAGTCGGTCATGGTTCGTGGAACCCCCAGGTGGAAGAAGCGCACCAATCCATGAAGGTGGCGCTGTGCGGATAACTTTCAGAAATGCTTCATTGTGCAGACAGATACCTCTAACGTGGGCCTAGGAGCGGTCCTGTTGCAGGAGGTGGACGGAGAGGAGCATCCGGTCACCTACCTAAGTAGGAAACTCACCCCGGCTGTGAAAAATTATAGCTTAGTGGAGAAGGAGTGTCTGGCCATTAAGTGGGCCTTGAAGTCCCTACATTATTATTTGCTGGGTCAACCGTTTCGCTTGGTGACAGATCATTCACCCTTGGTCTGGATGAGGAATGCCAAGAAAAGAAATGCGCGGGTCTCCTGTCTGCAAAATTTCAATTTTACTGTGGAATATCGGGCGGGGAAGTCACATGGAAATGCGGATGCCCGTCACAGGCTCCCTGTATGGTGACAAATGTTCAACCCTACAAGTCTGAACAGAGGGGGGTATGTGAGGCAGCGACCGGTGTTATTTGTGAGGGTCGCTATGTGTCCCCCAGGATGCGCTCAGAAGCATATTGAGGCTGCGGGAGTGCATTGTAGTAACAGGCATAGCTGTGATTGCAATACAGAATAAAAGTAAGTGTAGTCTTGGGCAAGCTATTTGTCCAGGGCAGATTTAAGAAAACCTGCCATAGGCTTTTATTTTTGAAATGGACTACAGGATGGTAGTGGGGGGGTCCATTTCCTGCCCAGGCCCCAGGTTTTCCATGTGGCCTAAGGCCACAGGTTGATTGTCAAAAACCCCTGCAGCAAGGGGTTGGGGGTGTCAGTTTGGAGTTTTGCAACTGGTGGAGCAGTCGGCTCTGCAGAATTTTAGCTTGTGTGAGTTAACACAGAGCCAGCAGAGCGAACTCCTGGTACCCCGCTGCGTTATACAGTGGTGCCCTTGGCAACCGGACTCCCACGGACTGTTTTGTTTCCCGGCTGCAATCTGGAGGATACCGTATGTTGTACACTGTGTGAGTGTGAACATTAAACACGTTTGCTGTGAACTTTTCCTGTTGTCACTGTCTGTCACACTGAACCAACCCCGCAGCACTACAACACATAAAATCAAATAATCTTATAGAGCAAAAACATTAAGCATGTACTTGTCTTTATGGATGGCTGCATTGCGGTCAGAAAATAATCTAATGAAACACTAAAACTAGAGAAGACGGGGGATTCAGAAGGATCTAGATTAGCTTGAATAATGGGCACCCACTAATACTGTAGAATGGTATTTAACAGGAAGAAATGCAAGATTCTACATCTGGGCAAAAAAAATGAAAATTACATCTACAGAATAGGAGGAATCAAACAAAGCAACAGCACGTGTTAAAAGATTTGAGTATACTAATAGATTGCAGACTGCACATGAGTCAACAGTGTGATGCAGCAGAAAAAAGGCAAACAGTTCTAGGATGTAGTAAGAGAAGCATAGATTCTAGCTCACGTTAAGTAATTATCCCCCTCTACTCCTTGACCAGGCCTCATATGGAATACTATGTCTTGGCACCACATTTTAAAAAAGACATTGAAAAACTGGGGCAAGTTCAGAGAAGAGCTACCAGGATGGTGAGCGAACTGCAAAGTATATCCTACAAGGAACGGTTAAAGGATCTGGGAATGTTTACCTTGCAAAAAAGAAGGCTAAGATAAGACTTAATAGTGGTCTACAAATATCTGAGGGGATGTCACAGTATAGAGGGATGATCCTTATTCTCATTTGCACATGGAAACATGAGAAACAATGGAATGAAACTGAAAGGGAGAAGATACAGACTAGATATTAGAAAAATCTTTTTGACAATGAGGGTGATCAATGAGTGGAACAGGCTGCCATGAGAGGTGGTGAGTTCTCCTTCAATGGAAGTCTTTAAACAGAGGTTGGACAGACATCTGTCTGAGATGATTTATTGAATCCTGCATTGAGCAGAGGGTTGGACATGAAGACCCCAGAAGTCCCTTCCAACACTAATATTCTATGATTCTATGAAACTTGTACAAAAATAGCAAAAAGGTAGGCTGCAAAATTTTTCTCCTTTTTTTCTGTTACACAGAAAAACCAATGAAAATAAATCATATAAAATGACTTCACCACGTATTGTATCTTTTGAATGATAGCATTAATGTCAAGCAAACTGTATGTAATTGTATATGTAATAATAACCAATGTGTAGTATGAAATATAACATTATCTACCTATAAGCATAAAACTACAACATTCTGATGTCTATTTTGTATAATATGCACAGGAATTTGGAGACATCTAGTGTACAAATAATACGCTCACACAATTTCCATGTTAGCTCTATAATATGACACACATCATAAGTATTTGAGCACCGTCGTATCATATGTACAGAGCATTAATGACATCGCATTTTAAATCCATAGGCATTAATATTGAGTTGCTCATCCCTTTGAAGCTATAACAGCTTCCACTCTTCAGGGAAGTCTGTTATGATTTGGTAGCTGAGGAGAGCAAGCAAAAAAGGAAATACACCAGAGAGGTTGGAATCTATGGGATTTCAGTACCCTGACTAACCACCACAACTAAAGGCAGCCGTGGAGCGTACCTACGTTGGTCCTAGACGCCTCGTCACAGCCTGAGAAGCTAACTACACCTAAAGACAGAAAGAGGAAAACTATCTGCCCCGGAGCAGATCCCCAAAGAACATAGAAAGCCCCCAAACATGTAATGGCGGTTAGACAAGGGGAAATACAGACACAGACAGAAAATAGTATGAGCAAACGTTGGGGCCCAAACTTCCTAAATAGAAAAGGATAGGAAGGACACTTACTGCAATCCCAAAAAACCCTGAAAAGTACCAACTCTACTAATTACAAAAACACCTGAGATCACACGACCTCTACCACCTAAATTAGTTCTCTGGTGTAACAAAAACTAAACAGCAGCCACAGAAAAAACTGGAAAAGGCAAAAGAACAAACAACAGTGGCTGAACTAAACTGAGAGGAGCACAAGCCCCCGGAGGGGACCCGGCAGACCCCCACAGAAGTGCAGGACAAAATGCAAAAAGCAAGCACAAAAAACTAAAAGAAGAAAATGTCTTATCTGTTAGCAGAAGATGCAGGCACGAAACAGCAAGCTACAAAGTGAACAGGAATCAAAGATGAGACCAGAACAATTGATCACCGGCAACCCTGATGGGAGGGAACCTCCCTTATATAAGACCAGTCAGTAACACCTGATCGCCAATCTTCACAATCTTCATTGGATAGTTCAGTACTGTTTGTAACCACCAGAGGGAGCTTCTGCTCAGAATTCATTTCTAGCACATTCACAACAGTACCCCCGCCTTGAGGAGGGGTCATCGAACCCTCATTTGAGCAACCAGGTCGGTCAGGATGAGCTCTGTGATACACACGGATCAGTCTCCTAGCATGGATGTCCGAAGCAAACACCCAAGAATTGTCCTCCTGACCATAACCTCTCCACTTAACCAAATACTGGAGTTTCCGTCTAGAAAAACGAGAATTCAATATTTTCTCAACCACATACTCCAGATTGCCCTCAACCAAAACAGGGTCAGGAGGCACAGCCATAGGAACCACTGGCTCGACAAACCTCTTCAATAAGGACTTGTGGAACACGTTATGGATCTTAAATGTCCCTGGAAGAAGTAAACGAAAGGAAACAGGATTAAGAATCTCCATGATCTTATAAGGTCCAATGAACCTAGGCTTAACCCCTTCACCCCCAAGGGTGGTTTGCACGTTAATGACCGGGCCAATTTTTACAATTCTGACCACTGTCTCTTTATGAGGTTATAACTCTGGAACGCTTCAACGGATCTTCGCGATTCTGAGATTGTTTTCTCGTGACATATTGTACTTCATGTTAGTGGTAAAATTTCTTCGATATAACTTGCGTTTATTTTTGAAAAAAAACGCAAATATGGCGAAAATTTTAAAAATTTTGCAATTTTCAAACTTTGAATTTTTTTTCCCTTAAAACAGAGAAATATGTCACACAAAATAGTTAATAAATAACATTTCCCACATGTCTACTTTACATCAGCACAATTTTGGAACCAAAATTTTTCTTTGTTAGGAAATTAGAAGGGTTAAAAGTTGACCAGCGATTTCTCATTTTTACAACAAAATTTACAAAGCCATTTTTTTAGGGACCACCTCACATTTGAAGTCACTTTGACGGGTCTATATGGCAGAAAATACCCAAAAGTGACACCATTATAAAAACTGCACCCCTCAAGGTACTCAAAACTACATTCAAGAAGTTTATTAACCCTTCAGGTGCTTCACAGGAGCTGAAGCAACGTGGATGGAAAAAATTAATATTTAACTTTTTAGCCACAAAAATGATCTTTTACAAACTTTTTTTTATTTTCACAAGGGTAAAAGGAGAAAATGGACAGATAAAGTTGTTGTGCAATTTCTCCTGAGTACGCCAATACCCCATATGTGGGGGAAAACCACTGTTTGGGCACACGGCAGAGCTCGTAAGGGAAGGAGCGCCGTTTGACTTTTTCAAACTAAAATTGGCTGGAATTGAGATTGGACGCCATGTCGTGTTTGGAGAGCCCCTGATACGCCTAAACAGTGGAAACCCCCCACAAGTGACACCATTTTGGAAACTAGACCCCCTAAGGAACTTATCTAGATCTGTTGTGAGCACTTTGAACCCCAAAGTGTTTCACAAAAGTTTATAATGCCTGGGTGTGAAAAAAAAAAAAAACAATTTTCCACAAAAATGATTTTTTTGTCCCAAATTTTTGATTTTTCCCAAGGAAATTGGACCCCAAAACTTGTTGTCCAATTTGTCCTGAGTACGCTGATACCCCATATGTGGGGGGGGGAAACTGTTTGGGCGCACGGCAGGGCTTGGAAAAGAAGCAGTAACGTTTTGGAATGCAAACATTGATGGGGTCATGTTCCGTTTGTAGTGCCCCAGATGAGCCTAAACAGTGGAAACCCCCCACAAGTGACCCCATTTTGGAAGCTAGACCCCCTAAGGAACTTATCTAGATCTTTGGTGAGCACTTTGAACCCCCAAGTGCTTCACACAAGTTTATAATGCCCGGGCATGAAAATAAAAAAATCCTATTTTTTTTCCCACAAAAATTATCTCTTAGTCACTAATTTTTTATTTTCCCATAGGTAACAGGAGAAATTGGACCACAAAATTTGTTGTCCAATTTGTCCTGAGTACGCTGATACCCCATATGTGGGGGGGAACCACTGTTTGGGCGCATGGCAGAGCTCGGAATGGAAGGAGCACTATTTGACTTTTTCCAACCAAAATTGGCTGGAATTGAGATTGGACGCCATGTTGCATTTGGAGAGCCCCTGATGTGCCTAAACAGTGGAAACCCCCCACAAGTGACCCCATTTGGGAAACTAGACCCCCTAAGGAACTTATCTAGATCTTTGGTGAGCAATTTGAACCCCCAAGTGCTTCACACAAGTTTATAACGTAGAGCCGTAAAATTAAAAAATTATATTTTTTCCACAAAATTGATCTTTTCACCCCAATTTTTATTTTCCCAAGGGAAACAAGACTCCAAAAGTTATTGTCCAATTTGTCCTGAGTACGCTGATACCCCATATGTGGGGGGGGGAAACTGTTTGGGCGCACGGCAGGGCTTGGAAAAGAAGCAGTAACGTTTTGGAATGCAAACATTGATGGGGGTCATGTTCCGTTTGTAGTGCCCAGATGAGCCTAAACAGTGGAAACCCCCCACAAGTGACCCCATTTTGGAAGCTAGACCCCCTAAGGAACTTATCTAGATCTTTGGTGAGCACTTTGAACCCCAAGTGCTTCACACAAGTTTATAATGCCCGGGCATGAAAATAAAAAAATCCTATTTTTTTTTCCACAAAAATTATCTCTTAGTCACTAATTTTTTATTTTCCCATAGGTAACAGGAGAAATTGGACCACAAAATTGTTGTCCAATTTGTCCTGAGTACGCTGATACCCCATATGTGGGGGGAACCACTGTTTGGGCGCATGGCAGAGCTCGGAATGGAAGGAGCACTATTTGACTTTTTCCAACCAAAATTGGCTGGAATTGAGATTGGACGCCATGTTGCATTTGGAGAGCCCCTGATGTGCCTAAACAGTGGAAACCCCCCACAAGTGACCCCATTTGGGAAACTAGACCCCCTAAGGAACTTATCTAGATCTTTGGTGAGCAATTTGAACCCCCAAGTGCTTCACACAAGTTTATAACGTAGAGCCGTAAAATTAAAAAATTATATTTTTTTCCACAAAATTGATCTTTTCACCCCAATTTTTATTTTCCCAAGGGAAACAAGACTCCAAAAGTTATTGTGCAATTGTCCTGAGTGCGCTGATACCCCATATGTGGGGGTAAACCACTGTTTGGGTGCATGGCAGAGTTTGGAAGGGAAGGAGCGCCGTTTGACTTTTTCAACGCAGAATTGGCTGGATGCCATGTCGTGTTGGAGAGCTCCTGATCTGCCTAAACAGTGGAAACCCCCCACAAATGACACCATTTTGGAAACTAGACCCCTCAAGGAACTTATCTAGATGTGTGGTGAGCACTTTGAACCCCAAAGTGCTTCACAGAAGTTTATAACGTACAGCCGTAAAATAAAAAAATTCTTTTTTTTTTTACAAAAATGATTTTTTAGCCCCCAATATTTTATTTTCACAAGGGTAACAGGAGAAATTGGACCCCAAAAGTTGTTGTCCAATTTGTCCTGAGTATGCTGATACCCAATATGTGGGAGTAAACTACTGTATGGGCGCACGTCGGGGCTCGGAAGGGAAGTAGTGACGTTTTGGATTGCAGACTTTGATGGAATGGTCTGGGGGAGTCATGTCGCATTTGGAGAGCCCCTGATGCGCCTAAACAGTGGAAACCCCCCACAAGTGACCCCATTTTGAAAATAGACCCCACAAGGAACTTATCTAGATGTGTGGTGAGCACTTTGAACCCGAAGTGCTTCACAGAAGTTTATAACGTACAGCCGTAAAAAATAAAAATCCTTTTTTTTTTTTACAAAAATGATTTTTTCGCCCCCAATATTTTATTTTCACAAGGGTAACAGGAGAAATTGGACCCCAAAAGTTGTTGTCCAAATTGTCCTGAGTACGCTGATACCCAATATGTGGGAGAAAACTACTGTATGGGCACACGTCGGGGCTCGGAAGGGAAGTAGTGACGTTTTGGATTGCAGACTTTGATGGAATGGTCTGGGGGCGTCATGTCGCATTTGGAGAGCCCCTGATGCGCCTAAACAGTGGAAACCCCCCACAAGTGACCCCATTTTGGAAAATAGACCCCACAAGGAACTTATCTAGAAGTGTGGTGAGCGCTATGAAGCCCTAAGTACTTCACAGAAGTTTTATAACATACAGCCGTAAAAACAAAAAAATCATTTTTTTTTTTACAAAAATGATTTTGTCGCCCCCAGTTTTTTATTTTCCCAAGGGTAACAGGAGAAATAGGCCAAATTGCACAATAACTCTTGGGGTCCAGAGTATGCTGATACCCCATATGTGGGGTAAACTACTGTTTGGGCGCATGGCAGAGCTCAGAAGTGAAGGAGCACCATTTGACTTTTTCAACGCAGAATTGGCTGGAATTGAGATCAGAGCCATGTCACATTTCGAGAGCTCCTGATGTGCCTAAACAGCAGAAACCCCCCAATTCTAACTCCAACCCTAACCCCAAACACCAATAACCCTAGTCCCAACCCTAACCACAAACCTAACCCTAACACACCCATAACCCTAATCCCAACCCTAATCCTAACGTTAGCGCCAACCCTAACCCTAATACTAACGTTAGCGCCAACCCTAACCCTAACTTTAGCCGCAACCCTAACCCTAACGGGAAAATGGAAATAAATACATTTTTTTAATTTTATTATTTTTCCCTAACTAAGGGGGTGATAAAGGGGGTTTGATTTACTATTTATAGCGGGTTTTTGTGATTGGCAGCTGTCACGCTAAAAGACGCTTTTTATTGCAAAAAATAGTTTTTTGCATCACCACATTTTGAGAGCTATAATTTTTGCATATTTTGGCCCACAGAGTCATGTGAGGTCTTATTTTTTGCGGGACGAGTTGACGTTTTTATTTGTACCATTTTTGAGCACGTGACGTTTTTTGATCGCTTTTTATTTCGATTTTTGGGTGGTTAGAATGAACAAAAATCAGCAATTCATGAATTTCTTTTGGGGGAGGCGTTTATACCGTTCCGCGTGTGGTAAAATTGATAAAGCAGTTTTATTCTTCGGGTCAGTACGATTACGGCGATACCTCATTTATATCATTTTTTTAGGTTTTGGCGCTTTTATAGAATGAAAACAATTTTATATAAAAAATCATTATTTTTGCATCGCTTTATTCTGCGAGCTATAACTTTTTTATTTTTTCGCTCATGATGCTGTGTGACGGCTCGTTTTTTGCGGGACAAGATGACGTTTTCAGTGGTACCATGTTTATTTATATCGGTCTTTTTGATCGCGTGTTATTTCACTTTTTGTTCGGCGGTATGATGATAAAGCATTGATTTTTTGCTTCGTTTTTTTTTTTTAAGGGGTTCACTAAAGGGGTTAACTAGTGGGACAGTTTTATAGGGGGGGTCGTTACGGACGCGGCGATACCAAATATGTGTACTTTTATTGTTTTGTTTTTTTTTATTTACAGGAAAAAATGAATTTATTGGGGAATATTTTTTTTTTTTTTTATGATTTTTTTTTACACTTTTTATTTTTACTTTTTTTTACTTTTTTACTTTGTCCCAGGGTGGGACATCACTGTATTTTAGCAGATCGCTGGTGTGACAGTGTGCACAGCACTCTGTCACACCAGCGATCGCTCTGGCACTGCTGCAGGCTTCTCAGTGCCTGCTCTCAGCAGGCACTGAGGAAGCCGCCTCCCTGCAGGACCCCAGCGCCATCTTGGATCCGGGGACCTGGAGGGAGGACGGACCCTCGGAACAGCGCGACACATCGCGCTGCTCTGAGGGTCTCAGGGGAGCGCGCAGGGAGCCACCTGCCTGCGCGATCCTCCCCTGTGCCCCGGGTACACCGCGATCATGTTTGATCGCGGTGTGCCAAGGGTTAATGTGCCGGGAGCGGTCCGTGACCGCTCCTGACACACAGTCACGGGTGTCAGCTGTGATAATCAGCTGACACCCGGCGGCGATCAGCTGCGCTCCCCCCGGGAGCGCAGCTGATCGCCCATGACGTACTATTCCGTCCATGGGAATTAGGTCCAGGGTCACATGGACGGAATAGTACGTCTGATGGCAGAGAGGGGTTAAACTTAGGAGATGCAACTCTCAT
This sequence comes from Oophaga sylvatica, assembly GCA_033576555.1. NCBI lineage: Eukaryota > Metazoa > Chordata > Amphibia > Anura > Dendrobatidae > Oophaga > Oophaga sylvatica. The sequence continues at coordinate 97,927,893 of JARQOD010000006.1, forward strand.
AGGGATATTTCTTGAGGACAACCAGACCAAGTCCCCCACTTCAAACCGAGGACCATCAGTCCTATGCCGGTTGGCAAACCGCTGGGCCCTCTCCTGAGAGAGGGACAACCTCTCCACTACCTGGTCCCAAATCTGCTGTATACGCTCCACAACAGAGTCAACACCTGGACAGACAGAAGCCTCCGTCTGTCCTGAAGAAAATCGAGGGTGAAACCCAAAATTGCAGAAAAATGGAGACATCAAAGTGGCAGAGCTAGCCCTATTATTAAGAGCAAACTCAGCCAAAGGCAAAAAAGAGACCCAGTCATCCTGATCAGCAGACACAAAGCATCTCAGATAAGTCTCCAATGTCTGGTTTGTTCTCTCAGTTTGTCCATTGGTCTGAGGATGAAAAGCCAAGGAGAAAGACAATTGAACACCAAGTTTAGAACAAAAAGTCCTCCAAAATCTGGAAACAAACTGGACTCCTCTGTCAGACACAATGTTCTTAGGAATGCCGTGTAACCGAACCACGTGCTGAAGGAACAAAGGCACCAATTCAGAGGAGGAAGGCAACTTAGGTAATGGCACAAGATTATCATTTTGGAAAACCTATCACAAATCACCCAGATAACGGTCATTCTCTGAGAAACAGGGAGGTCGGAAATGAAATCCATAGAGATATGGGTCCATGGTCTCTTGGGCACAGGCAATGGCATCAACAAACCACTAGAGCGAGAGCAAGGCTTGGAGCGAGAGCAAGTCCCGCAGGACTGCACAAATTCCCTGACGTCACGAGACAAAGTAGGCCACCAAAAGGACCGACTAACCAAGTCTCTGGTACCAAAAATTCCGGGATGACCGGCCAACGCGGAATAATGAATCTAAGACATCACACTCTTTTTCCATCGGTCTGGGACAAACAAATTCCCAATAGGGCAGCGCTCGGGTTTATCCTCCTGACACCCTTCCAGAGCCAGTCTCAAATTGGGCGAGATAGCGGAAAGAACTACACCCTCTTTCAAAATAACAGCAGGATCAGATAACTCAGGAGAGTCCGCAAGGAAACTCCTCGAGAGGGCATCCGCCTTAACATTCTTAGTGCCAGGAAGAAAGGAAACCACAAAATTAAAACGTGTGAAAAACAAGGCCCACTTGGCCTGTCTAGGATTAAGTCGCTTGGCTGATTCCAGATAAACCAGATTCTTATGGTCCGTGAGGACCACCACCTGATGTTTGGCTCCCTCCAGCCAATGTCTCCACTCTTCAAAAGCCCACTTCATGGTCAATAACTCCCGATTACCCACGTCATAATTACGTTCAGTTGGAGAAAATTTTCGAGAGAAAAAGGCACAAGGGTTACTTTTAGAGGTCTCTGGATCTCTTTGGGACAAAACGGCACCTGTCCCAATTTCAGAGGCATCAACCTCCACCTGAAATGGCAGAGAAACATCAGGCTGCCGTAGAACAGGAGCAGAAGTGAATCTCTGCTTAAGTTCCTGAAACGCAGAGACTGCCTCAGGAGGCCAATTCACCACATCAGAACCCTTTTTGGTCAAATCAGTCAATGGTTTAACAATAACAGAGAAATTACCAATAAATTTACGATAAATATTGGCAAAACCCAAGAATCTTTGAAGAGCCTTTAATGAAGTAGGTTGGACCCAATCACAGATGGCCTGAACCTTGACCGGGTCCATTTCAATAACAGATGGGGACAAAATGAATCCCAGAAATGAGATCCTCTGTACGCCAAAAAGACACTTTGATCCCTTCACATACAGAGCATTCTCTCTCAAAATCTGGAACACAGTCCGAACATGTTTCACATGAGAGTCCCAGTCATTGGAAAAAATCAAGATATCATCCAAATAAACAATCAGAAATTTATCCACAAAATCCCTGAAAATGTCATTCATGAAGGACTGGAAGACAGAAGGAGCATTAGTGAGCCCAAAGGGCATCACTAGGTACTCAAAATGCCCCTCTGGGGTATTAAATGCCGTCTTCCATTCATCCCCGTGCTTAATGCGAATAAGGTTATATGCCCCCCTGAGGTCAAGCTTGGTAAACCAAGTAGCACTTTTCACCCTGGAAAACAGGTCAGAAATCAAGGGTAACGGATATTGATATTTCACAGTGATATTGTTCAAGAGACGATAATCAATACACGGCCTTAATGAACCATCCTTTTTGGCCACAAAGAAAAAACCGGCACCCAAGGGTGAAGAGGATGGTCTGATATGACCCTTCTCCAATGACTCCTTGATATAAGACCGCATAGCGTCATGTTCAGGTACAGACAAGTTAAAAAGGCGACCTTTAGGAAATTTACTACCAGGCACTAATTCAATAGCGCAGTCATAGCTCCTATGGGGGGGCAAGGATGCAGATTTACTTTCGCTAAACACATCAGAAAAATCAGTCAAAAAGTCAGGAACATCCTGAGCCTGGGGGAGGCAGAAAAAACAGGAGTGTTGGTATTAACACATTGGCAGCCCCAACTGGTTACAGACACAGATTTCCAATCCAAAACAGGATTATGAGACTGTAACCAAGGGAAACCCAGTACGATAATGTCATGCAGATTATACAGCACCAAAAATTTGCAACTCTCCTGATGATCAGGTTCAACCCTCATTATCACTGAGTAGAGAACTGAGGTTTATTCTCAGCCAAAGGGGTAGAATCGATCCCCAGTAGGGGAATAGACTTCCGTAGGGGTATCAAGGGAAACCCACAATGTTTAGCAAAATCAAAATCCATCAGGTTAATAGCTGCTCCCGAATCAACGAAAGCCTGAGCAGAAAATGTGGACAGGGTTCAAATCAGGGTAACAGTCAACAAAAATTTAGTCTGAACACTACCCAAGACAACTGAGCGTGAAAAACGTCTTCCCCGCTTAGGGCAGACTGAAATAGCATGAGAGGCATCACCACAGTAGAAACATAACCCATTGCGTTTTCGAAACTCATGACGCTGTGCCCCAGAAGCCACTCTATCACACTGCATGGGATCAGAAGCTGGTTCACAAGGCAACACTATTCCACGCATACCTCTACGCTCACGCAAACGACTGTCAATTTGAATCGCTAATGACATAGAATCATTGAGACCAGAGGGGACAGGGAATCCCACCATAACATCCTTTACATTCTCTGACAGACCCTTCCGAAAAAGGGCTGCCAAAGCATCGTCATTCCATTTGGTCAGGACTGCCCACCTTCGGAATCTCTGACAGTATAACTGTCATGGGTGCATCGCCACAAAGATCGTCGCGATTGCACATTCTGACTTCTCACAGCTGAGCTTCTGTTTCTTTGTTTTTTGGTAATGTGAGAGTTAATTTTTCCTAGCTCTTTGCTAAGGCTAGGTGCAGCCTCGCCCGGCTGCTTTTGATTATGTTCTAATTAGTTTCCTTTATATTTCTGCCAGTCTGGGTGTTAGACGCCGGTGAAAGCATTCATGTAGTTCAGCAGTCTGGATTGGTTCTGAGAATATTTAAGCTAAGAGTTCATTAGTTGTTTTTACTCTTATAGCTTATAGTTTATCTCTGAGACCTTAGGTGTTCCTACTGTGTGTGAGTGTTGTATGTAAGACTTTATTTACTTTATTCCTTCTCTTTCTTGTATGTCTTTCTGTTCATTATCCGTTACCTGTTCATTCCCTTTGGTGGTATTCAGGGTCCTTCTTAGGACTAGAATACAGTTGGCAGGGATTGATAGGAGACAGGGTTTACGCTGGTGGCCTGGACCTCTGTACCTTTAACAGTACCTCCAGGTTGAGGGATTAGTTAGGACCCCAGTTCAGGGTCAGCTTAGACCCCGGTCACCCTCTAGCCGGAGACAGCGTATAACGGATTCCGTTTTGACCCACTGGACATTCTATCAGGTAAATCCATGTTATAATATATCTATGCGCATGTTATATAGTATGTTGCCCTTTTGATATAGATTACTGACATCTCATATATATATCTGCTATACAGCGTGACATTTTCACCGGCCCAAAAAGATTCTCCCCAGCTGTCATGGATCCAGTAGCCCAGCTGGCCCGACAGTTGCAGGGGTTGTCCATGGAATTTGCAGACATTAAGTCCAAGGTTTTGTCCCTCCCAGAGCAAACCAGATCTGAACCTAAGGTTGCTCTCCCGGACAGGTTCACTGGTGGGCGGGACAAATTTTTTACTTTCCGGGAGGCATGTAAATTGTACTTTCGGCTGCGGCCTCGGTCATCTGGGAGTGAAGAGCAGAGGGTGGGAATTGTTATCTCGCTCTTACAAGGGGACCCTCAATCTTGGGCGTTCTCTATTCCTCCAGGCTCCCCAGATCTCCAGTCAGTGGATCGATTTTTTACTGCCCTGGGTCTGGTATATGATGATCCGGATCGAGTTTCCCTTGCTGAAACAAAGTTACGTAAAATACGGCAGGGAAATCGTCCAGCGGAGGAATATTCTTCTGAGTTCCGTAGATGGGCAACAGATACTCAGTGGAATGACCCAGCTCTTAGGAGCCAGTTTTGTCAAGGGTTGTCTGACAAATTAAAAGATGTGTTGGCTCAGTATGATTCTCCTCCATCACTGGAGGCTGCTATGGCCCTTGCTATTCGCATTGATAGACGACTTCGGGGAAGACGCGAGGTAACTCCGCCCCCCATGATGACTCCACCTACTACTAAAGTCCCTTATACTGAGGTTCCCCTGGTCTGTTCTGAGGAACCCATGCAGTTGGGAGGGACATCATTTTGTAGGAGGGAATCGGCGGTGCGCCGCAAGGCTAGAAGGTGTTTCTTTTGCGGAGAGAGGGACATTTTGTTGGGGGTTGTCCATCCCGGACCTCTTTGACCCAAGGAGTTAACCTGGGAGTCTGTATTTCGTCCCCAAATCCCTCTCAGTTTATCGTGCCTGCGGAGGTGGTGATTGGTACTAGAACTGAGAGGATTTCTGTTTTTCTTGATAGTGGGTCCGGGGCTAATCTTGTGGACGCTCGGTTTGCCCAGGTGCATGGTATGCAACTGAGTGTATTGGCCAAACCGGTCCCTATACTCTCTATTGATTCTAGACCTCTTGGTCAAGGTAGCTTGGTTCAAGCTGTTCATAACATAGATCTTCGAGTAGGGGCAATGCATAAAGAGCAATTGTCTTGTTATGTGTTGGAGGGTCTACCTACTCCTATTGTGTTGGGACTTCCTTGGTTGGCTAAACATAACCCAGTGATTGATTGGCAATCCAGAAAGATAAGCCAGTGGGGTGAATTTTGCAAGAATAACTGCATGAGCACGGTCATCGGTGCAGTTGTGCCTAGGACTTTGCCTCCTTTTCTGGAGGACTTTGGGGAGATGTTCTCAGAGAAGGGGTGTAAAGAGTTACCTCCTCATCGCGCATATGACTGCTCAATAAAGTTGCTTCCTGATGCCTTATCTCGTACTTTCCCAGGGACCGGGAGGATGGATGATCCGGTTCCTATTCCTCAGGAGGGAGTTGTGGTGTCAGCTGTATGCTCTGAGCTTGAGGGGGAGGTATTGGGGGCTCAGGGGGACGCCCCTGTGGGACTTCCAGGGAGACTGATAGTTCCAGATCAGTTAAGACTGAAGGTTACGGAGAACCGTTACAAACGGATGGCTGATAGGGGGAGAGTTTCTGGTCGAGATCTGAAGGTGAATGATCTGGTGTGGTTGTCTACCAGGAATATTAAACTTAAAGTTCCCTCCTGGAGGTTGGGTCCCAGATTCATCGGGCCGTACAGGATCAGTTCCATAATTAATCCTGTGGCATTTCGTCTGGACCTCCCTCCTACGTTTAAAATTCATAATGTGTTTCACAAGTCATTACTTAAAAAGTATGTGGCACCAGTCATACCGTCACCTCTACCTCCTCCTTCAGTGGTGGTCAATGATAACGTGGACGGACCTTTCACACAACTCACCCGGACAGACCTGGTCATGAGGGTCCGGAGGCCCCTCGTAGAAGGGGGGGTACTGTCATGGGTGCATCGCCACAAAGATCGTCGCGATTGCACATTCTGACTTCTCACAGCTGAGCTTCTGTTTCTTTGTTTTTTGGTAATGTGAGAGTTAATTTTTCCTAGCTCTTTGCTAAGGCTAGGTGCAGCCTCGCCCGGCTGCTTTTGATTATGTTCTAATTAGTTTCCTTTATATTTCTGCCAGTCTGGGTGTTAGACGCCGGTGAAAGCATTCATGTAGTTCAGCAGTCTGGATTGGTTCTGAGAATATTTAAGCTAAGAGTTCATTAGTTGTTTTTACTCTTATAGCTTATAGTTTATCTCTGAGACCTTAGGTGTTCCTACTGTGTGTGAGTGTTGTATGTAAGACTTTATTTACTTTATTCCTTCTCTTTCTTGTATGTCTTTCTGTTCATTATCCGTTACCTGTTCATTCCCTTTGGTGGTATTCAGGGTCCTTCTTAGGACTAGAATACAGTTGGCAGGGATTGATAGGAGACAGGGTTTACGCTGGTGGCCTGGACCTCTGTACCTTTAACAGTACCTCCAGGTTGAGGGATTAGTTAGGACCCCAGTTCAGGGTCAGCTTAGACCCCGGTCACCCTCTAGCCGGAGACAGCGTATAACGGATTCCGTTTTGACCCACTGGACATTCTATCAGGTAAATCCATGTTATAATATATCTATGCGCATGTTATATAGTATGTTGCCCTTTTGATATAGATTACTGACATCTCATATATATATCTGCTATACAGCGTGACAATAACTCAGCGTCCTCAAGCCCCTGATTTAATGCCAACAAGGCTTTTTCAGCTTGATCAGTGACATTAGGCTCATCGTACAATAACCCCAGAGCCTGAAAAAATGCATCAACATTACTCAAAACAGGATCCCCAGGTGTCAGGGAAAAAGCCCAATCCTGAGGATCGCCGCGCAGGAGAGAGATGACAATTTGAACCTGCTGTGCTGCGTTCCCTGAGGACTTAGATTTCAAGGCAAAAAACAACTTAGTTATTTTTGAAATTCAGAAATTTAGCTCGACCCCCTAAAAACAAATCTGGCATGGGAATCCTAGGTTCCACAACAGGCAACTTCGCAAGATAGGTAGCAATACTCCGAACTTCAGTGGCAAGCTGATCCACATGGCCAGACAACTGTGCAAACTCCATTGAGAGAAAAAAAAATCCTCCTCAGCACCCAGAGATACAGAGGGAAAAAAAAAATAAAAAAATCTCTGACAACTCTGACAATCTTCTTTCTTTAACACTATTTTTCCCTTCTGTGAGTACCATACAAATATCAGTTTTTGGGTCGGTGATACTGTTATGATTTGGTAGCTGAGGAGAGCAAGCAAAAAAGGAAATACACCAGAGAGGTTGGAATCTATGGGATTGCAGTACCCTGACTAACCACCACAACTAAAGGCAGCCATGGAGCGTACCTACGTTGGTCCTAGACGCCTCGTCACAGCCTGAGAAGCTAACTACACCTAAAGACAGAAAGAGGAAAACTATCTGCCCCGGAGCAGATCCCCAAAGAACATAGAAAGCCCCCAAACATGTAATGGCGGTTAGACAAGGGGAAATACAGACACAGACAGAAAATTGTTGTGAATGGACTTGAAATGAGTTCTTAGCAGAGGCTCCCTCTGGTGGTTACAAGCGGTACTGGACTGTCCAGTGAAGATTGTGAGGAGTGGGAATCAGGTGTTACTGACTGGTCTTATATAAGGGAGTCGCCTTCCCATCAGGGTTGCCGGTGATCAATTGTTCTGGTCTCAATCCTTGAGTCCTGTTTCCTTTGTAGCCTGCTGTGTCGTGTCTGCATCTCCTGCTAACAGATAAGACATTTTCTTCTTTTTGTTTTTGTGCTTGATTTTTGCATTTTGTCCTGCACTTCTGTGGGGGCCTTCAGGGTCCCCTCCGGGGGCTTTTGCCCTCTCAGTTTAGTTCAGCCACTGATGTTTGTACTTTTGCTTTTTCCAGTTTTTTCAGTGGCTGCTGTTTTGATTTTGTTACACCAGAGAACTAATTTAGGTGGTAGAGGTCGTGTGATCTCAGGTGATTTTGAAATTAGTAGAGTTGGTGCTTTTCAGGGTTTTTTGGGATTGCAGTAAGTGCCCTTCCTATCCTTTTCTATTTAGGTAGTTTGGGCCCCAACGTTTGCTCATACTATTTTCTGTCTGTGTCAGTATTTCATCTTGTCTAACCGCCATTACATGTTTGGGGGCTTTCTATGTTCTTTGGGGATCTGCTCCGGGGCAGATAGCTTTCCTCTTTCTATCTTTAGGTGTAGTTAGTTTCTCAGGCTGTGATGAGGCGTCTAGGACCAACGTAGGAAAGCTCCACGGCTGCCTCTAGTTGTGGTGGTTAGTCAGGGTACTGCAATCTCATAGATTCCAACTTCTCTGGTGTATTGCCTAATTTACCTGCACTCCTCAGCTACCGAAACATAACAGAAAATAGTATGAGCAAACGTTGGGGCCCAAACTTCCTAAATAGAAAAGGATAGGAAGGACACTTACTGCAATCCCAAAAAACCCTGAAAAGTACCAACTCTACTAATTACAAAAACACCTGAGATCACACGACCTCTACCACCTAAATTAGTTCTCTGGTGTAACAAAAACTAAACAGCAGCCAAAGAAAAAACTGGAAAAGGCAAAAGAACAAACAACAGTGGCTGAACTAAACTGAGAGGAGCACAAGCCCCCGGAGGGGACCCGGCAGACCCCCACAGAAGTGCAGGACAAAATGCAAAAAGCAAGCACAAAAAACTAAAAGAAGAAAATGTCTTATCTGTTAGCAGAAGATGCAGGCACGAAACAGCAAGCTACAAAGTGAACAGGAATCAAAGATGAGACCAGAACAATTGATCACCGGCAACCCTGATGGGAGGGAACCTCCCTTATATAAGACCAGTCAGTAACACCTGATCGCCAATCTTCACAATCTTCATTGGATAGTTCAGTACTGTTTGTAACCACCAGAGGGAGCTTCTGCTCAGAATTCATTTCTAGCACATTCACAACAGAAGTCTTTCTACAAAATTTTTGAGGGGTCTATGGGAATTTTTGCCCATTTATCCAGAAAAGCATTTATGAAGTCAGCATCAGACACTGAAGTTGGAAGTTGAAGATGGCCTGGCTCATAATCGCCATTCTAGTTTATCGCAAAGGTGTGTTCAGGGGCAGTGTACTCCCTCAATGCTTGGCATTGTGCTTGGTGATGTAAGGCTTGCTTCAAACATAAGTAAAAAACAATGCTTACCATATACCTTGTTATAGCAGCGACCAGACAATATTTCCCAAATGCACAGTTATTGCTTGTGTAAGACAAAAAATAATCCAAGAACAAATAATAGTCCAGCAGTTGGTGATTGTAATTTCTTGCAACTTTATTCACACCTTCATTTAATCCTATAGATTATGAGCACCCGCAGTCCTCAGTGGTTGATACCTTTTAATGGCTAACTGAAAAGATGGTAACAAATTGCAAGCTTTCGAGACTACTCAGGTCTCTTCATCAGGCAAAGACTAATACAACATCTGAAGAATCACATATTTATACACAACAGGACACAGGAATAGTGCAATGGATAAGACAAGTGACGTAAAGCAGAACTATCAATATGGGAAAGGGATGAACAGTTGTGGCAATAAATATTGGACCAGTTCATAGATAAGGAGTGTGAAAGTTTTATTGCCCTCTGATTTGGGTGTGGAAATGTTTTCTGATGCTCCCACATGGTCTTAGGAGCAAATTCCTTGATTGATGTAAAAAGCCATAAATCCATGCGATATGTTCATTCCAGCATTGAGAGTGTCAAAGGTCGTCATCAGTTTGTATTCACAAACTCTCCTGTGTCTCTGAGATGTGAAATTACCTTTCAATACAAGTAATTTCATGTCCATGATGCTATGACCAGGGATACAAAAATGTTTGGCCACAGGTAGATCTATTCTCTTTTCTCTTATTGTGTGGCGATGAGAATTCATCCTTGTTCTCAGTTTTTGCCCTGTCTCCTCCACATGCAGACCCCCAGTTGGACATTTAGTACATATAATTAGGTACACCACATTAGATGTGATGCAGCTGAAAGTACCTGGGATCTTGTAGTCCTGATGGGAGTTGGGATCTTTATCTTGTCCGTGGTCATTATAAATGGACAGGTTTTACATTTTTTCTGGTTGCAAGGAAAGATTCCTGCAGCTGTTGGAGAGGACAGGGAGCTTCTGACAATGATGCTTCTTAGATTTGGGGGCTGCCTAAAACACAGTAGTGGAGGGTCTGGAAATATGGATTGTAATCGGGCATCTTTTTGTAGTAACGGTTGTAATTTCCGTGCAGCTCCTCTTAGCACTTCCAGATTTGGATTGTAGGTGACTACTAGAGGCACCCGGTTATTTTCATCTTTAGTTTTGTAATGTAGCAGGTGATTCCTTGATATTCTGGTGGCTCTTGTAATTTGGTTTTCAATTGTTCTTGGATGGTAGCCCTGATTTAAAAAGGCCTTTTTGAGGCAACCAAGGTGTTCATCTCTATCCATAGGGTTGGAACATATACGATTGTATCTGATGGCTTGGCTGTAGACAATAGAGTTTTTTATGTGTTTTGGATGGAAACTGTCCCATTTAAAGTATGTTGGACGGTCGATTGGCTTCTGATACAGAGATGTCTCTATTTCATTGTTCTTTAGCTTAATGATGGGGTCCAAAAAGTTAATTTCAGTGCTGGAGTAGTTGAGTGTTAAGTTGATGGTGGGATGAAATTGGTTGAACTGTTCGTGGAACGTCTTTAGCTGTTGCTCAGACTCCGTCCAGATGATTAAAATGTCATCAATGTAGCGGTAGTAGGCCAGAGGCCTGATGGGATACGGGGACAAAAAGTCGCTTTCAAGCTTGGCCATGAAAAGATTTGCATACTGTGGAGCCATTTTACTTCCCATCGCTGTGCCAGTCTCCTGTAGATAGATCTTGTTGTCAAATTCAAAGTAATTGTGGGTGAGGATGAATTTTGTGAGTTTCACCACAGAATCAGCATCATTCTAGATTTTATGTCTCTGTGTCTGGGTTCCTGCCATAACATTTAATTTAATTAAAATGTTGATGGATAAGTTGCGTTAACACTGATGCACCCTGAGCCTCAGGGTTTCATTGGAACTTGATTGGGGCTGCTTGTCCACTATCCGGACTATCCTGCGTTGCAACCTTTCATTAATTTTTCTATGCCGCCCACATCCAAGGACATTAGCTACAGTGCCATGGGTT
>JARQOD010000006.1:97939203-98097007 GCA_033576555.1 Oophaga sylvatica
GTAAACTTCTTGATTATATTGTGCACCATGGGCAAAGGAACATCAAGATCTCTGGAGATGTACAGTCATGGCCAAAAGTTTTGAGAATGACACAAATATTATATTTTCACATGATCTGCTGCCCTCTGGTGTTTATGTGTGTTTGACAGATGTTTTTATCACAGACCGAAATATAATTGCAAACATATGAGTAACAAAAGCTTATATTGACAGTTAGAATGAGTTAATGCAGCAAGTCAATATTTGCAGTGTTGACCCTTCTTCTTCAGGACCTCTGCAGTTCTCCCTGGCATGCTCTCAATCAACTTCTGGACCAAATCCTGACTGATAGCAGTCGATTCTTGCACAATCAATGCTTTCATTTTGTCAGAATTTTTAGGTTTTTGTTTGTCCACCCGTCTCTTGATGATTGACCACAAGTTCTCAATGGGATTAAGATCTGGGGAGTTTCCAGGCCATGGATCCAAAATCTCTATGTTTTGTTCCCTGAGCCATTTAGTTATCACCTTTGCTTTATGGCAAGGTGCTCCATCATGCTGGAAAAGGCATTGTTGATCGCCAAACTGCTCTTGGAGGGTTGGGAGAAGTTGCTCTTGGAGGACATTCTGGTACCATTCTTTATTCATGGCTGTGTTTTTAGGCAAGACTGTGAGAGAGCCGATTCCCTTGGCTGAGAAGCAACCCCACACATGAATGGTTTCAGGATGCTTAACAGTTGGCATGAGACAAGACTGGTGGTAGCGCTCACCTTGTCTTCTCCGAATGAGGCGTTTTCCTGATGTCCCAAACAATCGAAAAGGGGATTCATCAGAGAAAATAACTTTACCCCAGTCCTCAGCAGTCCACTGCCTGTACCTTTTGCAGAATATCAGTCTGTCCATGATGTTTTTTCTGGAGAGAAGTGGCTTCTTTGCTGCTCTCCTTGAGACCAGGCCTTGCTCCAAGAGTCTCCGCCTCACAGTGCGTGCAGATACACTCACACCTGCCTGCTGCCATTCCTGAGCAAGCTCTGCACTGCTGGTAGCCCGATCCCGCAGCTGAAACACTTTTAAGAGACGGTCCTGGCGCTGGCTGGTCTTTCTTGGGCGCCCTGGAGCCTTTTTAGCAACAATGGAACCTCTCTCCTTGACGTTCTTGATGATGCGATTGATTGTTGACTGAGGTGCAATCTTTCTAGCTGCGATACTCTTCCCTGTTAGGCCATTTTTGTGCATTGCAATGATGACTGCACGTGTTTCTTTAGAGATAACCATGGTTAACAGAAGAGAAACAATGATGCCAAGCACCAGCCTCCTTTTAAAGTATCCAGTGGTGTCATTCTTACTTAATCATGACAGATTGATCTCCAGCCATGTCCTCATCAACACCCACACTTGTGTTAATGGAGCAATCACTGAAAAGAGGTTAGCTGGTCCTTTTAAGGCACGGCTGCAATGATGTTGAAATGTGTTTTGGGGGATAAAGTTCATTTTCTAGCCAAATATTGACTTTGCAAGTAATTGCTGTTAAGCTGATCACTCTTTATAACATTCTGAAGTATATGCAAATTGCCATTAGAAAAAGTGAAGCAGTAGACTTTGTAAAAATTAATATTTATGTCATTCTCAAAACTTTTGTCCATGACTGTACTTGTAACCTTAAGATTGTAGATATTTTTAAACAATTTTGGTTCTCAAGTCCTCAAACCGTGCTCTTCTCCTTTTTCTGTTCTCCATGCTTAATGTGGCACACACAGATGCACATTGCAAAGATTGAGTCCAATTCTCCTTTTTTTATCTGGTTTCCGGTGTGATTTTCATATTGCCCATACCTGTTGCTTGCCACAGGTGAGTTTAAATGAGCATAACATGCTTGAAACAAAGTTGTTTACCTACAATTTTGGAGCATTGCCAACAATCGTGTCAGGCCCTTTTTGGGGATTTTCTGTGAAATTATGTTTAATTTGCCTTGTTTTCTCTTTTTTTGTGTTGTTTCAATTCACACAAGAGAAATAAACATGTGTATAATAAAACATGTGTAATTGCAATAATTATCTGGGAGAAATACTTAATTTTCTGGAACAATTTCAAGGGTGCCAACACTTTCAGCCATTACTATATAGATAAATCAACCCAGGCCTATCCTCCATATATAGAAAAAACATTGACAAGATAAATAATCTTCTGCAGAGGTGACCTCTAGGATGTCTATAGCATGAAAGAGAAAATAGCAGCTGATTGGTTATACTGTATATACTGTATATATCAAGCAGCCATAACTACAGCTATGTGCCCAGATGTTGAGGGCAGTTACTCAGGTGGAACACTGTATGTTTTGTAAAAAATAACAAAATATAAACTTTTTTTTTATTTATAACTACTCTGTAGGTTCTCTAAAAAGGACCTTTCAGAATATTTTTCATATTGACTTGGACACAGGATATCATAGTGTCTGCGGTGTGGTATTACTGACTTTTCTTTTCTTTTTTAATTTTGCCTCTCCAATGTAAAGATATTAGCAATCAAAATATTTGGCTGCTAATGAGTTAACACTTTTAAGTCCAAGTGAGTGTTATCAGACAGTTTGCACTGAGGGTGTGTACTTCTTCTCCTTGCATAATGATAACCAATCATAAGCAGCAAAAAAGAGCATGCCCCACCATAGCTTAGAGCATGCTTCTCAGTGTGTAAGTGGGTGTAATGTCATACAACCCATATCTACTGGTCTAACGTCCTGAATGATTAGGAATCACAATTGACTTCACCTTTCAGATAAAATGCTTATGGTGGGGCAGCACAGCCGAGTTTAGTTGTGTCACATTGCAAACTCTTTGTGCAACTGTTCGCATCCACCTTCACCTCTGCTGTATTGGCATTTTACCCACACCGCCTGTCTGAAAATTTGTCAGTATTACATTTACATCTGCTGTGCTCAACTTCAACATCTTCTGTAATAAGAGCAGACCAGGATCTCCTGACATCTCACATAGGAGTGACCCAGAACAGACTGCTCCTGTGTGAGATGTAATGACAGCCCTGATTTCATTGTACAGCAATTACAAGTTGCCCTGAGCACATCAGACAAAAGTGATTACATCTCACTCACTGAGAATCCTGCTCTAAGCTATGATGTGTTCTTCTTCCCTTTGATTGCCGTTGCCTGCTTATGATTGTTCAGCATCATACAGGCTGAATAAGTACATACCTCAGTGATAACTGTCTGATAAAATCCACTTGGAAATGAAGAAAAATTAACTAATTAGGTGGAAAATTCTTTGATTGCTAATATGTCCACAACTATGGCAAATAAAAAAATGTTTTATTCTGCTTTGCAGCTACTATAATAACATTGTGTGTTCAGATCATTATGAAAAATTTGATGAAAGTTCCACTTAAACGATTATTTTAATTATTGCTAACTTAGAAGAACATTTGGCTTTCAGTTCATTTACTGTAAGATGGCAACACACTAAGTAATAGGGTTGCATCTCCCTAGTGAACACAACAATTAAGGGGGGTTATCTTCACTTAGAGGTTAGGGGCAGTTAGTAATGACTGTGAATAATAAAATGGGAGGATGAAAACATTTTGGTTCTGTGGTAACACCCTAACTTTAATCTCTGCATTGTGGTATCATATTTTGCATAATCTATATTTTGTGATGTCATTGATGTGAATAATACAGTGGCATGTATAAGTTTATGCACCCCCGGCCAAAAGTACTGTTATTGTGAACAGTTAAGCAAATTGAAGATTAAATAATCTCCAAAAGGCCTAAAATTAAAGATAACTTATTTCCTTTGTATTTTAGTAAAATATATACTGTATAGATATATACAGTGACTTGCGAAAGTATTTGGCCCCTTGGAACTTTTCAACCTTTTCCCACATTTCATGCTTTAAACATAAAGATACCAAATGTAAATTTTTGGTGAAGAATCAACAGCAAATGGGACACAATTGTGAAGTTGAACGAAATTTGTTGGTTATTTTAAATTTTTCTGGAAATACAAAAACTGAAAAGTGGGGCGTGCAATATTATTCGGCCCCTTTACTTTAAGTGCAGCAAACTCACTCCAGAAGTTCATTGTGGATCTCTGAATCATCCAATGTTGTCCTAAATGACTAATGATGATAAATTTAATCCACCTGTGTGTAATCAAGTCTCTGTATAAATGCACCTGCTCTGTGATAGTCTCAGGGTTCTGTTTGAAGCACAGAGAGCATCATGAAGACCAAGGAACACAACAGGCAGGTCCGTGATACTGTTGTAGAGAAGTTTAAAGCCGGATTTGGATACAAAATGATTTCCAAAACTTTAAACATCACAAGGAGCACTGTGCAAGCGATCATATTCAAATGGAAGGAGTATCATACCACTGCATATCTATCAAGACACGGCTGTCCCTCTAAACTTTCATCTCAAACAAGGAGAAGATTGATCAGAGATGTAGCCAACAGGCACATGTTCAAAAACTGCTGTTCACAAATGATCTCCATCCAACCTCACTGAGCTCGAGCTTTTTGCCAAGTAAGAATGACCCAGAATGAAGTAGAGGATTTTCATTCTTTCCTCAATATGATAGACCAAACGATAAAATTTACTTTGGTGTCATCAGAGGAAGAGGTACAATTTTTGGATGTTCTTGTTAAACAAAGAAATGGGATGTTAACTACTACGTTGTTTGTAAAAAAAAAACGGATAAGAAGAGTTTGTTGATGTATGATAATCAGCATCCACGTAATATGGTGAGGTCAGTTCCCCTAAGTCAATTACTCAGAGTGAGAAGAATTGTAAGTGAAGTAGGGGAGGTGAGTGATGTTATGGACTCCTTAGTTAAAAAATTTCTACACAGAGGTTATCCGAAAAAACTTTTAGAGGTAACTAGGAATAAAGTGTTAGGACAGAATAGGATGGAACTATTAAAAAAGAGATCTAATCAAAAAAGTATGACCAGGATCCCCTTTGTGACCACTTTTTCAGAAGAAAGAAGAGAAATTGCAAATATAATTAAGAAACATTGGAGTATGCTGGCAAGATGTTTGCCAAACATAGAGGAGTTTAAAGTTCCACCACTCCTTTCATATAGAAGAAATCGGAATATTAGGGATTATGTAGTAAGGTCTGATTTGGGTCCTCTGAAAAAAAGTCATCAAACTACTCTTACAGGAATTAGTAAGAAGGGTTGTTTCCCTTGCCTTTCTTGTATAAATTGTGCACAAATGAATAAGGGTTCTACTTTTGAACATCCGGACACTCATAAGGTATACACTATTAAACAATTTTTAACATGTAATTTAGATCATGTAGTGTACCTGTTGGAATGTCCGTGTAAATTATGGTATATCGGGGAAACTACGTGTGATTTCAAAACACGAATTAACATTCACCGGTATACCATTAGAAAAAAGAGATTGGATCTACCTGTTTCAAAACATTTTATTGAACAGAAACATACAAAAAAAGAGCTCAGGTTCATAATAATAGACGCTATACTAGTACGACGGAGGGGTGGTGATAGAGAAAAAATCTGAAAGAAAAGGGAACTTATGTGGATTCATGAATTAAATACATCGAGGCCTAAAGGTCTCAATGTAGATTTTAAGATTCATACGGTTATTTGAACACTCCCTCTGTATGCTAGTAATTGTACTTGGCGGTAATGAGATTCCAGTATTTTCTAGGGATGTGTTATTCATAATACATTCTAATTTTATCATTATTTTATTTTTTTTAGATACGTCACTTTTTGGACAACAGTCACTTGTCACCCTATATTTCCCCGAAAGGAACTGAGCTGTTATGAATGTGCTAGAGATGGTTTCTGAGCAGAGGCTCCCTCTGGTGGTTACAGACAGTACTGAACTTTTCAGCAAGGAATGGCAATCTGGGATCACTGACTGGTCTGATATAAGGGAGGTTCCCTCCCATGATGGTTGCCGGTGATCAATTGTTCTTGTCTCAATTGTGGTTCCTGGTTCATTTGGAAGTTTGCTGAGTCTTGCCTGCATCTTCTTCTTTCAGATAAGATATTTTTGCTTTTATTTTTGTGCTTGCTTTTTGCATAGTTCCCTGCACTTCTGTGGAGGTCAGCCGGGTCCCCTCCTGGGCTTGTGCTCCTCTCAGTTTTTCTGAAGCCACTGTTATTTGTTCATTTGCTTTTTCCTGTTTTTTCAGTGGCTGCGGCTTAGTTTTGTTACACCAGAAATCTGATTTAGGTAGTAGAGATCGTGTTATCTCAGGTGTTTTTGCAATCAGAAGAGTTGGTATTTTTTAGGGGTTTTTTTGGATTGCAGTGAGAATCCTTTCCTGTACTTTTCTGTCTAGACAGATTGGGCCCAGAGTTTGCTCATTCTATTTTCTGTCTGTGTCCGTGCTTCTTCTTGTCTAACCGCCATTACATGTTTGGGGGCTTCCTATTTTCTTTGGGGATCTGCTGTGGGGCAAATAGCTTTCCTCTTTCTGCCTTTAGGTGTAGTTATCTCTCAGGCTGTGACGAGGCGTCTAGGATCAACGTAGGAACGCTCCACGGCTACCTCTAGTTGTGTGGTTAGTTCAGGTTACTGCAATTCAATAGGTTCCAGCCTCTCTGGTGTATTGCCGTATTTGCTTTTTCTCCTCAGCTACCAAAACACAGCCCGAGCCTTATGGAGGAGGATAATGAATTTTCTTTATTAAAAGTTTTTTCTGTAATAGTTTGTTTATGTTGCATTTTTTTTGTGAAAGAATAATACTTTTTTTCACTGCATAAGGAAAGGTTGTTGGCCAACAATAATTATATAGTACAATATTATATGATTGTGGACTTACCACCTATTTCTCTAATTGGATGTGTTTGGGTTGGGTATTTTTACCTGGTAATAGCCTGGGTTGGCAACATGGTCTGGAGGGACCTTGTGCATCCCTTGGGCTTTACGTGGATGTCCTGATGTTGCCTGAAGAAGGTGATATTTAGTACACCTTGGTGATTTTAAAACCATAATTACCCTTATGGATAATGAATACTACAATAAGGTGGAGTCCATTTTCCAAAGCGCCGCATGTGAGATGGCGCTGTAATGTCCACATGATAGGAATGTGCTTGTGTGAGCAGAAGAAAAAGGCCACACACATTGGTTACACTATATTGTGCCATACTCAAAATGGCGCTGAGGTTTCTGATGTGCGCATGCGTTGGCTGAGAATTGCCACACATTGTGGGATTGGACACATTATACTGTCGTGCCATACCCAAGATGGCGCCGAGGTGTCTTTATTGTGAAAGTGCGCATGCGTTGGCTGAGAATTGCCACACACATTGCGGGATTGGCCAAGACCTTATGATTTAGCAGTGATGGTTTTTGACATGCGCAGTAGGTGTAATTGAACGCTGGAAACAGCGATAATGGCGTCCTCCATGAGGCAATGCACGTTCCTGAAGGGGTAAGATGTTTATTATTATGTGCACAGCTGATACATAATAGAACTCATGATTATGTTTTGTTAAATATGAAGTGATAAAACTAAGGAGCAATCGATTCTATGGACTGGGCACTTTAGCACTACAATATTAGTATTAGATGTATTAACTGATTATGATGATTACGGTATGCACTTTATTTAAGATTTTAACTTATGTATGCAGTGGACTTGTCGGACAGGAGTACAACGTACGGTAAATACATTCCATGTGAACACAGTCTTAGGCTACTTTCACACATCAGTTTTTTGACATCAGGCGCTATCCGGCGTGTTGTTAAAAGAACGCATCCGGTACCGGATGCGTTTTTTTGTCATTGACTTTCATTAGCGCCGGATCGCGGCTGATGTCGTTGCGTTGCATCTGTTTTTGTCCGTATCCGGCGGAAATGTACATTCCGGCGGCCGGACAAGACGGTCACTGTAACGTTTTTTTTTTAAGCGGACCGCCTGATAGCGCCTGAAGAGGCGCATCAGGCGGCCGGAAATAATACAAGTCTATGGTACCGGACCAGTCTTTTGTGCAATCCGTCAAAAGACTGATCCGGATTCTGGAAACCAAGGTCTCTCTCTCTCTGGACATGCGTACCTGCATTTTCCGGGTTGAAAAGGTCAGGTCGGATCCGGCAACAAAACTGATCCGTTGCATCAGTTTTTTCAAAATCAGCGCCGGATCCGTCCTATCAGGTATACGACGGATTAGGCCTGACACAAAAAACCTGATGTGTGAAAGTAGTCTTAGACAGTATAAATGATGAAACAGTCTATATATGCATCAGATCTGTTACAGTGGTGCATGACGTTTGATAGGTTTGCTGCATCTTTGGTGCACATTAGACCTTCCTTTCTCTTTATACGATCTATTGACTAGTAAACTTCAGATCAGTGTTAAGTCCCGAAAATGTCTCGCAAGCCAGTAATAAATCTGACACAATTTTAAGCCTCAATAAATCAACAACTCTCTTTTTAGCCACTTTTGGAAAGTGTCAAGCATGTTTTAAACATTTGTTATTTATAATGATAATTAAAAAAAATTATGATGCTGCTTTTACAGATACAATAGTAAATCTTTAACAGTGCTTTTCTAAATCGTGATGGTATACAGTATGTGCATATGGCGTCTTCTTGACCAGAAACTGAGCAAAACCTATAAGTTTGTGAGGAGTTTGGAGTTTTTGTGGAGGATTTGGAGATTTTCTACTCAATTAACCTCCTAAAAAACCTCACATAGCCTGCCTGCTTCTATCGAGTTCAAAATAACACTGTGCAAAGGCCTTAAAGGGGTGGTTCAGCACTCAAAATGTTCTTGCATAACTACCCTCTGAAGATTTTCTGGTTCTTTGGTGCTGATAGAAGCTGTGGGAGAGGTGAGTACAGCACCCACACTCTGCTTGTATTACTGCTCCTATCACTGCCCCATAATGATGATTCATTTGAGGGTGGTGCTAGAAACTGTGGCGCAAAAGCTGGTGTGATTCGCTGCTTCCATCTCCATCCACTGATGATGTCTTGTTTCACAGTTAGAAGATGCAGTGGTAGAGATAGAAGCAGAGTGCTGGCGCTGCACTCACATCTCCCGCAGTGTCTATTGCCGAATCCAGGAAAGCTTCAGAGGGTGGCGATACAAGAAACTGTTGTAATGAGCTGCAGCACTGCCCCAAGATGACCTGCTGTTCCCGGAGGACCAATAGAAGCTGCAGGGAAGTGAGTGCAGCGCTAGGCTTCGGTGATGTCCCATTTGAGACTACTCTCAAATGAAAAGTGACAGGAAGTGAAGTAAAAAAAAAATAATTTAGAGACTTGTAGAATAGGGGAAAGTATAGGGTATTGAATAAAAAACCTAATTACAAAAGTGATTATGGTGTCAAGAGAGATATTTTGAAAGGACATTTTAGGTACCGGATCACCACTTTAAATTATCTTCTACTGGCTTCAAAGAGCAACTTTTTTAGATATTATTTACTAATTTATCTGGTTTTAAGTGTCATGTTACGAAATTTACAGTCCAGTGTCAGAATTTCAGGTTTATGAAGAACTCAGTAATAAAATCACACGTGTTAACATTGTGTTTTATTTTGAAGAACAGAAAATATCACACATGCAACCTGAAAATACTGTACTAACAGCTCTCAAGCCAAGCACATGTCTTTTCAATTAAGATCATCCACGCTGAGGTATGAGACCATTTGCCATGCAGTAAGTGATCTAGATGTTGCCGAAGGATTTTTTTTTTAGAAATCGTCAGCTGGAGATGCATTCAACTAGAAAATGCAACTTGACTATAAATCTAAGTGTCTGAGACTTAACACACTGTAAGTAAACTGTAGAGCAGCAGTTTTGCATTTCCTATCAGCTACAGAAGGTCTACCCTGGGGCACTTACAGCGCCGTGATAAATGAAGCAATTCTTAAAATACAAAGACACATGAGCAATACATTTGCCTTGATATGTTCCTAAGCTCTAAACAAGCTACTCCTTATCATAGTGCTAGAAAAAAGCAATCTAGCATCCTGGGTCCTAAAGCTTCTGATTAACTGAAGACAGTGCATCTTGTACCTGAAAGAAGACATTCAGCTTTACTATCCTGCTGATGTTTGCATTACTTTTTTTTATTTTTACATGGGAACAAACTTTGCATAAATCAACAGTCCAGGGAAATATGAGACACTTTGTAATATATTTCAACTGAGAAATCTGCTTCTTTCTCCACTTATTAGGCACTTCTCCCCCTCTCCCTTCCCTCCTGAATGCATCATTCACTCTGAATAAAACAGCTCAAATCTGTGTTGCCAAAGACAAGATGGACCACCAGCTCAGTAAGGTGTCAGACAGTCACACCTCCTATTATACTGTATTGTGATGGTAGAGGTGTTTCATTAGAAAAGATGGAAACAAGGAGAATGGAGAGAAAGGAGAAAAAGATGTAGGCGCTATGTGGGATTAGTAAATTTGAACCCTTGAAGGAAAAGGGGACTGCAATTGAATGCTCACCTTGTTAGGTTGTGCTGCATAGCCACAAAACTATATAGTAGTACGTATCAAAGGAAGAATGCTGCTAGTACTCCAATCACACTGGATTGATGGTGCACTGCCAACACCACTGGTGCTGGGAGTTGGAAATAGCAGTGGGAGCCTCATAATGGTCACCGATAAAACAGTGGATACTATATGTGGTTGGTGCAGAACTTCCAAAGCAGTGGTATAGAAGGGTCCCATTTATTGGTTACTTCTATAGAACAATGCATTTCGGGGAACTAGGTCCCCTTTATCAAGTTTCTAGTTGATAGAGGCGACCTAATTCCCCAAAATACTTGGTTTTATAACCAATAAACTGAATCCTATATACCACTGGTTTGAAAGTAGCACATATTTGGGAGACATAGAGGAGAGCACAGTGGGAAAAGAGATTGCGAGAGGCACAGAAAGGTGATGCTAAGCTTTCCAACAACTCTTTTACCTCAACCATGGCTGAATTCACATCTACACTGCTCAGTACTGCTATTTAGTTTTTCCTCAATGCCGCTGCTTTGATGTGCTAACTAAGGAATGAAGATCAAAAATCCATTGTTGAGTGCTGTGCTGTGTAAGGGAGACATCATAACGGCTAGTCTCCTCCCACCAGCTCAGAGTCAATCGTAGAGCCTGCACTAACCTGAGTCTTTCTTAAAACCTCTTCTATGTAGATGGTATAAATGGAGAAGTAGATTCATAAAACTGCCAAACAGGAGCGTAACTACCACGGTCGCAGCTGCGACAGGGCCCGGAGTTCTTAGGGGCCCGCCTTCCCACCCACCCAGTCTAGCATAGATGCAGAAAAACGAGATGCAGGAAGCCTAGTAGTGAAGGACCTAACCATGTTAACCTGAGGGAGGTGTCACTGCAGGTCCTCCAGCCACATAATATATTTAAACCAAAACCATGGGTAACAAGACTGTACATAATTTCACAGTGGAAACATGGCAACTCCCTGCATACAGAAATATAACGAATAAAGGAGCATCCAGCCAAACTGGTAAATTGTATAAAAAAGACAATTTTATTGATAATATATAAAGACACACATGAATAAAAAACTTGTTCACAAATATATATGAGCGTATAAACAGATGAGAGTATAATGGTAATATAGCAACAAAATTACCTATGGTACACTAATGGGTAAGACCCAAATGCTCAGAAAAATCAGCCACCCTATCCCCATAGAAGGGCACAGTATGTATACAAAACGAGTGTTAGATATAATGTGCTCCCTCCAACAGCAACAGGAAATCAACGGTATATATAGTGTATTGGCGATAGGCTGAAATCATTAGCGTACAGTAAAAATTCCTCAAGTGGGAACTTGTGCATCGAGAAGGTAAGTACAATGGCAAAGTGAAGATTGCCCAATCTCAATGGACATTGAACTAACTAGAGCATTAGGAAAAGTAATGCTTACCCATGTTGTGTAACAGTAGGAACGTGCCCCGACGCACGTTTCGCATTTAGCTTCCTCGGGGGGCAGTGTGGTCTAAAGTGCCGGGTGCTCTTTTTATAGGGGAGAGACAAATGACTCCAGGTGTGTAGTGTTGTCCATCAGGCACACGTGCGCATGCGACTGCTGTCACTGAGGCGGCATGCGAGTCGCTTCCGGCGCTCCAGATGACGCTGAGGGTCCAGGAGAAGTTTCCTGTGACGTCAGGACCCCAGCGCCATCTTGGTGGAGACCTTCTGCGACTCGCCCCGCCTCAGCCGTGCGCGCATGCGCATGCCCATGGAGCGGAAAGTAGAAGTTTGGGAATACCGTTATCGCTGTATTCTATGTGTTATATGTCTCACCGAGAATCTAAGGGGAGCAGAATACAGCGTGAATGAGATAATAGATAGATGTACATCTATATCTAAATCAATATGATATTATATGGAAAATGCAGCCAAAAAAGAAGAATAAATAAATATCAGGGAAAGGAAAACTTAAGAAGTACATAGCACATATATATGGTTGCAAAGTGCAACAAGTAATATGGGTCCACATAGTGTAGAACATTAATGTCAGATGAAATATGTAAGAAAAAAGAAACAAAAAAGAAAAAATTAGTAAACTGGAAAACAAAAGAAAAGAATAATAACAATTTTTATGTTGGTTTTTTCTTTTTGTTTTATTTGATTTATTTCACTTTTTTGTTTTCCAGTTTACTAATTTTTTCTTTTTTGTTTCTTTTTTCTTTTTGATGAATGAATGAGCTCATCTCCCCTCTGACGTCACTGATGCTGTGTTTTTCTGCTGATCAGGATGACTGGGTCTCTTTTTTGCCTTTGGCTGAGTTTGCTCTTAATAATAGGGCTAGCTCTGCCACTTTGATGTTTCCATTTTTCTGTAATTCTGGGTTTCACCCTCGATTTTCTTCAGGACAGACGGAGGCTTCTGTCTGTCCAGGTGTTGACTCTGTTGTGGAGCATATGCAACAGATTTGGGACCAGGTAGTGGAGAGGTTGTCCCTCTCTCAGGAGAGGGCCCAGCGGTTTGCTAACCGGCATAGGACTGATGGTCCTCGGTTTAAAGTGGGGGACTTGGTCTGGTTGTCCTCAAGAAATATTCCTATGAGAGTGGCATCTCCTAAATTTAAGCCTAGGTTCATTGGACCTTATAAGATCATGGAGATTCTTAATCCTGTTTCTTTTCGTTTGCTTCTTCCAGGGACATTTAAGATCCATAACGTGTTCCACAAGTCCTTGTTGAAGAGGTTTGTTGAGCCAGTGGTTCCTACTGCTTTGCCTCCTGACCCTGTTCTGGTTGAGGGCAATATGGAGTTTGTGGTTGAGAAAATATTGAATTCTCGTTTTTCTAGACGGAAACTCCAGTATTTGGTTAAGTGGAGAGGTTATGGTCAGGAAGACAATTCTTGGGTGTTTGCTTCGGACATCCATGCTAGGAGACTCATCCGTGCGTATCATAGAACTCATCCTGACCGACCTGGTTGCTCAAGTGAGGGTTCGGTGACCCCTCCTCAAGGGGGGGGGTACTGTTGTGAATGGACTTGAAATGAGTTCTGAGCAGAGGCTCCCTCTGGTGGTTACAAGCGGTACTGGACTGTCCAGTGAAGATTGTGAGGAGTGAGAATCAGGTGTTACTGACTGGTCTTATATAAGGGAGTCGCCTTCCCATCAGGGTTGCCGGTGATCAATTGTTCTGGTCTCAATCCTTGAGTCCTGTTTCCTTTGTAGCCTGCTGTGTCGTGTCTGCATCTCCTGCTAACAGATAAGACATTTTCTTCTTTTTGTTTTTGTGCTTGATTTTTGCATTTTGTCCTGCACTTCTGTGGGGGCCTTCAGGGTCCCCTCCGGGGGCTTTTGCCCTCTCAGTTTAGTTCAGCCACTGATGTTTGTACTTTTGCTTTTTCCAGTTTTTTCAGTGGCTGCTGTTTTGATTTTGTTACACCAGAGAACTAATTTAGGTGGTAGAGGTCGTGTGATCTCAGGTGATTTTGAAATTAGTAGAGTTGGTGCTTTTCAGGGTTTTTTGGGATTGCAGTAAGTGCCCTTCCTATCCTTTTCTATTTAGGTAGTTTGGGCCCCAACGTTTGCTCATACTATTTTCTGTCTGTGTCAGTATTTCATCTTGTCTAACCGCCATTACATGTTTGGGGGCTTTCTATGTTCTTTGGGGATCTGCTCCGGGGCAGATAGCTTTCCTCTTTCTATCTTTAGGTGTAGTTAGTTTCTCAGGCTGTGATGAGGCGTCTAGGACCAACGTAGGAACGCTCCACGGCTGCCTCTAGTTGTGGTGGTTAGTCAGGGTACTGCAATCTCATAGATTCCAACTTCTCTGGTGTATTGCCTAATTTACCTGCACTCCTCAGCTACCGAAACATAACAGAAAATAGTATGAGCAAACGTTGGGGCCCAAACTTCCTAAATAGAAAAGGATAGGAAGGACACTTACTGCAATCCCAAAAAACCCTGAAAAGTACCAACTCTACTAATTACAAAAACACCTGAGATCACACGACCTCTACCACCTAAATTAGTTCTCTGGTGTAACAAAAACTAAACAGCAGCCACAGAAAAAACTGGAAAAGGCAAAAGAACAAACAACAGTGGCTGAACTAAACTGAGAGGAGCACAAGCCCCCGGAGGGGACCCGGCAGACCCCCACAGAAGTGCAGGACAAAATGCAAAAAGCAAGCACAAAAAACTAAAAGAAGAAAATGTCTTATCTGTTAGCAGAAGATGCAGGCACGAAACAGCAAGCTACAAAGTGAACAGGAATCAAAGATGAGACCAGAACAATTGATCACCGGCAACCCTGATGGGAGGGAACCTCCCTTATATAAGACCAGTCAGTAACACCTGATCGCCAATCTTCACAATCTTCATTGGATAGTTCAGTACTGTTTGTAACCACCAGAGGGAGCTTCTGCTCAGAATTCATTTCTAGCACATTCACAACAGAAGTCTTTCTACAAAATTTTTGAGGGGTCTATGGGAATTTTTGCCCATTTATCCAGAAAAGCATTTATGAAGTCAGCGTCAGACACTGAAGTTGGAAGTTGAAGATGGCCTGGCTCATAATCGCCATTCTAGTTTATCGCAAAGGTGT
Source organism: Oophaga sylvatica (assembly GCA_033576555.1). Classification (NCBI taxonomy): domain Eukaryota; kingdom Metazoa; phylum Chordata; class Amphibia; order Anura; family Dendrobatidae; genus Oophaga; species Oophaga sylvatica. The sequence continues at coordinate 97,954,220 of JARQOD010000006.1, forward strand.
GTTCAGGGGCAGTGTACTCCCTCAATGCTTGGCATTGTGCTTGGTGATGTAAGGCTTGCTTCAAACATAAGTAAAAAACAATGCTTACCATATACCTTGTTATAGCAGCGACCAGACAATATTTCCCAAATGCACAGTTATTGCTTGTGTAAGACAAAAAATAATCCAAGAACAAATAATAGTCCAGCAGTTGGTGATTGTAATTTCTTGCAACTTTATTCACACCTTCATTTAATCCTATAGATTATGAGCACCCGCAGGCAGGGTCTTCTCTCCTCCTGTACCAGTCGGGGACTCGTTTTGTTCAAGATTATTGTACTTGTTTTTTGTTATTTATCTCCCTTTTCACATATAAAGTGCCATGGAATAAATGACGCTATAATGATAAATAATAATAATTGTAGCTCTTCTGTGCCTTTCAATCATGGTTGAAAGAGCTGACACCCTTGAAATTGTTCCAGAAAATTAAGGAAAGATGTATATCTTAGTACCGTGTTAGCCAGTAGATAGAAAAATATTTAGAATTGAGAGTCCTCAGTGGTTGATACCTTTTAATGGCTAACTGAAAAGATGGTAACAAATTGCAAGCTTTCGAGACTACTCAGGTCTCTTCATCAGGCAAAGACTAATACAACATCTGAAGAATCACATATTTATACACAACAGGACACAGGAATAGTGCAATGGATAAGACAAGTGACGTAAAGCAGAACTATCAATATGGGAAAGGGATGAACAGTTGTGGCAATAAATATTGGACCAGTTCATAGATAAGGAGTGTGAAAGTTTTATTGCCCTCTGATTGGGGTGTGGAAATGTTTTCTGATGCTCCCACATGGTCTTAGGAGCAAATTCCTTGATTGATGTAAAAAGCCATAAATCCATGCGATATGTTCATTCCAGCATTGAGAGTGTCAAAGGTCGTCATCAGTTTGTATTCACAAACTCTCCTGTGTCTCTGAGATGTGAAATTACCTTTCAATACAAGTAATTTCATGTCCATGATGCTATGACCAGGGATACAAAAATGTTTGGCCACAGGTAGATCTATTCTCTTTTCTCTTATTGTGTGGCGATGAGAATTCATCCTTGTTCTCAGTTTTTGCCCTGTCTCCTCCACATGCAGACCCCCAGTTGGACATTTAGTACATATAATTAGGTACACCACATTAGATGTGATGCAGCTGAAAGTACCTGGGATCTTGTAGTCCTGATGGGAGTTGGGGATCTTTATCTTGTCCGTGGTCATTATAAATGGACAGGTTTTACATTTTTTCTGGTTGCAAGGAAAGATTCCTGCAGCTGTTGGAGAGGACAGGGAGCTTCTGACAGTGATGCTTCTTAGATTTGGGGGCTGCCTAAAACACAGTAGTGGGGGGTCTGGAAATATGGATTGTAATCGGGCATCTTTTTGTAGTAACGGTTGTAATTTCTGTGCAGCTCCTCTTAGCACTTCCAGATTTGGATTGTAGGTGACTACTAGAGGCACCCGGTTATTTTCATCTTTAGTTTTGTAATGTAGCAGGTGATTCCTTGATATTCTGGTGGCTCTTGTAATTTGGTTTTCAATTGTTCTTGGATGGTAGCCCTGATTTAAAAAGGCCTTTTTGAGGCAACCAAGGTGTTCATCTCTATCCATAGGGTTGGAACATATACGATTGTATCTGATGGCTTGGCTGTAGACAATAGAGTTTTTTATGTGTTTTGGATGGAAACTGTCCCATTTAAAGTATGTTGGACGGTCGATTGGCTTCTGATACAGAGATGTCTCTATTTAATTGTTCTTTAGCTTAATGATGGGGTCCAAAAAGTTAATTTCAGTGCTGGAGTAGTTGAGTGTTAAGTTGATGGTGGGATGAAATTGGTTGAACTGTTCGTGGAACGTCTTTAGCTGTTGCTCAGACTCCGTCCAGATGATTAAAATGTCATCAATGTAGCGGTAGTAGGCCAGAGGCCTGATGGGATACGGGGACAAAAAGTCGCTTTCAAGCTTGGCCATGAAAAGATTTGCATACTGTGGAGCCATTTTACTTCCCATCGCTGTGCCAGTCTCCTGTAGATAGATCTTGTTGTCAAATTCAAAGTAATTGTGGGTGAGGATGAATTTTGTGAGTTTCACCACAGAATCAGCATCATTCTAGATTTTATGTCTCTGTGTCTGGGTTCCTGCCATAACATTTAATTTAATTAAAATGTTGATGGATAAGTTGCGTTAACACTGATGCACCCTGAGCCTCAGGGTTTCATTGGAACTTGATTGGGGCTGCTTGTCCACTATCCGGACTATCCTGCGTTGCAACCTTTCATTAATTTTTCTATGCCGCCCACATCCAAGGACATTAGCTACAGTGCCATGGGTTGTAAACTTCTTGATTATATTGTGCACCATGGGCAAAGGAACATCAAGATCTCTGGAGATGTACTGTACTTGTAACCTTAAGATTGTAGATATTTTTAAACAATTTTGGTTCTCAAGTCCTCAAACCGTGCTCTTCTCCTTTTTCTGTTCTCCATGCTTAATGTGGCACACACAGATGCACATTGCAAAGATGAGTCCAATTCTCCTTTTTTTATCTGGTTTCCGGTGTGATTTTCATATTGCCCATACCTGTTGCTTGCCACAGGTGAGTTTAAATGAGCATAACATGCTTGAAACAAAGTTGTTTACCTACAATTTTGGAGCGTTGCCAACAATCGTGTCAGGCCATTTTTGGGGATTTTCTGTGAAATTATGTTTAATTTGCCTTGTTTTCTCTTTTTTTGTGTTGTTTCAATTCACACAAGAGAAATAAACATGTGTATAATAAAACATGTGTAATTGCAATAATTATCTGGGAGAAATACTTAATTTTCTGGAACAATTTCAAGGGTGCCAACACTTTCAGCCATGACTATATAGATAAATCAACCCAGGCCTATCCTCCATATATAGAAAAAACATTGACAAGATAAATAATCTTCTGCAGAGGTGACCTCTAGGATGTCTATAGCATGAAAGAGAAAATAGCAGCTGATTGGTTATACTGTATATACTGTATATATCAAGCAGCCATAACTACAGCTATGTGCCCAGATGTTGAGGGCAGTTACTCAGGTGGAACACTGTATGTTTTGTAAAAAATAACAAAATATAAACTTTTTTTTTTTTATAACTACTCTGTAGGTTCTCTAAAAAGGACCTTTCAGAATATTTTTCATATTGACTTGGACACAGGATATCATAGTGTCTGCGGTGTGGTATTACTGACTTTTCTTTTCTTTTTTAATTTTGCCTCTCCAATGTAAAGATATTAGCAATCAAAATATTTGGCTGCTAATGAGTTAACACTTTTAAGTCCAAGTGAGTGTTATCAGACAGTTTGCACTGAGGGTGTGTACTTCTTCTCCTTGCATAATGATAACCAATCATAAGCAGCAAAAAAGAGCATGCCCCACCATAGCTTAGAGCATGCTTCTCAGTGTGTAAGTGGGTGTAATGTCATACAACCCATATCTACTGGTCTAACGTCCTGAATGATTAGGAATCACAATTGACTTCACCTTTCAGATAAAATGCTTATGGTGGGGCAGCACAGCCGAGTTTAGTTGTGTCACATTGCAAACTCTTTGTGCAACTGTTCGCATCCACCTTCACCTCTGCTGTACTGGCATTTTACCCACACCGCCTGTCTGAAAATTTGTCAGTATTACATTTACATCTGCTGTGCTCAACTTCAACATCTTCTGTAATAAGAGCAGACCAGGATCTCCTGACATCTCACATAGGAGTGACCCAGAACAGACTGCTCCTGTGTGAGATGTAATGACAGCCCTGATTTCATTGTACAGCAATTACAAGTTGCCCTGAGCACATCAGACAAAAGTGATTACATCTCACTCACTGAGAATCCTGCTCTAAGCTATGATGTGTTCTTCTTCCCTTTGATTGCCGTTGCCTGCTTATGATTGTTCAGCATCATACAGGCTGAATAAGTACATACCTCAGTGATAACTGTCTGATAAAATCCACTTGGAAATGAAGAAAAATTAACTAATTAGGTGGAAAATTCTTTGATTGCTAATATGTCCACAACTATGGCAAATAAAAAAATGTTTTATTCTGCTTTGCAGCTACTATAATAACATTGTGTGTTCAGATCATTATGAAAAATTTGATGAAAGTTCCACTTAAACGATTATTTTAATTATTGCTAACTTAGAAGAACATTTGGCTTTCAGTTCATTTACTGTAAGATGGCAACACACTAAGTAATAGGGTTGCATCTCCCTAGTGAACACAACAATTAAGGGGGTTATCTTCACTTAGAGGTTAGGGGCAGTTAGTAATGACTGTGAATAATAAAATGGGAGGATGAAAACATTTGGTTCTGTGGTAACACCCTAACTTTAATCTCTGTATTGTGGTATCATATTTTGCATAATCTATATTTTGTGATGTCATTGATGTGAATAATACAGTGGCATGTATAAGTTTATGCACCCCCGGCCAAAAGTACTGTTATTGTGAACAGTTAAGCAAGTTGAAGATTAAATAATCTCCAAAAGGCCTAAAATTAAAGATAACTTATTTCCTTTGTATTTTAGTAAAATATATACTGTATAGATATATACAGTGACTTGCGAAAGTATTTGGCCCCTTGGAACTTTTCAACCTTTTCCCACATTTCATGCTTTAAACATAAAGATACCAAATGTAAATTTTTGGTGAAGAATCAACAGCAAATGGGACACAATTGTGAAGTTGAACGAAATTTGTTGGTTATTTTAAATTTTTCTGGAAATACAAAAACTGAAAAGTGGGGCGTGCAATATTATTCGGCCCCTTTACTTTAAGTGCAGCAAACTCACTCCAGAAGTTCATTGTGGATCTCTGAATCATCCAATGTTGTCCTAAATGACTAATGATGATAAATTTAATCCACCTGTGTGTAATCAAGTCTCTGTATAAATGCACCTGCTCTGTGATAGTCTCAGGGTTCTGTTTGAAGCACAGAGAGCATCATGAAGACCAAGGAACACAACAGGCAGGTCCGTGATACTGTTGTAGAGAAGTTTAAAGCCGGATTTGGATACAAAATGATTTCCAAAACTTTAAACATCACAAGGAGCACTGTGCAAGCGATCATATTCAAATGGAAGGAGTATCATACCACTGCATATCTATCAAGACACGGCTGTCCCTCTAAACTTTCATCTCAAACAAGGAGAAGATTGATCAGAGATGTAGCCAACAGGCACATGTTCAAAAACTGCTGTTCACAAATGATCTCCATCCAACCTCACTGAGCTCGAGCTTTTTGCCAAGTAAGAATGACCCAGAATGAAGTAGAGGATTTTCATTTCTTTCCTCAATATGATAGACCAAACGATAAAATTTACTTTGGTGTCATCAGAGGAAGAGGTACAATTTTTGGATGTTCTTGTTAAACAAAGAAATGGGATGTTAACTACTACGTTGTTTGTAAAAAAAAACGGATAAGAAGAGTTTGTTGATGTATGATAATCAGCATCCACGTAATATGGTGAGGTCAGTTCCCCTAAGTCAATTACTCAGAGTGAGAAGAATTGTAAGTGAAGTAGGGGAGGTGAGTGATGTTATGGACTCCTTAGTTAAAAAATTTCTACACAGAGGTTATCCGAAAAAACTTTTAGAGGTAACTAGGAATAAAGTGTTAGGACAGAATAGGATGGAACTATTAAAAAAGAGATCTAATCAAAAAAGTATGACCAGGATCCCCTTTGTGACCACTTTTTCAGAAGAAAGAAGAGAAATTGCAAATATAATTAAGAAACATTGGAGTATGCTGGCAAGATGTTTGCCAAACATAGAGGAGTTTAAAGTTCCACCACTCCTTTCATATAGAAGAAATCGGAATATTAGGGATTATGTAGTAAGGTCTGATTTGGGTCCTCTGAAAAAAAGTCATCAAACTACTCTTACAGGAATTAGTAAGAAGGGTTGTTTCCCTTGCCTTTCTTGTATAAATTGTGCACAAATGAATAAGGGTTCTACTTTTGAACATCCGGACACTCATAAGGTATACACTATTAAACAATTTTTAACATGTAATTTAGATCATGTAGTGTACCTGTTGGAATGTCCGTGTAAATTATGGTATATCGGGGAAACTACGTGTGATTTCAAAACACGAATTAACATTCACCGGTATACCATTAGAAAAAAGAGATTGGATCTACCTGTTTCAAAACATTTTATTGAACAGAAACATACAAAAAAAGAGCTCAGGTTCATAATAATAGACGCTATACTAGTACGACGGAGGGGTGGTGATAGAGAAAAAATCTGAAAGAAAAGGGAACTTATGTGGATTCATGAATTAAATACATCGAGGCCTAAAGGTCTCAATGTAGATTTTAAGATTCATACGGTTATTTGAACACTCCCTCTGTATGCTAGTAATTGTACTTGGCGGTAATGAGATTCCAGTATTTTCTAGGGATGTGTTGTTCATAATACATTCTAATTTTATCATTATTTTATTTTTTTTAGATACGTCACTTTTTGGACAACAGTCACTTGTCACCCTATATTTCCCCGAAAGGAACTGAGCTGTTATGAATGTGCTAGAGATGGTTTCTGAGCAGAGGCTCCCTCTGGTGGTTACAGACAGTACTGAACTTTTCAGCAAGGAATGGCAATCTGGGATCACTGACTGGTCTGATATAAGGGAGGTTCCCTCCCATGATGGTTGCCGGTGATCAATTGTTCTTGTCTCAATTGTGGTTCCTGGTTCATTTGGAAGTTTGCTGAGTCTTGCCTGCATCTTCTTCTTTCAGATAAGATATTTTCTGCTTTTATTTTTGTGCTTGCTTTTTGCATAGTTCCCTGCACTTCTGTGGAGGTCAGCCGGGTCCCCTCCTGGGCTTGTGCTCCTCTCAGTTTTTCTGAAGCCACTGTTATTTGTTCATTTGCTTTTTCCTGTTTTTTCAGTGGCTGCGGCTTAGTTTTGTTACACCAGAAATCTGATTTAGGTAGTAGAGATCGTGTTATCTCAGGTGTTTTTGCAATCAGAAGAGTTGGTATTTTTTAGGGGTTTTTTTGGATTGCAGTGAGAATCCTTTCCTGTACTTTTCTGTCTAGACAGATTGGGCCCCAGAGTTTGCTCATTCTATTTTCTGTCTGTGTCCGTGCTTCTTCTTGTCTAACCGCCATTACATGTTTGGGGGCTTCCTATTTTCTTTGGGGATCTGCTGTGGGGCAAATAGCTTTCCTCTTTCTGCCTTTAGGTGTAGTTATCTCTCAGGCTGTGACGAGGCGTCTAGGATCAACGTAGGAACGCTCCACGGCTACCTCTAGTTGTGTGGTTAGTTCAGGTTACTGCAATTCAATAGGTTCCAGCCTCTCTGGTGTATTGCCGTATTTGCTTTTTCTCCTCAGCTACCAAAACACAGCCCCGAGCCTTATGGAGGAGGATAATGAATTTTCTTTATTAAAAGTTTTTTCTGTAATAGTTTGTTTATGTTGCATTTTTTTTGTGAAAGAATAATACTTTTTTTCACTGCATAAGGAAAGGTTGTTGGCCAACAATAATTATATAGTACAATATTATATGATTGTGGACTTACCACCTATTTCTCTAATTGGATGTGTTTGGGTTGGGTATTTTTACCTGGTAATAGCCTGGGTTGGCAACATGGTCTGGAGGGACCTTGTGCATCCCTTGGGCTTTACGTGGATGTCCTGATGTTGCCTGAAGAAGGTGATATTTAGTACACCTTGGTGATTTTAAAACCATAATTACCCTTATGGATAATGAATACTACAATAAGGTGGAGTCCATTTTCCAAAGCGCCGCATGTGAGATGGCGCTGTAATGTCCACATGATAGGAATGCGCTTGTGTGAGCAGAAGAAAAAGGCCACACACATTGGTTACACTATATTGTGCCATACTCAAAATGGCGCTGAGGTTTCTGATGTGCGCATGCGTTGGCTGAGAATTGCCACACATTGTGGGATTGGACACATTATACTGTCGTGCCATACCCAAGATGGCGCCGAGGTGTCTTTATTGTGAAAGTGCGCATGCGTTGGCTGAGAATTGCCACACACATTGCGGGATTGGCCAAGACCTTATGATTTAGCAGTGATGGTTTTTGACATGCGCAGTAGGTGTAATTGAACGCTGGAAACAGCGATAATGGCGTCCTCCATGAGGCAATGCACGTTCCTGAAGGGGTAAGATGTTTATTATTATGTGCACAGCTGATACATAATAGAACTCATGATTATGTTTTGTTAAATATGAAGTGATAAAACTAAGGAGCAATCGATTCTATGGACTGGGCACTTTAGCACTACAATATTAGTATTAGATGTATTAACTGATTATGATGATTACGGTATGCACTTTATTTAAGATTTTAACTTATGTATGCAGTGGACTTGTCGGACAGGAGTACAACGTACGGTAAATACATTCCATGTGAACACAGTCTTAGGCTACTTTCACACATCAGTTTTTTGACATCAGGCGCTATCCGGCGTGTTGTTAAAAGAACGCATCCGGTACCGGATGCGTTTTTTTGTCATTGACTTTCATTAGCGCCGGATCGCGGCTGATGTCGTTGCGTTGCATCTGTTTTTGTCCGTATCCGGCGGAAATGTACATTCCGGCGGCCGGACAAGACAGTCACTGTAACGTTTTTTTTTTAAGCGGACCCGCCTGATAGCGCCTGAAGAGGCGCATCAGGCGGCCGGAAATAATACAAGTCTATGGTACCGGACCAGTCTTTTGTGCAATCCGTCAAAAGACTGATCCGGATTCTGGAAACCAAGGTCTCTCTCTCTCTGGACATGCGTACCTGCATTTTCCGGGTTGAAAAGGTCAGGTCGGATCCGGCAACAAAACTGATCCGTTGCATCAGTTTTTTCAAAATCAGCGCCGGATCCGTCCTATCAGGTATACGACGGATTAGGCCTGACACAAAAAACCTGATGTGTGAAAGTAGTCTTAGACAGTATAAATGATGAAACAGTCTATATATGCATCAGATCTGTTACAGTGGTGCATGACGTTTGATAGGTTTGCTGCATCTTTGGTGCACATTAGACTTTCCTTTCTCTTTATACGATCTATTGACTAGTAAACTTCAGATCAGTGTTAAGTCCCGAAAATGTCTCGCAAGCCAGTAATAAATCTGACACAATTTTAAGCCTCAATAAATCAACAACTCTCTTTTAGCCACTTTTGGAAAGTGTCAAGCATGTTTTAAACATTTGTTATTTATAATGATAATTAAAAAAAAATTATGATGCTGCTTTTACAGATACAATAGTAAATCTTTAACAGTGCTTTTCTAAATCGTGATGGTATACAGTATGTGCATATGGCGTCTTCTTGACCAGAAACTGAGCAAAACCTATAAGTTTGTGAGGAGTTTGGAGTTTTTGTGGAGGATTTGGAGATTTTCTACTCAATTAACCTCCTAAAAAACCTCACATAGCCTGCCTGCTTCTATCGAGTTCAAAATAACACTGTGCAAAGGCCTTAAAGGGGTGGTTCAGCACTCAAAATGTTCTTGCATAACTACCCTCTGAAGATTTTCTGGTTCTTTGGTGCTGATAGAAGCTGTGGGAGAGGTGAGTACAGCACCCACACTCTGCTTGTATTACTGCTCCTATCACTGCCCCGTAATGATGATTCATTTGAGGGTGGTGCTAGAAACTGTGGCGCAAAAGCTGGTGTGATTCGCTGCTTCCATCTCCATCCACTGATGATGTCTTGTTTCACAGTTAGAAGATGCAGTGGTAGAGATAGAAGCAGAGTGCTGGCGCTGCACTCACATCTCCCGCAGTGTCTATTGCCGAATCCAGGAAAGCTTCAGAGGGTGGCGATACAAGAAACTGTTGTAATGAGCTGCAGCACTGCCCCAAGATGACCTGCTGTTCCCGGAGGACCAATAGAAGCTGCAGGAAGTGAGTGCAGCGCTAGGCTTCGGTGATGTCCCATTTGAGACTACTCTCAAATGAAAAGTGACAGGAAGTGAAGTAAAAAAAAAATAATTTAGAGACTTGTAGAATAGGGGAAAGTATAGGGTATTGAATAAAAAACCTAATTACAAAAGTGATTATGGTGTCAAGAGAGATATTTTGAAAGGACATTTTAGGTACCGGACCACCACTTTAAATTATCTTCTACTGGCTTCAAAGAGCAACTTTTTTAGATATTATTTACTAATTTATCTGGTTTTAAGTGTCATGTTACGAAATTTACAGTCCAGTGTCAGAATTTCAGGTTTATGAAGAACTCAGTAATAAAATCACACGTGTTAACATTGTGTTTTATTTTGAAGAACAGAAAATATCACACATGCAACCTGAAAATACTGTACTAACAGCTCTCAAGCCAAGCACATGTCTTTTCAATTAAGATCATCCACGCTGAGGTATGAGACCATTTGCCATGCAGTAAGTGATCTAGATGTTGCCGAAGGATTTTTTTTTTAGAAATCGTCAGCTGGAGATGCATTCAACTAGAAAATGCAACTTGACTATAAATCTAAGTGTCTGAGACTTAACACACTGTAAGTAAACTGTAGAGCAGCAGTTTTGCATTTCCTATCAGCTACAGAAGGTCTACCCTGGGCACTTACAGCGCCGTGATAAATGAAGCAATTCTTAAAATACAAAGACACATGAGCAATACATTTGCCTTGATATGTTCCTAAGCTCTAAACAAGCTACTCCTTATCATAGTGCTAGAAAAAAGCAATCTAGCATCCTGGGTCCTAAAGCTTCTGATTAACTGAAGACAGTGCATCTTGTACCTGAAAGAAGACATTCAGCTTTACTATCCTGCTGATGTTTGCATTACTTTTTTTTATTTTTACATGGGAACAAACTTTGCATAAATCAACAGTCCAGGGAAATATGAGACACTTTGTAATATATTTCAACTGAGAAATCTGCTTCTTTCTCCACTTATTAGGCACTTCTCCCCCTCTCCCTTCCCTCCTGAATGCATCATTCACTCTGAATAAAACAGCTCAAATCTGTGTTGCCAAAGACAAGATGGACCACCAGCTCAGTAAGGTGTCAGACAGTCACACCTCCTATTATACTGTATTGTGATGGTAGAGGTGTTTCATTTAGAAAAGATGGAAACAAGGAGAATGGAGAGAAAGGAGAAAAAGATGTAGGCGCTATGTGGGATTAGTAAATTTGAACCCTTGAAGGAAAAGGGGACTGCAATTGAATGCTCACCTTGTTAGGTTGTGCTGCATAGCCACAAAACTATATAGTAGTACGTATCAAAGGAAGAATGCTGCTAGTACTCCAATCACACTGGATTGATGGTGCACTGCCAACACCACTGGTGCTGGGAGTTGGAAATAGCAGTGGGAGCCTCATAATGGTCACCGATAAAACAGTGGATACTATATGTGGTTGGTGCAGAACTTCCAAAGCAGTGGTATAGAAGGGTCCCATTTATTGGTTACTTCTATAGAACAATGCATTTCGGGGAACTAGGTCCCCTTTATCAAGTTTCTAGTTGATAGAGGCGACCTAATTCCCCAAAATACTTGGTTTTATAACCAATAAACTGAATCTCTATATACCACTGGTTTGAAAGTAGCACATATTTGGGAGACATAGAGGAGAGCACAGTGGGAAAAGAGATTGCGAGAGGCACAGAAAGGTGATGCTAAGCTTTCCAACAACTCTTTTACCTCAACCATGGCTGAATTCACATCTACACTGCTCAGTACTGCTATTTAGTTTTTCCTCAATGCCGCTGCTTTGATGTGCTAACTAAGGAATGAAGATCAAAAATCCATTGTTGAGTGCTGTGCTGTGAAAGGGAGACATCATAACGGCTAGTCTCCTCCCACCAGCTCAGAGTCAATCGTAGAGCCTGCACTAACCTGAGTCTTTCTTAAAACCTCTTCTATGTAGATGGTATAAATGGAGAAGTAGATTCATAAAACTGCCAAACAGGAGCGTAACCACCACGGTCGCAGCTGCGACAGGGCCCGGAGTTCTAGGGGCCCGCCTTCCCACCCACCCAGTCTAGCAAAGATGCAGAAAAACGAGATGCAGGAAGCCTAGTAGTGAAGGACCTAACCATGTTAACCTGAGGGAGGTGTCACTGCAGGTCCTCCAGCCACATAATATATTTAAACCAAAACCATGGGTAACAAGACTGTACATAATTTCACAGTGGAAACATGGCAACTCCCTGCATACAGAAATATAACGAATAAAGGAGCATCCAGCCAAACTGGTAAATTGTATAAAAAAGACAATTTTATTGATAATATATAAAGACACACATGAATAAAAAACTTGTTCACAAATATATATGAGCGTATAAACAGATGAGAGTATAATGGTAATATAGCAACAAAATTACCTATGGTACACTAATGGGTAAGACCCAAATGCTCAGAAAAATCAGCCACCCTATCCCCATAGAAGGGCACAGTATGTATACAAAACGAGTGTTAGATATAATGTGCTCCCTCCAACAGCAACAGGAAATCAACGGTATATATAGTGTATTGGCGATAGGCTGAAATCATTAGCGTACAGTAAAAATTCCTCAAGTGGGAACTTGTGCATCGAGAAGGTAAGTACAATGGCAAAGTGAAGATTGCCCAATCTCAATGGACATTGAACTAACTAGAGCATTAGGAAAAGTAATGCTTACCCATGTTGTGTAACAGTAGGAACGTGCCCCGACGCACGTTTCGCATTTAGCTTCCTCGGGGGGCAGTGTGGTCTAAAGTGCCGGGTGCTCTTTTATAGGGGAGAGACAAATGACTCCAGGTGTGTAGTGTTGTCCATCAGGCACACGTGCGCATGCGACCGCTGTCACTGAGGCGGCATGCGAGTCGCTTCCGGCGCTCCAGATGACGCTGAGGGTCCAGGAGAAGTTTCCTGTGACGTCAGGACCCCAGCACCATCTTGGTGGAGACCTTCTGCGACTCGCCCCGCCTCAGCCGCGAGCGCATGCGCATGCCCATGGAGCGGAAAGTAGAAGTGTGGGAATACCGTTATCGCTGTATTCTATGTGTTATATGTCTCACCGAGAATCTAAGGGGAGCAGAATACAGCGGGAATGAGATAATAGATAGATGTACATCTATATCTAAATCAATATGATATTATATGGAAAATGCAGCCAAAAAAGAAGAATAAATAAATATCAGGGAAAGGAAAACTTAAGAAGTACATAGCACATATATATGGTTGCAAAGTGCAACAAGTAATATGGGTCCACATAGTGTAGAACATTAATGTCAGATGAAATATGTATAGAAAAAAGAAACAAAAAAGAAAAAATTAGTAAACTGGAAAACAAAAGAAAAGAATAATAACAATTTTTATGTTGGTTTTTTTCTTTTTGTTTTATTTGATTTATTTCACTTTTTTGTTTTCCAGTTTACTAATTTTTTCTTTTTTGTTTCTTTTTTCTATACATATTTCATCTGACATTAATGTTCTACACTATGTGGACCCATATTACTTGTTGCACTTTGCAACCATATATATGTGCTATGTACTTCTTAAGTTTTCCTTTCCCTGATATTTATTTATTCTTCTTTTTTGGCTGCATTTTCCATATAATATCATATTGATTTAGATATAGATGTACATCTATCTATTATCTCATTCCCGCTGTATTCTGCTCCCCTTAGATTCTCGGTGAGACATATAACACATAGAATACAGCGATAACGGTATTCCCACACTTCTACTTTCCGCTCCATGGGCATGCGCATGCGCGCGCGGCTGAGGCGGGGCGAGTCGCAGAAGGTCTCCACCAAGATGGCGCTGGGGTCCTGACGTCACAGGAAACTTCTCCTGGACCCTCAGCGTCATCTGGAGCGCCGGAAGCGACTCGCATGCCGCCTCAGTGACAGCGGTCGCATGCGCACGTGTGCCTGATGGACAACACTACACACCTGGAGTCATTTGTCTCTCCCTATAAAAAGAGCACCCGGCACTTTAGACCACACTGCCCCCCGAGGAAGCTAAATGCGAAACGTGCGTCGGGGCACGTTCCTACTGTTACACAACATGGGTAAGCATTACTTTTCCTAATGCTCTAGTTAGTTCAATGTCCATTGAGATTGGGCAATCTTCACTTTGCCATTGTACTTACCTTCTCGATGCACAAGTTCCCACTTGAGGAATTTTTACTGTACGCTAATGATTTCAGCCTATCGCCAATACACTTATATACCGTTGATTTCCTGTTGCTGTTGGAGGGAGCACATTATATCTAACACTCGTTTTGTATACATACTGTGCCCTTCTATGGGGATAGGGTGGCTGATTTTTCTGAGCATTTGGGTCTTACCCATTAGTGTACCATAGGTAATTTTGTTGCTATATTACCATTATACTCTCATCTGTTTATACGCTCATATATATTTGTGAACAAGTTTTTTATTCATGTGTGTCTTTATATATTATCAATAAAATTGTCTTTTTTATACAATTTACCAGTTTGGCTGGATGCTCCTTTATTCGTTATATTCCTCCAGCCACATAAGCATACCTCTACCTCACATTAGCTTGTGACCCCTCCGGCTGTTCTAGATGCACCTCGGGGCATCCTGCCTGTGCACCTCTAAGGGACCACAGAAGCCATCAAAGAGGGAAGAGGAGGAGCGGAGACGGGGAGGCAGGAGAGACGGGGCAGACATGGACGAGTCCTCGCTGCTGGATCTGCTGGAGGGCTCTGTGTGCCTGGAGAGGCTAGACACCACTGCCCAGGTACTGCTGTGCCAGCACACCTTCTATCACTGCTGCCTGCAGAGCATTGTCAGCTCCCGGACTGAGCTCCACTGCCCGGAGTGGCGCATCCTGATGGAGTGCGGGGTGGATGATTTTCCGGGCAATATCCTGCTAGTCCAGCTTCTGGATGGCATCCGGCAGAGACCCAGTAATAGCCCCACGAGGAGCTCCACTGCTGGCGGTCACCACTGTACTGGCAGTAGCAACAGCAACAACCACAGTCCAGGATGTGCTGCCACCGGAGGGACTCACCCACACCCCTCCAGGCTGAGGGACCTGGCAGCTGCCAGCCAAAATGCCATCCTGCTAGCCGGTATGTGCCAGTGGCTCACGTGTTACTGATTTGCTTTGTGTACCAGCTGATGTGGCACCTTCATACTGCCTGTGCCATGTGAGCGATCTGTTCTACTACTGTGCCCATCTGTGCCAGTCTGCAGATTCATGTATCACTAGGTGCACAGACAGTGCCATAGTGTCACCCTACACTGCCACAAGAGCCAATGTAGGGGCACATCTACATATGCCACATGGCATT
The DNA here is from genome assembly GCA_033576555.1 of Oophaga sylvatica. NCBI lineage: Eukaryota > Metazoa > Chordata > Amphibia > Anura > Dendrobatidae > Oophaga > Oophaga sylvatica. The sequence goes on from JARQOD010000006.1 coordinate 97,969,524, forward strand.
CAGGACTACTCTGCCATGTGAAAAATGTGGTGGAAAATATTTTGGCATGTGGGAGGTGGAGGGCGCCATTTGAAAGTTCGCACCGGGGCCCATAACTTTGTAGTTACGCCACTGCTTCCAAACAAATGTGTGCAAAGTAGCAGCAACAAAAAATGGTATTAATTTTTTTTATCAAAACTATTTGCAATGACGTTTAATTTGCAAAGATAATCTCCTCCCTTCATGACTAAAATTTTTTTGCAAGCTCTGACCTTAATATGGATGCATATTAAGTTTGGGTGCGCTGGACATGGACAAGAACAGCGAATCTCCAGGCTTCTGAAGAGATCTTGGGTTGTCATATTACTTTATAGTTGTGGTTTCCACAAGTGAATCATATATTACATTAAAACCCAAAATACATATATAGTTTTTTTTCTGTATGCCCACCCAGAGTATATTAAAAGGGTACACTTTTGTCATATACTGGGTGCATAAAGCCCTACAGATATGTGGGAAAGCTCTTTGAGTACATATCAGATATGTTAACAAAATGAAATATGAACAGAGTCCAATGTGGTAAAGGCAAAGCAAGCTGCAAAGATGAGCCATGTATGTAACGTGCTGGTTAATGCTTATTTATCACATTTACTATTCGCTATTTTGCATGTTCAGTGAATCTGCTAAGGTTTTACTTAGACATTTAGTTCAGTCCTCTGGGGATTTCTCACACTGCAATATAGTTCTTTCCATGATTTAGTATTAAAACAACGCCTCTATCCTGCTGCTTGATCCGACTTTGCACAATCAATGTCTTACATTAAACATGACCGAGCTGAGCTTTTCATTTTGTTCCTAAATGCCAAGTTTTAAATTATTACACAAAATAACTAACTCCATTTAAAACATATTTCTGAATAGTTTGTTTTGGCCACGCTTTGATGCTTTAAGCATTTTGCTAATAGGTAATAAAAAATCAAATTGCAACAAAGATAAATTGCAATGTAGCTATACATTTCATACCTAAGGTGAGCATGGGAATTATATTCTGCACTGCCCTGTTACACCCCCTAGTGGGTAAAATCTGCAGTTAAAGGGGTGATCCGAAACTACCGTAATATTGATTTTCATCTTAAATGTCTCTCTCTTTTTTTTTTTAAATAATATAATTTTTCTAATTTGGTTTAATTAAAAACTCCCTACCATTCCCTTCCTAATCTAACTGTTATATTTATTTTTGTCTATTCTCAGTGCACAGTGACAGTGCGCTCCTTTACTGGCTTTAATTAGAAGTGACCAGTCTCACCCCTGAAACCGTCGTCACTTTCGGGGCCACGGCTGGTCTCTGCTTGCCGGGGATTTTTTTTATCAATATATATATTTATTATGTAAAATAGGGGGCAGGTCACTGAGGGAGCATAGACCTGTCAAAAGCCATACAGATGAATATCTAAGCAGAGCACCACATAAAGACCTTACCACAGGCTGCCCCAGAGCACGAGAATCTCATTAACTGAAAATTACAAATAAAGATTGAACAACAACCAAAAGACGGATTTCATCAACCAAGGTATCATTTTAATCAGTATAACGGTGCCGACCAGAAACTGTCTGTATGTTACTGGGCACAATCCTGCTGACAGGTTCCCTTTGAAATGTACACTGACAGTTTATCACTTGTAACTAGATCCAGCGAAGGAGTGCACTGTCAACCTGCACTGAGAAGAATATTGTACAGTAAGGCCGGGGTCACACTGGCAACAAAAACGGACGAGTGCAATGCGATGAAATATCGCATTGCACTCGGACCAATGTTAATCTATGGAGCATCTCCCAGCATCCGATTTTTTCTCGGCCGTTTTCCTCGGACCGAGACAATCGCAGCATGCTGCGATTGTCACCGATTATCGGTCGAGAATCGCCAATGCAAGTCTATGGGTGCGATGAAAAATCGGATTACAAATGGACCACACGTGTGACTTGCGAGAAAATCGCACCGGTGTCCTTTAGAAAAGCCGGCAATTCATCCCCGGCTATACTGTAAAATCACACTGACAGCTTTAATAAAGAATAGAGAGAATACATATACACACATAGAAAAATATATATATATATATATATATATACACGTCATTGTGACACATATATATATATATATTTATAGTTCATACACTTCTACATAGTATAATAGCCGCTAATTCAATTGCCAGCTTCTGTAAAATTACAGAACCCGACATTAAATGACACATGGTTTACATACAGTTAACCATGTCATTTCATATAGTTTGATATATGGTTTTCACTAACAATTACAGAGTGTATGTGTGCAAAATTTCATACATGTAGGGTTAATTAAATGTGTAAATTCGCTGAAAAAAAATCTGTGGGCTCCCGCGGTATTTTCTCCACCAGACAGGGAAGCCAGCAACTGAAGACAGATATTAGTAGCCCTGAGAGGGACCATTTTTTTGTGCCCCCCCGGCTACTAACATCTGCCCCCAGCCACCCCAGAAAAGGCACATCTATGATTAGATGCGCCTTTTCTGGCACTTAGCCCGTCTAATCCCATTGCCCAGTAGCGGTGGCTAATGGGTTAATAATGGGTTAAGAGTAGGCCACCTTGCTACTGGAAGGTGACTTTAAGCCAGGTTAATAATTGAGAGTTGTCAATTAGACAACTCTCAATTATTAATCCTATTGTATGAAATGAAAAAGAAAACACACACACATTAATTAAAATCATTTTAATGAAATAAATACACAGTTTTTGACCATATTTTATTGTACTAGTAATCCTTGCGAAGCCCTTGTTCTCCTGTAATAAAAAATAAATAATAAAACAACCATATTCTTACCTCTCTGGGCTCAGTCAGGTCCCCCGCTGCAATCCTTCACAAAGGGTTAACATATTACAGCGAGGACCGCTGGTAATGCTGCAGCCTGGCTGTAAACCCCCGAATGAATGAGCTCATCTCCCCGGCTGACAGGAGAGGAAGTGATTAGCTGGGAAGCTTAATTGATTGTTTCCCACGGTAATCAGTTCACTTCAGGTCAGCAGGGGACTCTGCACAGCATCAGTGACGTCAGAGGGAGATGAGCTCATTCATTCATCAAAGCAAAAGGTGGCTACTTTGAAGAACCTAGAATATAAGACATATTTTCAGTTGCTACACACTTTTTTGTTAAGTATATAATTCCACATGTGTTAATTCATAGGTTTGATGCCTTCAGTGTGAATTTACAATTTTTATAGTCATGAAAATACAGAAAATCTTTAAATGAGAAGGTGTGTCCAAACTTTTGGTCTGTACTGTACATTTTTTAATTTTATTATTTTTCCCTAACTAAGGGGGTGATAAAGGGGGTTTGATTTACTATTTATAGCGGGTTTTTATGTTTGGCAGCTGTCACACGCTAAAAGACGCTTTTTATTGCAAAAAATAGTTTTTGCATCACCACATTTTGAGAGCTATAATTTTTCCATATTTTGGCCCACAGAGTCATGTAGGTCTTATTTTTTGCGGGACGAGTTGACATTTTTATTGGTACCATTTTCGGACACATGACATTTTTTGATCGCTTTTTATTACGATTTTTTGGAGGCAGAATGAACAAAAACCAGCAATTTAATTTCTTTTGGGGAGGGGGGGGCGTTTATACCATTCCACATATGGTAAAATTGATAAAGCAGTTTTACTCTTCGGGTTAGTACGATTACGGCGATACCTCATTTATATCATTTTTTTATGTTTTGGCGCTTTTATGCAATAAAAACGTTTATATATATATAAAATATAATTATTTTTGCATCGCTTTATTCTGCGAGCTATAACTTTACTTTTTCGCTGATGATGCTGTATGGTGGCTTGTTTTTTGCGGGAGAAGATGACATTTTCAGCAGTACCATGTTTATTTATATCCGTCCTTTTTGATCGCGTGTTATTCCACTTTTTGTTCGGCGGTATGATGATAAATAATTGTTTTTTTGCCTTCTTTTAAAGGGGTTCACTAAAGGGGTTAACTAATGGTACAGGTTTATAGGGCGGGTCGTGACAGGCGATACTAAATATGTGTACTTTTATTTTTTGGTTTTTTTTATTTACATGAAGAAATGAATTTACAGTATTGGGGAATTTTTTTTTTCTTAGGATTTTTTTTTACACGTTATTTTTATTTTTTTAAACTTTTTTACTTTTTCCCAGGGTGGGACATCACTGTATAAGGTCAGATCGCTGATCTGACACTGTGCACAGCTCTCAGCAGGCACTGAGCAAGCCACCTCCCTGCAGGACCCGGAAGGACCCCGCGGCCATCTTGGATCCGGGGTCCTGCAGGGAGGAGGGTGCCTCAGAAAAAGCGCAATACATCGCGCTGTTCTGAGGGTCTCTGCGAAGCACGAAGCACGATACTTCCCTGAACCACCGGAACACTGCGATCATTTTTGATTGCAGTGTGCCGGGGGTTAATGTGCCGGGAGCGGTCTTGCGCACATAGTGCCGGGTGTCAGCTGTGATAATCAGCTGACACCCGGCAGCGATCAGCTACGCTCCCCCCGGGAGCGCAGCTGATCGCATATGACGTACAATTCCGTCCTTGGGAATTAAGTCCCAGGGCACAAGGACAGAATAGTACGTCAGATGGCAGAAAGGGGTTAAACTTTGAGGAAAAAATGTCGAAATGATAAAATATTTTAAAAATGGGCAAAAAAATTGTTTTGCGGTTTTCTGAGACTTTATTTTTGCGATGGAGTTAGTATGAGGACTTATTTTTTACAAGCTGAGCTGTAGCTTTCATGGTTCCATTTTGGGATATGTACAATGTTTTTTAATGCATTTAGTGCAGTATGGCGACATCAGAAATGCAATTCTGGCGTTTTGTTTTCAATTTTCTTTATTGCATTTACTATATGAGTTAAATAATTATACATTTTTATAGATTATAAAAAATTTGCACCAAATAATACCATCACTGGAACAATATGGTGGATATAAAAAAAAGAAGCCACAACAAAGGCCTCATCAAATACTCCTTGAATAAGTGTTCTATTGATTACCAAGGGAAAACCACATTGATATTTTTAGAGGAGGAGGGAGGAAGGAATCTGGCACAGACATCTAACGATAAAATCCAATTTATTCTGCTAACATAGGTGTTATTTCATGGTCTGACCACGCGCCCGTAACACTCACTCTAAGGCTATGTGCACACGTTGCAGATTTTTCATGTTTTTTTTCACGTTTTTTCTGCGATTTTCCACGGCAAAAACGCTTAAAAAAGCATCCTATTATTTACAATGAATTCCGCAATTTTTGTGCACATGGTGCGTTTTTTTCCGCAAAAAAACGCATTGTGGAAAAAAACTCAGCATGTTCATTAATTTCGTGGAAAATTTGCGGATTTCCCGCTATATTATTGACCCTAGGATGTTCAGGAAAAAAAACGCGAATAAAACACATCTGGATTTCCTGGGAAAAAGTCTGGTTTTTCTCAGGAAATTTCTGCAAACATTCTGCAACGTGTGCACATAGCTTTAACTCAGACTAAGTTGTGCCACTGGAGGATTAATGAATCGCTGCTTAAAAAGGCAATATACAGGGGCAAGTTGGAAAATGCAATTGTTTACTATTTTAAGGGCTCGGTCTCTAATTTTTCTACTATCTGGGAAGCCCATAAGGCCGTATTTAGAGGAAACTGCATCAAAAATGATAGATTGCACCAGACAGACCTTCTGACTGACCAACTAAAGACTCTTGAGGCCAAACTAACTATCCCATCCAAGAGAATACTTAGAGATATAGTTTCAATTCGCTCGAAATTAAAAGATGTTACTATTTACAAAATAGAGAAACTATTACTTTACTGTAGACAGAGATATTATGATAAAGGGAACAAGTCCCACACTCTTCCAGCAAGGCAACTTAGGGAGGATAGGGGGAAGTCATCTAACTATGCACTTAGGGATAACAAGGGGACAATCGTTTATGATCTGGATAAAATTGCTAAGACTTTCCATGATTATTTATCCAAATTATACTCTCTTCAGCATACTCTTCCTCCTAGCCCAGAAAAAGAGGAAGATGGTTGTCCAGGCCTTCCTGCAGGAATGTAATCTCCCTAAACTTTCCACAGAAGCCATAGCTTCTCTTAATAAAGGAATTTCCCAGGAAGAATTAGAAGAAGTACTTAAACTACTTCCTAACAGCAAATCTCCGGGACCGGATGGCCTTATTTATATTTGAAAACATTTAAAACACTCCTAACCTCCCATTTAATCACTCTGTTTAACAAATTTCTCACAGGTTTGGCAATTCCATCTGCTAGGCTGCATTCATATATTACTCTCATTCCAAAACCAGGGAAGAACCCACTACATTGGGCTAACTACAGGCCTATTGCTTTACTTAATGCGGATTTAAAAATATTCACTAAAGTATTGGCATTGTGATTGTCTTTTTGGCTTCCTCAACTGATCCATAAGGACCAAGTGGGGTTTATACCATGTAGGCAGGGGAGGTATAATACAAGGAAGGTAATAAACCTTTTTGAGGTTGTAAGCAGGACAGAGGGATCAGCACTGCTGCTCAGCCTAGATGCCGAGAAGACCTTTGACCGCCTTGGGTGGTCATTTATGTTCGAAACTCTAAAGCAATTTGGACTCTGGGGGCCGTTTAACATGGCTCTGCAGGATCTGTATTCACAACCCTCGAAATCAGTTAAACTCTCACATGCACTCTCTCGACCTCTTTTAATTCATAATGGCACCTGGCACGGATGCCCCCTGTCCCACCTATTATTTGTTTTATATATTGAACCCCTAGCTGCTGCCATTGACCTTGACCCAAACATTCATGGAGTAATGGTGAGGGACAGGGAGTTCAAACTATCTTTATTTGCAGACGATGTCCTACTGACACTAAGGGCCCCGTCACACATAGCGACACACCAGCGATCCCGACAACGATATGCACTTGTCAGGATCGCTGGTGTGTCGCTACATGATCGCTGGTGAGCTGCCAAACAGGCAGCGATCAGGACAGCGACACTGCGGGCAACGTCGCTTAGTTACCCGCAGTGTACGTTGGATACCAGCCAGCTGGTACAGGGAGCTGGTAACCAAAGTACACATCGGGTTTCCAGGCGCTGCGCGGCACCTGGAAACCCGATGTGTACTTGGTTACCAGCTCCCCTGCAGCAGCGCGCTGGTACCAACGTACACATTGGGTTTCCAGGTGCTGCCCGGCACCTGGAAACCCGATGTGTACCTTGGTTACTAGCTGATCGCTGGTCTCCTGCCTGCCACATGCAGCGATGCGTGCTGGCCAGCAGGAGACCAACGATCAAAAAAATGTCCAGGACATTCAGCGACTATCAGCGATACCCAACAGGGGGGCTGATTGTCGCTGAATGTCACACACAGCGATATTGCTGGGGAGATCGCTGTTGCGTCACAAAACTAGTGACTGCAGCGATCTCGCTAGCGAGATCACTCTGTGTGATGCGGGCTTAACACAACTGCATATCACCCTCCCTAATCTGCACGCTCTTCTGGGAAGGTTTGGCCAATTATCAGGTTATAAAGTGAACAATAACAAAACAGAAGTGTTTCCGCTAAGTGTCTCAGATTCTGCATTAAATCCATTAAAAGGAAACTATAATTACAGATGGAAAGACACCTCCCTGACATATCTAAGGGTTCAATTGTCCTCTAACTATTAAACATTATACAATCATAACTTTCCCAAATTATTTCTGGAACTTATGCGATTACTTGACATATGGATCAAGCTTTCACTATCTCTGCTCTGAAGAATTTCAGCGGTCAAAATGACCGCATACTTCCCAAACTCTTATACCTGTTTGAAACTCTCCCTGTTGTGAACACTTCAAATCCGGCTTCTGAGTTTGGGCTCCCTCGGGTGGTTGCTGCTGTTAATGGAGCTGGTCTGGTTCACAGAAGTCGATCAGCTGAGGAGGATGATTGGCGATCAGGTGTTACTGATTGGGGAGATATAAGTGAGCAGTCTGCCTATGGTTGTTGCCGGTGAATTGTTTCTTCCTGAGCATTCTGGAAGTCAGCTTGCTCCCTGCTGTGTCCTTCATCTGTCAGATAAGTTATTTGGCTGTTTAAATCTGTGGCATTTGTTTTACCGTTTGCTTTTCTCAGTTTTCTGTTGTGAATGTTTTAGAAATGAATTCTGAGCAGTGGCTCCCTCTGGTGGTTGCAAACAGTACTGAACCATTTAATGAGGATTGGCAATCAGGAATCACGGACTGGCTGGATATAACGGAGGTTCCCTCCCATCATGGTTGCCGATGATCAATTGTTCTTGTCTCAACTTTGTTTCCTGGTTCACTTGGAAGCTTGCTGAGTCTTGCCTCTTCTCCTGCTCTCAGATAAGATATTTTCTGTTTTTTGTTTTTGTGCTTGCCATTTGCATATTTCTATGCATTTCTGTGAGGTTGGCCAGGTTCCCCTCCACGGGGGGCTTGGTCTCCTCTCGGTTCCTCTGGAGCCACTGTTGTTTATTCATTTGCCTTTTCCAGTTTTTTCAGTGGCTGCGGCTTAGTTTTGTTACACCAGAGAACTAATTTAGATGGTAGAGGTCATGTGATCTCAGGTGTTTTTGCAATTAGTAGTGTTGTTTTTTTTTAGGTTTTTTTTGGATTGCAGTAAGTATCCTTCCTATCCTTTTCTGTCTAGGCAGATTGGGCCCCAGCGTTTGCTCATACTATTTTCTGTCTGTGTCTGTATTTCTCTTGTCTAACCGCCATTACATGTTTGGGGGCTTCCTATGTTCTTTGGGGACCTGCTCTGGGGCAGATAGCTCTCCTCTTTCTATCTTTAGGTGTAGTTAACCTCTCAGGCTGTGACGAGGCGCCTAGGACCAACGTAGGAACGCTCCACGGCTGCCTTTAGTTGTGGTGGTTAGTCAGGGTACTGCAATCCAGTAGATTCCAACCTCTCTGGTGTATTGCCGTTTTTGCCTGCTCTCCTCAGTTACCAAAACATAACAGTATCACCGGCCATACTGAAAATTATATGGTACTCACAGAAGGGAAAAATAGTGTGGAAAGAAAAAAGGTTGTCAGAGATTTTTTTTTTCTGTTTGTTGCATTTTTTCCCTCTTTTTCTCTGGGTGCTGAGGAGGATTTTTTTTTTCTCAATGGAGTTTGCACAGTTGTCTGGCCGTGTGGATCAGCTTGCCACTGAGGTTCGGAGTATTGCTACCCATCTTGCTGGGTTGCCAGTTGTGGAACCCAGGATCCCCATGCCAGATTTGTTTTTGGGGGATCGAGCTAAATTTCTGAATTTCAAAAATAACTGTAAGTTGTTTTTTGCCTTAAAACCTAAGTCCTCAGGGAACGCAGCACAGCAGGTTCAAATTGTCATCTCTCTCCGGCGCGGCAATCCTCAGGATTGGGCTTTTTCCCTGACACCTGGGGACCCTGTTTTGAGTAATGTTGATGCATTTTTTCTGGCTCTGGGGTTATTGTACGATGAACCTAATGTCACTGATCAAGCTGAAAAAACCTTGTTGGCATTAAATCAGGGGCTTGAGGACGCAGAGTTGTACTGTCAGAAATTCCAAAAGTGGGCAGTCCTGACCAAATGGAATGATGATGCTTGGGCAGACCTTTTTCGGAAGGGTCTGTCAGAGAATGTAAAAGATGTTATGGTGGGTTTCCCTGCTCCCTCTGGTCTCAATGATTCTATGTCATTAGCGATTCAAATTGACAGACGTTTGCGTGAGCGTAGAAGTATGCGTGGAATAGTGTTGCCTTGTGAACCAGCTTCTGAACCCATGCAGTGTGATAGAGTGGCTTCTGGGGCACAGCGTCATGAGTTTCGAAAACGCAATGGGTTATGTTTCTACTGTGGTGATGCCTCTCATGCTATTTCAGTCTGCCCTAAGCGGGGAAGACGTTTTGCACGCTCAGTTGTCTTGGGTAGTGTTCAGACTAAATTTCTGTTGACTGTTACCCTGATTTGCTCCCTGTCCACATTTTCTGCTCAGGCTTTTGTTGATTCGGGAGCAGCTATTAACCTGATGGATTTTGATTTTGCTAAACATTGTGGGTTTCCCTTGATACCCCTACGGAAATCTATTCCCCTACTGGGGATTGATTCTACCCCTTTGGCTGAGAATAAACCCCAGTTCTCTACTCAGGTGATAATGAGGTGTGGTGTAATGACCCCTGATGCAGCTAGGGGGCACTGTGTATGGCCCTCGGGATATGCATGGAGGCATGTGATGGATGGACGTTATGTATCACAGAGGTGGGTGGCCCTGTGATGGAAGCCTGAGCATGTTTTGTTCAGCAGATCTACTGCTGAGAGTTTTGCTATACATTGGGAGGCTTCCAGGTGACTTGGAGAGCTGGGCGGGTCCAGTCACCTACAAACCCACCCAAGGGGTATGTGTCTGAATACCCAAGATAAAGCCAGTATGTTTATGTGTATCAAAAGGACCTGTGGTGAGGTCATAACCATGTGACCTAACCATGTGATCCTGACCTCACCTGTGGGCGGGGTTACGGCTATGTAACTGAGTGTGCTTGGCACCTGTAAGAGAGTGTGTGGGAGTCTGCCAGTGTGGACAGACTTCCATGTGGGACATTACAGAGAGGACTCTGTGACTGAGGAGTGAGGCTCCAGGCAGGAGCTGAAACATTGAAGATTTGTATTGCCTGTTACTATGTGGTTTATGAAGCAATAAACCTAAGGACTTTTTGCATAAGAAAAGTGTCTCCTGATTTACCTCAGAAGCAGCCGAGTGAGTGAAACCTTACAATTGGTGGATGGAATGCTGGCAGCGGCCCAAGGAGCACATGTTCCAGGACTGGGAATCAGGAATCAGAGGAGGAACGGACGGTCTGTGAAAACCGTGAGTGTGACCAGTGGTCACGAATAAACTGTGTTCATGTTTATGTGGTGCCTCTGATATGAGGTAGCTGAAGAAGCTGTTAAGCAGTGGTGACAGACAGGAGTCTGTGTTATGTTGACCGGGGTCATTGAAAATGGAGAAAAAAGCATGCTGATATGATACCTCAGAGGAGGTGTCTGGAAAATCTCTCTGGCCGAGAGTGTAACAGACAGGAGTCTGTGTTGTACTGACGGGTCAGTGAAAGACTGTTTTTGTCCTTGTGGGATGCCTCTATGAAGAGGAGGTGTCCGGAAACCTGCGTGATCAACAGGTAACAGACAGGAGTCTGTGGTGTACTGACGGGTCAGTGAGACTGTTGTTTTTTTCCTTTGTGGGATGCCTCTATGAGAGAGGAGGTGTCCGGAAATCTCTGTGGCCAAGAGTGTGACAGACAGGAGTCTGTGTTGTGCTGACGGGTCAGTGAGAAACTGTTTTTTTTTTGGTGTTTTTTTTTCCCTGGAACACGTGTAAGGTGTGTGCTGTGGCTCGTGGAGTCACGAAGGGGACAAGCAGCTGGCTGTGACTCGTGGGGTCACGAAGGGGAAAAGCGGCTGGCTGTGGTCCAGCGGGTTCACGAAGTCGGCGGTGCAGGGACTTGTGCTGTGGCAAGGACAGCAAGAGGTTCTGCAGCAGCAAGAGCTGCAGTGGCAGCAGCGGCTTGTGCGTGGCAGCTGGAGGTGCTGGCGGGGGGTGGCAGTACCAGCAGGAGCTGGTGAGGTACCATAAGGACTTCAGGTCCAGAGTGGGTGACCTCTTAAAGTGACGGTACCAGCCCCGAGAGACATAAGGGTCTGTGCGAACTGGGGTCTGGTAGAGCCGTGGGGGGAGTGCACGGTGTATAACCCAAGGAGGGGTGATGGCCCAAAAGGGGGCGGAGTCCCAAAAGGGGGTGGCAACCCAAAAGGGGATGATGACCCAAAAGGGGGCGGAGTCCCAAAAGGGGGCGGCAACCCAAAAGGGGATGGTTGGCAAAAAGGGGGTGGAGGATCCCAACGTTAAAGGGGAGGTCGAGACAAACTGTTGCCCAGGGCAAATATGTTGTGTGTGTCCAGTCTGCCTTACGAACTATCCACCCGGCACACTACTACGGGGGTGTGCCCTGCAGATAAACCATGAAGACGTGGTGGGTCTGGTCGACTCGGGGAGTCCGGTGACTCTAGTGAGGGTTGCACCTGACGGGTTTCAAATACCTGGAAGAAAGGTCGGGGTCACCTGTATCCATGGGGACACTAAAGATTATCCAGTGGCCAGGGTAGTCTTTGAGACAGGCTGGGACATTGCAGGACAGGATGTCGCTATAGTCCCTAATTTGTCGTGTCCAGTGGTCATAGGTCGGGACTCTAAACTGTTCTCTGGCTTGTGGGACAGGGGAGTTCCTCTACAGCAGGAGGGAGGCCTCTACTGTTGGGGTTGCAGACATTGGGACAGTGACACCTCCCAAAACTGACGAGTCAGACGGTGACACAGGAGGAAAGGATGCGTCTGCCCGACGTACTGACATGATGTCCTCTGAAATGTATGACAGTAGAACCAATGACAATGTGGTAGATAAGACCTCTAGAACGGACACCCGGTTAAAGGTTAACGGGGGGGCCCCAAGAGTGACTCCTGTGCAGACTGTGACTCGACTGCAAGGGAAAGCGAGTGCAGTAAGGTGGAGCCGAGTAAAAATAGCAGATCTTCCTCTCGCCGCAGGGGCCGTGGAAAGGCGGGACAGGCTATATCCTCTAAGAAGAGAAATGATGAGGAAGAGTCAGGGTCAGGTACTGGTCAGGTTACTGTCCTTGATAAAGAGGCCATGTTATCTCTGACAAATCCCAGCACAGAGGTAGAGCTGGAGGTAGAACAGACCTGTAGTAGATCCACATCTGCAATGCCCGGAAAGGGTGAAATGGCTCAGTATGATGAAGGCTCCAGGGTACCGGAGGCAGAGCTGGAGCTCTCTGAAGTTACTAAGAGTCGTGAGACAGTGGAAACTGCGGATGCAGGAACAGGTGGAACTCTGGAGACGCAGAGTGTGCGTGGCAAGAGTGCCCATCTGAAAATGTAATTAAAGAAGTAATGGTGCGACATGTGCTGGCTAAAAGAGAGCAGGACCAGGAGATAGAGCTGTTTAAAGAAACAGTGAAAGAGGCAGTTGAGCAAGAAAGGGTCCTGAGACGAATAATTGAGCACAGAATGGAGGAGCTGGAGAAGGAAGTCTCTAAACTCAGAGATCATCTGTCAGCATGTCTTAGTATGAACAAGGCCCTATGGAAAGAGACTAATGCCCAGCTCCAGAAATCCACGGGAGACGAAGTACAGCAAGCGAAGTGCCATGCAGATGGCCACACAAGAAATGCTGAGGTCTTGGAGAACTGCGCTGATGCTCAGGATGAGGAGGTCCAACCGCATGTTCAGGAAAAGGAGACATCGCTTTTCAAGTGTATAATAGAGGTACCCGAAGACATGCAAGAAGCTTGTGCCAGTAAGGATGTACATGAGGCCTTTAGAAAAGCGGTAGAAGCATGTAGTGTGAACTGGGTGCCAGAGATGAAACAGTTGGTCATACTGTCGACTAAGGAAGTCACGATGAAGCGGGTGGCTATCCTGAGGGACATGCACCTACATTGTCTCCGCACGAAGCAAATGATCCTAGTGAGAAATCACGAAGCCACTCGACGACGGTTGGAGAAAGCAAAAAAGGTTCAAAGTCAGCTTGGATTGATGGAAGACATCATTCAAGTGCCCAGAGGTCTGGTGAAGAAAGTCATCGGAAGACTGGGGAAAGTGATGCAGGAGATGGTGAATAGGTCCGGTGTGACGAGAGTCCGGATTCCTGCTGATAACGAAGTCCAGGTCAGGGGTGAAGACGGGATGGTTCCGTTCCTCGTTGTCGGATCCAGGGAGAGCCTTGGGAATATCCGGATGCTCCTGGAGTATCGTGTGTCATACCTGAGAGAAGTAGAGCAGCTACGACTTGAGAGGGATCAGGTCAACAGAAACCTGCAGGAAATGGAAAGAAGATGGCCTTCACCTTCAACTCGTGGTATTGAGAGGAGAAGAGGTTCGCTTAAGACTACAAGTCCTCAAGCTGGAGCTAATACAAGAAATAGGTCGCCTGATGGAAGAGGTAGAAGTAGCGATGCCTCAGTTAGCTCAGTGATGAGTGACCTAAGCAGGAGAACCTGTAGTAGACAAAATTAAAAAGGACTCAGACCAGAGAGGACGTATGGGTGCAAGAGAATTGCGACGCCGTACTGACCGCTGGGGATGCGGGTGGTCTGACAGGGGGGCATCAGCAACAGATGTGACAGAGTCGGAGGACAGACGCCTACCAAAGAGATTAGTAGCAGGGTCCGACTTAGAGAGACGGTTTGACTGGCAGAGACGACCGAGAAGGATCTCTGGTCGGGTAAAAAGTGTTCAACCCCACAAGTTTGAACAGAGGGGGGAGGTATGTGGTGTAATGACCCTGATGCAGCTAGGGGGCACTGTGTATGGCCCTCGGGATATGCATGGAGGCATGTGATGGATGGACGTTATGTATCACAGAGGTGGGTGGCCCTGTGATGGAAGCCTGAGCATGTTTTGTTCAGCAGATCTACTGCTGAGAGTTTTGCTATACATTGGGAGGCTTCCAGGTGACTTGGAGAGCTGGGCGGGTCCAGTCACCTACAAACCCACCCAAGGGGTATGTGTCTGAATACCCAAGATAAAGCCAGTATGTTTATGTGTATCAAAAGGACCTGTGGTGAGGTCATAACCATGTGACCTAACCATGTGATCCTGACCTCACCTGTGGGCGGGGTTACGGCTATGTAACTGAGTGTGCTTGGCACCTGTAAGAGAGTGTGTGGGAGTCTGCCAGTGTGGACAGACTTCCATGTGGGACATTACAGAGAGGACTCTGTGACTAAGGAGTGAGGCTCCAGGCAGGAGCTGAAACATTGAAGATTTGTATTGCCTGTTACTATGTGGTTTATGAAGCAATAAACCTAAGGACTTTTTGCATAAGAAAAGTGTCTCCTGATTTACCTCAGAAGCAGCTGAGTGAGTGAAACCTTACAGAGGGTTGAACCTGATCATCAGGAGAGTTGCAAATTTTTGGTGCTTTATAATCTGCATGACATTATTGTACTAGGTTTCCCTTGGTTACAGTCTCATAATCCTGTTTTGGATTGGAAATCTGTGTCTGGAACCAGTTGGGGCTGCCAATGTGTTAATGCCAACACTCCTGTTTTTTCTGCCTCTCCCCAGGCTCAAGATGTTCCTGACTTTTTGACTGATTTTTCTGATGTGTTTAGCGAAAGTAAATCTGCATCCTTGCCCCCCATAGGAGCTATGACTGCGCTATTGAATTAGTGCCTGGTAGTAAATTCCCTAAAAGTCACCTTTTTAACTTGTCTGTACCTGAACATGACGCTATGCGGTCTTATATCAAGGAGTCATTGGAGAAGGGTCATATCAGACCATCCTCTTCACCCTTTGGTGCCGTTTTTTCTTTGTGGCCAAAAAGGATGGTTCATTAAGGCCGTGTATTGATTATCGTCTCTTGAACAATATCACTGTGAAATATCAATATCCGTTACCCTTGATTTCTGACCTGTTTTCCAGGGTGAAAAGTGCTACTTGGTTTACCAAGCTTGACCTCATGGGGGCGTATAACCTTATTCGCATTAAGCACGGGGATGAATGGAAGATGGCGTTTAATACCCCAGAGGATCATTTTGAGTACCTAGTGATGCCCTTTGGGCTCACTAATGCTCCTTCCGTCTTCCAGTCCTTCATGAATGACATTTTCAGGGATTTTGTGGATAAATTTCTGATTGTTTATTTGGATGATATCTTGATTTTTTCCAATGACTGGGACTCTCATGTGAAACATGTTCGGACTGTGTTCCAGATTTTGAGAGAGAATGCTCTGTATGTGAAGGGATCAAAGTGTCTTTTTGGCGTACAGAGGATCTCATTTCTGGGATTCATTTTGTCTCCATCTATTATTGAAATGGACCCGGTCAAGGTTCATGCCATCTGTGATTGGGTCCAACCTACTTCATTAAAGGCTCATCAGAGATTCTTGGGTTTTGCCAATTTTTATCGTAAATTTATTGGTAATTTCTCTGTTATTGTTAAACCATTGACTGATTTGACCAAAAAGGGTTCTGATGTGGTGAATTGGCCTCCTGAGGCAGTCTCTGCGTTTCAGGAACTTAAACAGAGATTCACTTCTGCTCCTGTTCTACGGCAGCCTGATGTTTCTCTGCCATTTCAGGTGGAGGTTGATGCCTCTGAAATTGGGGCAGGTGCCGTTTTGTCCCAAAGAGATCCAGAGACCTCTAAAAGTAACCCTTGTGCCTTTTTCTCTCGAAAATTTTCTCCAACTGAACGTAATTATGACGTGGGTAATCGGGAGTTATTGGCCATGAAGTGGGCTTTTGAAGAGTGGAGACATTGGCTGGAGGGAGCCAAACATCAGGTGGTGGTCCTCACGGACCATAAGAATCTGGTTTATCTGGAATCAGCCAAGCGACTCAATCCTAGACAGGCCAGGTGGGCCTTGTTTTTCACACGTTTTAATTTTGTGGTTTCCTTTCTTCCTGGCACTAAGAATGTTAAGGCGGATGCCCTCTCGAGGAGTTTCCTTGCGGACTCTCCTGAGTTATCTGATCCTGCTGTTATTTTGAAAGAGGGTGTAGTTCTTTCCGCCATCTCGCCCAATTTGAGACTGGCTCTGGAAGGGTGTCAGGAGGATAAACCCGAGCGCTGCCCTGTTGGGAAATTGTTTGTCCCAGATCAGTGGAAAAAGAGTGTGATGTCTGAGATTCATTGTTCCGCGTTGGCCGGTCATCCCGGAATTTTTGGTACCAGAGACTAGGTGAGTCGGTCCTTTTGGTGGCCTACTTTGTCTCGTGACGTCAGGGAGTTTGTGCAGTCCTGTGGGACTTGCTCTCGCTCCAAGCCTTGCTCTCGCTCTAGTGGTTTGTTGATGCCATTGCCTGTGCCCAAGAGACCATGGACCCATATCTCTATGGATTTTATTTCCGACCTCCCTGTTTCTCAGAGAATGACCGTTATCTGGGTGATTTGTGATAGGTTTTCCAAGATGATACATCTTGTGCCATTACCTAAGTTACCTTCCTCCTCCGAATTGGTGCTTCTTTCAGCACGTGGTTCGTTTACACGGCATTCCTGAGAACATTGTGTCTGACAGAGGAGACCAGTTTGTTTCCAGATTTTGGAGGACTTTTTGTTCTAAACTTGGTGTTCAATTGTCTTTCTCCTCGGCTTTTCATCCTCAGGCCAATGGACAAACTGAGAGAACAAACCAGACATTGGAGACTTATCTGAGATGCTTTGTGTCTGCTGATCAAGATGACTGGGTCTCTTTTTTGCCTTTGGCTGAGTTTGCTCTTAATAATAGGGCAAGCTCTGCCACTTTGATGTCTCCATTTTTCTGCAATTTTGGGTTTCACCCTCAATTTTCTTCGAGACAGACGGAGGCTTCTGTCTGTCCGGGTGTTCACTCTGTTGTGGAGCGTATGCAGCAGATTTGGGACCAGGTAGTGGAGAGGTTGTCCCTCTCTCAGGAGAAGGCCTAGCGGTTTGCCAACCGGCATAGGACTGATGGTCCTCGGTTTAAAGTGGGGGACTTAGTCTGGTTGTCCTCAAGAAATATCCCTATGAGATTTGCATCTCCTAAGTTTAAGCCTAGGTTCATTGGACCTTATAAGATAATGGAGATTCTTAATCCTGTTTCCTTTCGTTTACTTCTTCCAGGGACATTTAAGATCCATAACGTGTTCCACAAGTCCTTATTGAAGAGGTTTGTCGAGCCAGTGGTTCCTATGGCTGCGCCTCCTGACCCTGTTTTGGTTGAGGGCAATCTGGAGTATGTGGTTGAGAAAATATTGGATTCTCGTTTCTCTAGACGGAAACTCCAGTATTTGGTTAAGTGGAGATGTTATGGTCAGGAGGACAATTCTTGGGTGTTTGCTTCGGACATCCATGCTAGGAGACTGATCCGTGCGTATCACAGAGCTCATTCTGACCGACCTGGTTGCACAAATGAGGGTTCGGTGACCCCTCCTCAAGGGGGGGGGTACTGTTGTGAATGTTTTAGAAATGAATTCTGAGCAGAGGCTCCCTCTGGTGGTTGCAAACAGTACTGAACCATTCAATGAGGATTGGCAATCAGGAATCACGGACTGTCTGGATATAAGGGAGGTTCCCTCCCATCATGGTTGCCGGTGATCAATTGTTCTTGTCTCAACTTTGTTTCCTGGTTCACTTGGAAGCTTGCTGAGTCTTGCCTCTTCTCCTGCTCTCAGATAAGATATTTTCTGTTTTTTGTTTTTGTGCTTGCCATTTGCATATTTCTATGCATTTCTGTGAGGTTGGCCAGGTTCCCCTCCACGGGGGGCTTGGTCTCCTCTCTGTTCCTCTGGAGCCACTGTTGTTTATTCATTTGCCTTTTCCAGTTTTTTCAGTGGCTGCGGCTTAGTTTTGTTACACCAGAGAACTAATTTAGGTGGTAGAGGTCGTGTGATCTCAGGTGTTTTTGCAATTAGTAGTGTTGTTTTTTTTTAGGGTTTTTTTGGATTGCAGTAAGTATCCTTTTCTGTCTAGGCAGATTGGGCCCCAGCGTTTGCTCATACTATTTTCTGTCTGTGTCTGTATTTCCTCTTGTCTAACCGCCATTACATGTTTGGGGGCTTCCTATGTTCTTTGGGGATCTGCTCCGAGGCAGATAGCTTTCCTCTTTCTATCTTTAGGTGTAGTTAACCTCTCAGGCTGTGACGAGGCGTCTAGGACCAACGTAGGAACGCTCCACGGCTGCCTTTAGTTGTGGTGGTTAGTCAGGTACTGCAATCCAGTAGATTCCAACCTCTCTGGTGTATTGCCGTTTTTGCCTGCTCTCCTCAGTTACCAAAACATAACTGTTTTCTGCCTTGCTGGAGTTAGTTCAGCCGGGTCTCCGGCGGGGACCCGTGCTGGACTATGTTTTCATCTTCCGCCGCTTGTGTCGGTCTTTTCTGTGTTTCTAAGTTCCCTGTTATTTCAGTATCTCTTTGTTTTGCGCCCAGTTCACACCAGAGTTTCTGATTTAGCGGGGGAGAGGTTGTGTGGCCTCAGTAGTTTTGCATACCTGACGTGTTGGAATTTTTCTCACCGGCAATATGTGTTTGGGGGCTATCTATTCCTTTGGGGCTCTACTCCGGGGCAGGTAGCCTTCCCTTTCTCACTTTAGGCTGTTAACTCTTTGGCTGTGTCGAGGCATCTAGGTCATCGTAGGTACGTCCCACGGCTAATTCTAGTTGTGTTGTCAGTTCAGGGGTCTGCAATCTGCTAAGTTACCAACCTCTCTGGGTGTCTATCCTATTTTTCTTGTTATCCTCCTCGGTTACCAAATCATAACAGAATCACCGGCCATACTGTAGATCTGTAAATTCTAGGGTACTCTAAAGAAGGAAAGAATAGTAAAAAAAAAAAAAAGGTTGTCAGAATTTTTTATATGTTTTTATCCTCTTTTTCTCTGGGGGCCGTAGGAGGATTTTTTTTCTTTATGGAGACTAAGCATTTGATCGTGTGGAGCAGCTAGCTGCTGAAGTTCGGGGAATTTCTGCCTATCTCGCTCAGTTGTCTACTGTAGAACCTAAGATCCCTATTCCTTATTTATTTTCTGAGGATCGGTCTAAATTTCTGAACTTTAAGAATAATTGTAAATTGTTTTTTGCCTTGAAACCTAATTCCTCGAGGAACTCTGTGCAGCAGGTTAAAATTGACACCTCCTTGTTGCGACCCTCAGGACTGGGCCTTTTCCCTGACACCTGGGGTTCCTGTTTTGGCTAATGTGGATGTTTTTTCAGGCTCTGGTGTTGTTGTATGATGAACCTAATGTAATTGATCAAGCTGAGAAAACCTTATTGGCATTGAACCAAGGTCAAGAAGCGGCAGAGTTATAGTGTCAGAAATTCCGAAAGTGGGCAGTCCTTACTAAATGGAACGATGATGCCCTAGCGGCTCTTTTTCAGAAAGGTCTGGGAGAGACCATAAAACATGTTATGGTGGGATTTCCTGTTCCCTCTGGTCTCAATGACTCTATGTCTTTAGCCATTCAAATTGACAGATGTTTACGTGAACGTAAAACTATGCGAGAGGTGGCGATGCCTTTCAAGCAGGCTTCTGAGCCCATGCGGTGTGATAGGGTTGTTTCTAGGGCTCAACGTCGAGAATTTAGAAGGCGTAATAAGTTGTTTTTTTTGTGGGGACGCCTCTCATACTATTTCGGTCTGCCCTAAGCGGGGAAAACGTTTGGCTCACTCATTTGTTTTGGGCAATGTACAGCCTAAATTCCTCTTAACGGTTACCTTGATCTGCTCCTTATCTTCATTATCTGCTAAGGCTTTTGTTGATTCAGGAGCAGCCCTGAACCTGATGGAGTTTGACTTTGCCAAACTTTGTGTTTTTCCCATGGTACCCCTGTGGACTCCTATTCCTTTGCAGGGTATTGATGCTACCCCTTTGGCAGGGAATAAACCCCAGTTTTGGACCCAAGTGATAATGCAAGTAGCCCCGGACCACCAAGAGAATTGTAAATTTTTGGTGTACATGACATTATTGTACTGGGTTTTCCTTGGCTGCAGACCCATAATCCTGTTTTGGATTGGAAGTCTGTGTCTGTGGTTAGTTGAGGTTGTCAATGTGTTCGTAGTGACACTCCTGCTTTCTCTACCTCTCCCCAGTCTCAGGATGTTCCTGACTATCTGGCTGATTTTTCTGATGTGTTTAGTGAGATTAAGTCTGCATCCTTGCCTCCTCACAGGAGTTATGATTGCGCGATTGAGATAGTGCTCGGTGGGAAATTTCCAAAGGGTCGTCTCTTCGATTTGTCTGTACCGGAGCATGATGCTATACGATCTTATATCAAAGAGTCGTTGGAGAAGGGTCATATTAGACCGTTCGCTTCACCTTTAGGTGCCGGCTTTTTAATTGTGGCCAAGAAGGATGGCTCATTGAGGCCATGTATTGACTATCGTCTCCTTAATAAGATCACTATTAAATAGCAGTATCCATTACCCCTGATTTCTGATTTATTCACCAGAGTGAAATGTGCTAGTTGGTTTACCAAGCTTGACCTTAGGGGGGCATATAATCTTATTCATATTAAGCATGGTGATGAGTAGAAGACAGCGTTTAATACTCCTGAGTGGCATTTTGACTACCTAGTGATGCCTTTTGGGCTCACTAATGCCCCTTCCGTCTTCCAATCTTTCATGAACGATGGTTTCCGGGATTTTGTGGACAAGTTTTTGATCGTTTATTTGGACGATATTTAGATTTTTTCCAATGATTGCGATTCTCATGTGGAACATGTTCGGATTGTATTCCGGATTCTGAGAGAAAATGCTTTGTATGTTAAGGGATCAAAATGTCTCTTTGGCTTACAAAAAAATTCGTTTTTGGGATTCATTTTGTCTCCGTCCGCTAATGAAATGGACCCGGTCAAGGTTCAGGCCATTTGTGATTGGGTTCAACAAACTTCCTTGAAGGCTCTTCAGATATTTTTGGGTTTTGCTAATTTTTACTGTAAATTTATAAGTAATTTTTCTGGTGTTGTGAAGCCACTGACGGATTTGACCAAAAAGGGCTCTGATGTTGTGAATTGGTCTCCAGAGGCAGTTTCGGCGTTTCTGGAGCTTAAGTGGAGATTCACTTCTGCTCCTGTTCTACGGCAACCTGTTGTTTTTCTCCCATTTCAGGTGGAGATAGATACTTCTGAGATTGGTGCAGGAGCCGTTTTGTCCCAAAGGGATCCTGTAACCTCTAAGATTAACCCTTGTGCCTTCTTCTCTCGAAAATTTTCCCCATCTGAATGTAATTATGATGTGGGGAATTGGGAATTATTGGCTATGAAGTGGGCGTTTGAAGAGTGGAGACATTGGTTGGAGGGAGCCAAACATCAAGTTGTGGTCCTCACTGACCACAAGAACTTGATCTATCTCGAATCAGCCAAGCAATTGAATCCTAGACAGGCTAGGTGGGCCTTGTTTTTCACGCGTTTTAATTTTGTGGTCTCCTTTCTTCCGGGCACTAAGAATGCTAAGGCAGATGCCCTCTCTAGGAGTTTCCTTGCGGATTTTCTTGATGTGACTGAGCCTACTACCATTCTAAAGGAGGGTGTGGTTCTTTCCGCTATCTCACTCAACTTGAGACTTGCCCTGGAGGAATTTCAGGGGGATAAACCTGAATGGTGCCCTATGGGGAAATTGTATGTCCCCGACAAATGGAGGAGGAAAGTAATGTCTGAAATTCATTGTTCCGCATTGGCTGGTCATCCCGGTATTTTTGGTACCAGAGATTTGATGAGTCGGTCTTTTTGGTGGCCTACTTTATTTCGTGATGTCAGGAATTTTGTGCAGTCCTGTGGACTTGTTCTCGGTCCAAACCCTGTTCAGGCTCTAGTGGATTGTTAGTGCCACTGCCGGTGCCTAGTAGGCCATGGACCCATATCTCAATGGATTTTATTTCCGACCTCCCTGTCTCTCAGAGAATGACTTATCTGGGTGATCTGTGATAGATTTTCCAAGATGGTCCATCTTGTACCACTGCCAAAGTTGCCATCCTCTTCCGAGTTGGTACCCTTGTTTTTTCGGCAGGTGGCTCGTTTGCACGGCATTCTGGAGAACATTGTATCTGACAGAGGAGTCCAGTTGGTTTCCAGATTTTGGAGAGCCTTTTGTTCTAAACTGGGAATTCAGTTGTCCTTTTCCTCTGCGTTTCACCTTCAGACCAATGGACAGACTGAGAGAACCAGACTTTGGAAACTTATTTGAGATGTTTTGTGTCTGCTGATCAAGATGACTGGGTCTCTTTTTTGCCCTTGGCTGAATTTGCTCTAAATATTAGGGCTAGTTCTGCCACTTTGATGTCCCCTTTTTTCTGCAACTTCGGGTTTCATCCTCGGTTTTTTTCAGGGCAGGTGGAGGCTTCTGCCTGTCCAGGTGTTGATTCCATGGTAGAGACAAAGCAGCAGATTTGGAATCAAGTACTGGATAAGTTGTCTCTCTCTCAGGAGTAGGCCCAACAGTTTGCCAACCGGTATAGGACTGATGGTCCCCGGTTTAAAGTAGGTGACATGGTTTGGTTGTCCTCAAAAAATATTCCTATGAAGGTTGCGTCTCCAAAATTTAAGCCAAGGTTCATTGGACCTTATAAGATTTTGGAAATCCTTAATCCCGTTTCTTTCCGTTTGGCTCTTCCAGGAACGTTTAAGAGTCACATTTTTCATAAATCTTTGTTGAAAAGGTTTGTTGAGCCAGTAGTTCCTATGGCTTCTCCCCCTGATCCTGTATTGGTTAAAAGCAATCTGGAGTATTAAGTAGAGAAGGCATTGGATTCTTGTCTGGCTAGACGGAGACTCTAGTACTTGGTCAAGTGGAAAGGTTATGGTCAGGAGGATAATTCTTGGGTGTTTGCTTCTCACATTCATGCCGAGATTGGTTTGCACCTTTCACTGGGCCCATCCTGATCAGCCTGGTGGCTTGGGTGAGGGTTCGGGGACCCCTCCTCAAGGGGGGGTACTGTTGTGAACACTTTAAATCCGGCTTCTGAGTTTGGGCTCCCTCTGGTGGTTGCTGCTGGTAATGGAGCTGGACTGGTTGACAGAAGTCGATCACCTGAGGAGGATGATTGGCGATCAGGTGTTACTGATTGGGGAGATATAAGTGAGCAGCCTGCCCATGGTTGTTGCCGGTGAATTACTTCTTCCTGAGCCTTCTGGAAGTCAGCTTGCTCCCTGCTGTGTCCTGCATCTGTTAGATAAGTTATTTGGCTGTTTAAATCTGTGGCATTTATTTACCTTTTGCTTTTCTCTGTTTTCTGCCTTGCTGGAGTTAGTTCAGCCAGGTCCCCGGCGGGTACCCGTGCTGGACTGTTTTTTATCTTCTGCCTCTTGTGTCAGTCTTTTCTGTGTTTCTAAGTTCCCTGTTGTTTCAGTATCTCTTCGTTTTGCGCCCAGTTCACACCAGAGTTCTGATTTAGCGGGGAAGAGGTCGTGTAGCCTCATTTTTTTTGCATATCAGACGTGGTGGAATTTTTCTTAGGGTTTTTGCTGGATTGCAGACAGTATCCTTTTCTATCCGGTTTTATCTAGACAGTTTGGGCCCCAGCATTTGCTTACTCTATTTTCTGTCTGTGTTTGTGCTTCATCTTTCTCACCGGCAATATATGTTTGGGGGCTATCTATTCCTGTGGGGCTCTACTCCTGGGCAGGTAGCCTTCCCTTTCTCTCTTTAGGCTTAGTTAACTCTTTGGCTGTGTCTAGGCGTCTAGGTCATCGTAGGTACGTCCCACAGCTAATTCTAGTTGTGCTGTCAGTTCAGGGGTCTGCAATTCGCTAAGTTACCAACCTCCCTGGGTGTCTGGTTGCCTAGCCTATTTTTCCTCTTATCCTCCTCGGTTACCGAATCATAACATCTCCCCATTTGTGTCCCAAATAAGCAACTATGTAATGTCCAATCATTAATGCTTTAATTTATCTCGGCACACAAAAGGCATAGGAATAAAAATCAAATTATGCTTGTGAGTTAATCTAGGGGAGGACTGATATAATCAAGTATTACTGGGTGGCTGATCTTCGGCATAACCGAAGCGTGGTGTAATCTCAGAGCATTTTCTAGATGGATGGAGGTTGAGAAGCTCTGGCTATCCCCAGTACACCCTAATTCCTACCTTTGGGGAACCTCTTCCAATCAGTTAGATTCAAACATGCTGGGCCCAACAACCTTTACCCAAACGATTTCGGATCAATGCTCCAAAAAGTCCCACTAACATTAGAACATTCCCCTTTGACTTCATTCCTATTTAATCCAGCGATACCGGATAGTCTGAGTGGTAATCAGACTGTTATGTTTAGGTAGCTGAGGAGGCAGGAGCAAAAAACTGCACAGACAGCCTAACACCAGAGGGGTTGGAAACTAATAGGTTGCAGACCCCTAAACTAACCGCACAACTAGAAGTTGCCGTGGGACGTTTCTACGGTGCCCTAGACGCCTTGTCACAGCCGGAGAGATAGCTATCCCTGAAGATTTAAAGAGGATAGCTAACTGCCCCGGAGTAGACCCCAAAACAATAGGAAGCTCCCAGACATATAATGGTGGTTAGACAAGACGAAAATACGAACACAGACAGAAAATAGATTAAGCAAACGCTGGGGCCCAAAACTGTCTAGATAGGACAGCAAAGAAGAGAATACTGTCTGCAACCCAAAAAACCCTAGGAAAAACTCCAACACTTCTGAATCCAAAAATACTGAGACCACACGGTCTTGACCACCTATATCAGATCTCTGGTGTGGACACGTAGCAACCCAGCAGTAAAATATCACAAGAACTGAGCAAATAACAAATACAAAAAACCAACGGAGACCAGCCAAAGCCCCCCAAAGGGGACCCAGCTGAAGACAAAAAGCAATGTAGCAAAAAGTAAGGAATTCAAACCACAGTAAAAAAAACTGAAAAAGACTTATCTGAATGCAAGCAGGAGACAGCAAATAGCAAGCTGAATTCCAACCTAGACCAGGAAGAACAATTGATCACCGGCGAGGATCATGGGAGGTCAGCTCACTTATATCAGGCCAGTCAGTATCACCTGACAACCACTTGTTAACTGCAGGTGTAGGACTCTTGGTGTTCAACATAGGTTCAATACCCTCAGCAACCACCAGAGGGAGCTTCAGCTCCGAAGTCGTCTCCAATACGTTCACAACAGACAAAGCCATGGTTTAACAAGCAGCTTTTCTGCTTTACAGATATAGTGGATATGCTCTCTAGAACCTTATTACCTTTTAACACGTTATATACCATGCATCATTTACCGGCTAACTCTCACTACAGACACTTGCAGATCAGACATCATATGCATTCTCTTTACTCCACCTTTATAGTCTCTTTCCCCACACATTATGAAAGATTGTGTAGAGCAAGTGTTTCAACCAAGGGCCTTATATCAGATATTTACCAGATGTTAATTAATCTTTCTCCAGTTGAACACCATAAATACTCTTATATGAGTAAATGAGAAGATTTTTGGGAGAACCGCTTCTACTCTGTATTTGGCAGGAGATCTGGAGAAACGCAGTCAAAACGTCTTCATGCTACACCTACATGGCAACCCAGTATAAACTATTCATGCTCTGGTATCATACGCCTTCCTTTCTCCATAAACTCAACCCTACCATCCCTAGTTGTTGTTGATGTGGGAATGCAGAAGGTAACCTGCCCCAAGGTGCCTGGGAATATGTCAAGTCCTTAATTAGTAATGAGACTGGCCACCAGATCCCTTTGGATCCAAAATTTTATTTACTCATTATATCATCATTTCAATTAGGTCAAGTCAGATAGCTTTTATTACATATAACAACGGCTGCCAGATGTTTGATAGCCTGTAAGTGGAAGTCAATTCATTCCCCATCGAACACGGAACTACAGTCGCGAATACAAGATATTTGAGGTATGGAATATCTCACTGCTACATTGAATTATACTATTGATCGTTTCAATGCAGTTTTGACTCTTTAGGACACGTATTGGGTTCAAGAGATTACTAATAAAGGCAGTGATAAGTAGTTGCTATAGATCATAAGTATAGGTTTTACTTCCTCCCCTCCCCTTCTGTCTGTGTCTTGTAGGGTCGGTGTTTTGGTCTACAGCTATATATTGATATATATATGTGTTTTGGTGTACAGCTATATATTGATATAAACTTATTACATCGTGCCTTATTACTTATTACTAATTACTTATTACATCGTGCCTTATTACTTATTACTAATTACTTATTACATCGTGCCTACTTAACATTGATGACAAATTTATTTATTGTTAGAAATTGAATCCATTTTTGCTGTTTTAAGAAGTATGTTCTCGTATTGAAGGATTTCCTTTTCTGTAATACTATTTTGAAAAATGTAATAAAATTCAATTGTAAAAAAAAATCCAATCAAGGATTTGAGGAAACTGTATAAAACTGAAACGTTTCTGTCGCAATGCAGGCACCCTTAGTCTCTACGACTAAGGGCACCTGCGTTGCGACAGAAACAAGTCAGGTTTTATATTGTATCTAGTGATGAGTGAACGTGCTTGGATAAGGTCTTATCTGAGCATGCTCGAGCGCTAACCGATTGAATTCGGCTTGCTCAAAAAATATTTTTGAGTCCCCACCGGTGCATGTCTCGTGGCTGTTTGACAGCCACAACACATGCAGGCAATCCCTTCATTTGTTTAGTGGTTTAGTTTTCCTGCATTGAGAAGGGGGTTGGACACGATGACACTGGAGGTCCCTTCCAACTCTAACATTCTATGATTTCAAATAAGAGATGAAACTTTCCAAGAGATTAATCTTTCCTTTTTCTGAGTATATTCAGTCACTGAACCTCATTCATGTACATGGATTAACTTTAGCTTTTATACATTGTGCACATTTTGTAATCTGCTCTTCCATGCTTCCTTCTTAGCACTGAGAATGCTTTCTAGGATCTTAATATTCTTTACAACATCCTCCTGATGGCTACTTGCCGGTTTAAGTACTTCTAATCTTTTTTAAGCCAAGGGCATTACTCTGTGATAAATGACAGCAGCAGTAACTGATGTGTGCCCTCAGTCACCTCACTAAAACTGCAGTTTTTCCATCTTTGGAGATCAGTTTTCTGTTCTTGGTGAGTAAAACTTTTTATTTTCAAGGTTTGTTTTTTAATTGGTAAAAGTCAGTGAAGAGCCTTATAGCACTGAAACAGTATGTCATTTTAATTAGACTATTTTGAACATTGACCTAATAAAACAACAATTCAATCTCGACTTTGTGAGATTGTATTCCAGTTCAGCCACAAAGAAAAACGCAGTACCAGATGTAGCTAACACAAATTAGGAATATACCTAGATAGATAGACAGATATCTTAAATGTGTGTATGCCTTCAGCTGTGGTGTCGCATCAGGCTAACAGAAATGTTAAATGCAAAAAAAATAAATTAATTCAAAAGGCTGCAATTTATATAAAAATCATCAAACATCAAAGTATCAGTTTTGCTAGGTACCCATGTACAGTACATGGTCTTTGAATGAACTCTGCAGAGAGATCAGGTGGAAAAACTGGGTTCAACCATCAAATCAATGCAACACTGTACATTATGCCACATAACTCGGGGAATAGGACTAGTGTGACATTCTCTTGTGAAGGCCTCCTCATGGCTTTGCCCACGTGATCTCCACCTATCATTGCGTCCAAGTCAAAAGTGGGACTGGTCGCTGAAAAGGACAGACCTCCACTCCATCCTGCACTGCTGCATTCCAGGCTCCGGTGTCCATCTGGAAACCATGTTGGCAATGCCATCCAGGGTAGTTAATAGGGGAACATGACACCAGTCCTAATTCCAGGATTATGGTTTGGAGTGCTATAATATACCCCTGTAGTCTTCATTCCAGGTACACTAACAGCTCAGTGTCACATTGATTTGGTCATTGAACTAGTGGTACTGCCATTTCTCTAAAGTGTCCCAGAAGCCATTCTTCAACAAGACAATGCCAATCTGCATGTTTTCTTGCCTAAGTGGCCTACCCGTCTTACCATGGCCTGCAAGGTGTCCAGACTTGTCTCTCATCAAGCACAGCTGGTGAGATCATTCGTTGGCATTTGCAAAGGAAGCTGCCATCAGCGGATATTGATGGTTTGCATGCACAAGTGCATTCAGCATGGCGGAACATTCATCACACAATCATTAATAACGTAACTGATAACATGACAAGGCATGTAAGTGCAGGGATTTTTGTGTATGGCGTTCATACTCAATACTGAATAAATCAAGATGTTTTGAAAATTTTGCTTCCATTTTTTCATCATTGTCATATCATTAACATGAAATCATAGTGATCCTATGATTTCTATTATTCCATGACTTTTTATTAGTTTTGCAATATTAATGTTGAGGAATGTGTTTTAATGGAGCACAACATTGCTATTTTTTGCAGAATAAAGAATACTTTCTTACAGGAAAAAATAGTGCAATGTGCTGCATTAGAGAAATATATAATAATGTATTATAAGTGTTACTACTACATACAGTACAGACCAAAAGTTTGGACACACCTTCTCATTCAAAGATTTTTCTGTATTTTCATGACTATGAAAATTGTAGAATTACACTGAAGGCATCAAAACTATGAATTAACACATGTGGAATTATACATTACACTTTACAAAAAAGTGTGTGAAACAGAAAATATGTCTTATATTCTAGGTTCTTCAAAGTAGCCACCTTTTGCTTTGATTACTGCTTTGCATGCAGAAAAGGTGAACGGATGGACTCTACATGCCTGGTTCCCGCCGTGAAGCATGGAGGAGGTGGTGTGATGGTGTGGGGGTGCTTTGCTGCTGACACTGTTGGGGATTTATTCAAAATTGAAGGCATACAGAACCAGCATGGCTACCACAGCATCTTGCAGCAGCATGCTATTCCATCCGGTTTGCATTTAGTTGGACCATCATTTATTTTTCAACAGGACAATGACCCCAAACACACCTCCAGGCTGTGTAAGGGCTATTTGAACAAGAAGGAGAGTGTTGGGGTGCTGCGCCAGATGACCTGGCCTCCACAGTCACCAGACCTGAACCCAATCGAGATGGTTTGGGGTGAGCTCGACCGCTCACCGCTTCAATTTTGAATAAATCCCCAACAGTGTCACCAGCAAAGCACCCCCACACCATCTCCTCCATGCTTCACGGTGGGAACCAGGCATGTAGAGTCCATCCATTCACCTTTTCTGCGTGCAAAGCAGTAATCAAAGCAAAAGGTGGCTACTTTGAAGAACTAGAATACAAGACATATTTTCAGTTTCACACTTTTTTGTAAAGTATAATGTATAATTCCACATGTGTTAATTCATAGTTTTGATGCCTTCAGTGTGATTCTACAATTTTCATAGTCATGAAAATACAGAAAAATCTTTGAATGAGAAGGTGTGTCCAAACTTTTGGTTTGTACTGTAAATATTATGCTTTACATAGGGACATAGATCATAGATGTTTAGCCTTTGCTGGTTTGAATTTACAAGAGAACCCTACATCATTTTTTTTCTGGGATCCCCCATAAATTCACCAGGAAAGGCTAAGCAAACAGCTGTGAGCTGTTATTAATAGTCTGGGAAGCAATTGGGATATTGTCAATTGTCCCAGCTTATTAACATCAGCCTCCAGCCGCGGGCTTTCCCTCTGCTGGTTATGAAAATTGCGTGGGAGCCCATATTTTTTAAATTGAATTATTTATTTCACACAGGAGGTACATACTGGGGACTGAATACAACTCCCATCATTGTCGTTTTGTCTCGCTGATCTCAGCACGAGTAGGAAACAATGATGAGAGCTGACTTCAGCAGCTGGCACCAGGGAACAGCGCGAACTATACCGCTTTTTCCTAGGCACCATTACATGTCATGATGACACATGGATGTCATCCGTGTATTATGAATGGGCACGTGTGCAGCACGCATTTTGTCCGTGATGTGCAAAAAAACTGACATGTCCGCACCACCATTGAATACAATGAGTGTATGTATGTTCATATTTATGGTCTTTGAAAAACGGACCGCATACGGCCATGCAAAACGGATGTGTGAAGGCCTAACACATTGGCAGTGCATTGAGTTGGTAGACATTGTTTATTTTCACACATGGGTAGGGCCATTGTATTGGTCTGGCATTCTTTACTTTAACACATTGGTCAGGCATTGCTTACTTTTACACATTGGTCAGGCATTGCTTACTTTTACACATTGGTCAGGCATTGTTTACTTTCACAAATTGGTCAGGCATTGTTTACTTTTACACATTGGTCAGGCATTTATTTTTACACATTGGTCAGGCACTATTTACTTTCAAACATTGGTCAGGCATTGTTTACTTTCACACATATCATTAAGTATATAAACTGTACTAATACTAACTGCCATGTTCATGAGAGGACATGAAGACATTTTGATTTAAACTTGAAAAAAAATCACAAATATTGATTTCATGTCCTACTGTACCTGCTTTTTTTCCACTAAAAACACTTCAAAAAACTGATGGCAATGTTTTTTGTTAATTTTTGACCCTTATTTTACTTTCACACTTGCGCCTTTTTTGCGCTGCGTTTCGAGCGCACATCAAACGCATTGAAAAAACGCGTGCAAACGCTTGTAAACGCTGCGATATTTTGTCGCATCAGCTTTCGCATTACGACCAAAAAACACAGCGTTTGCATGCGATTTCAAGTGTTTTTTCGGTGCATGGGTTGTCTACGTGTCACATTTCACAGGAGGAAAATCCTTGAAAAATTCTTGCAATAGACTCCACCAATGGGACACCAGTGGGCTTGTGTTATGGGAAATCTTTATATAGAGCCTGTTTACAGCAGAATTCTTCACATTTGCTTGCATTTGCCTTTGTGAACATGGATCTGCGCTGGAAGAGTTTTCACTTTAACTTGGATCTGGACATCGCGATGGCTCAGGCTTATGCAGTGGCTTGCCATGAAGAAAGGGAGAGACAGCGAAGACGGCAGTGGCGACGTTTGTGGGTACATCCGATTGTTGAACTCCGGGAGAGCCGTGGAGCGTGCCACACCCTCTATAGTGAGCTCCAGGCAAATCCCGAGAAATTTAGTGACTATACCCGGATGTCCCAAGAAACCTTCAGGGATTTGCTTGCTCGTGTCCACGAATTCATCCGGAGACAGGACACACAGCTCCGTCGTGCGATTCCTCCGGAGGAAAGGCTCCTGGTGACATTACGGTACGTAATATTGCTAAACCAATGCCTGCATAATTTAATTTGTTTTGCCATGTACTATTCCACAGCTGGCAGAATTATTGTTCTGCCATCTAGTAAACAAAGACCTGCAGAATTATTTGTATGCCATGTACTAAATTTTTTTTTGTTGTTCTTTTAATGTTTTGAAAAACCATTTACAATAACATATTTTTTTGTTCTTTCTCAGATTCCTGGCTACTGGAGAGAGCCTCTCTTCACTCCACTTCCAATACTGGATTGGAATCTCCACCTTGTCAGGAATTGTTGTGGACACCTGCCGGGCATTGTGGAATGTTCATTGTCCAGATTTTATGCCCCTGCCCACCACCAAAAAGTGGATTGAAATAGCTGAAAAATTCTGGACAACCTGCAATTTCCCCAACTGTTTGGGAGCGGTTGATGGGAAACACATCCGGAAAATCAAACCCAAAAGAACAGGCTCGGAGTACTACAACTACAAAAAGTACTTCTCTACAGTTCTCATGGCTATTGCGGATGCAGACTGTATGTTTGTTGCAGTGGACATTGGGGCATTTGTCCGTAGGATTGACTCACAGGCTTTTAAGAACTTGGACATGGGCCGGAGGTTGTATGGCAACCATTTCAATTTCCCCATGCCACGGCCTCTTCCCAATACTGAAGGTCCGCCACTGCCATGGTTGGGGATGAGGCATTCCAGATGTGCCAACACCTGCTCAAACCCTACTCCAGCCGGGACTCGGACCACACCAAAAAATTTTTTAATTACAGGCTGACCAGGGCCAGAAGAACAGTAGAATGTGCCTTTGGTATACTTGTTTCCAGATGGCGCATTCTGGGCACAGCCATTCATCTGAAACTGGAAATAGTGGATGAAGTCGTGAAGGCCTGTGTGGTTCTACATAATTTTGTGATGGCTAAAGAGCACCCAAACTTTGAACTTGATGATGCAGCTCCTAACCCATTGCCTGAATTCACTCAGCACCCTCTCAGGTCATCCGTTGAAGTTTGCCAAATGAGGGACCAATTTGCGGCCTACTTCATCTCAGATGTAGGATGGGTGGAATGGCAAGAACAAATGGTGTAAAAAAGTTTTCTGTTGTGTATGTTAATAAAATGGCAAAATGAAGAAAAAAAATCCAGCTCCACGACAAAGTGAAAAAGTAGATCTTTATTCACTTGATATATCAAGCATAGAGGATAAAAGTATCTATCAATGATAACGCATTTTTTTGCTGCTATCTATGCTGATACTTTTATCCTCTATGCTTGATATATCAAGTGAATAAAGATCTACTTTTTCACTTTGTCGTGGAGCTGGATTTTTTTCTTCATTTTGCCATGTTATACGTCTGACACAGCGGTTCCGTTCTCCGATCCCTGGGATATTATACTGGTGAGCTGGACTTTATTTTATGTTAATAAAATACCTGTTTTGATACCTGTACCGAGTGCACTCTGTGTTTTTACACTCAAATACAATAATCAACTGTCCAAGTTTACCAGTGAATTCATGATGCTGTGTTTTTTGTGCATCATGAATTTACTAGTAATCCTGACCAGGTGACTATACATACACACACACAAGTTGTATGACCTTTATCATCTCTCCAGTTTCGGTTCAATTTGCAGATACAGTGGAGATAAAACAACTAATATTTGTGTCACCTGGCCTGATGTTAGAAATAGTGATTTGGGGATGCATTAGCATCCGTCACTCTTTATTACACCTGACCAGGTGACTATAAATATTATTTGTAGTATCATCACTGTGGCTTGATTTTGAACGCAGACTGGAGAGATGATAAAGTTTATACATCTTCTACAATCCCCAGGCCTGGTGTCATGCTGAAGTGAGGTTCGCCCAAAATAACACATCCTCACTTCAGAATGTATCACACATGGTCAGGAGAACACATATATGAGTTATAAACTGCAGCATTGATACAGTATGCTTGAAATAAATGCAGACTGAAGCGACGCTGCAGATTAA
The DNA here is from genome assembly GCA_033576555.1 of Oophaga sylvatica. Classification (NCBI taxonomy): domain Eukaryota; kingdom Metazoa; phylum Chordata; class Amphibia; order Anura; family Dendrobatidae; genus Oophaga; species Oophaga sylvatica. The sequence goes on from JARQOD010000006.1 coordinate 98,003,221, forward strand.
AACTCATGTGTATTCACCTGCCCAGGTGTGATAGTAATGATACAAGGCCAGGGTATTGTACATATAACGTGTATTTTCACCATCATCTCCTCAGTTTATTCAACACACACGGAATAGAGGATGTGGTTAATTACAGAGTATATCTAGAATCCCTGGCCTTGTATCACAAAGAGTTAAATGATGGTAAAAACACATCATACTCATTTAACTTTTTATGATACCTGGCAAGGTAAAATAGATATGCCTTGCACTCAACACCATCCTCTATTCAGTCTGTGCAATATTAGCAGACAGAAGAGACTGGTGGGGAAAATACAAGTCATATATTTGTGTTTTTGACTACACATATCTCCAGGAATGACACAAGAAACATGTGTCATTCCTGGAGTTATGTGTAGTCAAAAACGCAAAGTGTACGGCGCAGTGTGTGTACGGCGCAGTGTGTGTAGGCGGCAAAAGAAACATTAATCAAACAGTATTTAGTAAAAGCAGAATTGCACATTTATTTTAAAACAAAAAAAATAATTCATTTTTATTGTGAAGGACGTTTGGGGGGATATTTTGGGGGTGTGGAGAGACAAGGAACGGCTGGAAAGCGAGGAAGGTGTTCTAGGGGAAGGGGCGACGAAAGTAGTGGGGGAAGGAAGATCAGGAATGGAAGTAGAGGCAGGTTGAGACACATTAGAAGGAGAGGGGGGATGGACAAACAAAGTCTTTTTTTTGGTCTTCTTTGGGGCAGGAGTCCCCTGCATGGACCGACTTCCGTGTGACCGCCTTGAGCTGGTGGACCGTGGCCTTGAGACGTAAAAGAGGGAATGTCGGTCACCTGTCTCATGCTCTGTGGTGGCGGTGCTCCTAGAAGGAGAACAAGTGGTAGCGGTGGTCCTAGGAGGAGAAGTGGCGGTGGTCCTAGGAGAAGTAGTGGCTGTGCTCCTAGGAGGAGAAGTGATGGCGGTGCTCCTAGGAGGAGAAGTGGTGTCTGTGCTCCTAAAATGGTGCGTAGTGGTGGCGCTACTCCTAGAAGGAGATGTGGTGGTGGTCCTTACAGGAGAATAGGTGGCGGTGGCCCAAGCAGGTACCGGTGTCTGTGGTGGTGGTGCTCCAGACAGGAGCAGCGCTTGCCATGGTGGTGGCGATGGTGGAGTGTCCAGCAGTACTCGGACTTGTGGTGGTGTAGTGGTGTCCGGCTTGACTCGGAATGCAGGTGGTTGTGCAGTGGCATGCAGCAGAAGTCGGTAGTGATGTGTGGCGAGTCAGTGGTGGCACAGTTGGAAATGCTACCACTGACTGCTGCACGTACTGATTCTGCTGCATAGCCTGCAAGTAAGCAGTGTTGCAGGCCTGCAACACATTCAGCTGTTGCTCAGGACTAAGGTGTTCCGCCATGCCCCGTTCAATTTTACTGAAAAAATGGTGCGCTGGTCTGCTGAGGTCGGCCTCCAGCCGATCAAGCAGCTGGTCGACAGAGTGGAAGCGGTGATCCATGTGGGTAAAACCCCGTTCCATGAGTGAAAAACCGCTTTCCACTCTGTCGGACATCGACTTCATACTGGCATGAAAGGCCTCGCTCAAGTGCATGAACTCGGGCAAGACATTCCTGTCCAAGGCCCTCTGCCGCTGGCGGGAAGTGCCCGCATAACCAGTGGCAGAGACCTGGGACAGGGGAACACCTGATTGACCAGCTTCCTGGTCACCAGATGTCCGTGTTGCTGACCTGCAAGTTGCTTCCAGGCTGTCGGATGACTGGGACGGGTCCGAGGTCATCCGATGAAGGACCGCTTCAGGGACAGGTTGCATGGTGTTGCTCCAGGTGCTGTGGAAAGAAAAGAAAAACATTACTATCATGCATTTACAAGAAGCATCAGCTGTGGAATAGAAAAGCACTGATTAAAAAAAAACAAAAAAACACATACGCTCTGCTGGTAAGGACCGGTCTCAGGAACGCCAACTCGCGATAATAACGATATTTTCATCTGGTCCTTGCCACTGAACCACTGCGAACCTGTCCCTCTGCAAGAACATCAGTGTTGAAGCGGTCCTTCATTGAGCGCCAACGTGTGCGGACTTTGTACACTGTTGGAAAAAAAAATTTATACAATGCACTCAGGGAAAAATCTGTCTCATCACACACACCTGAGTGAACATGGCAAACAGTCAATGCAGCATAAAAAGGAGATTTTTGTGTACTGACCGTAAAATCCTTTTCTCCAAGACGCTCATTGGGGGACACAAGACCATGGGTGTTATGCTGCTGCCACTAGGAGGACACTAAGCAATACACAGAGAAAGTTAACTCCTCCTGCAGTATACACCCTCTGTTGGCTCAATCCTGAACCAGTTCGGTGCCAAAGCAGTAGGAGCTCATAACAGAGTGCAATATGTCAACAAATCAAAGAAACAACGAGGCTACAGGCTAAACAAGGGTGGGAGCTGTGTCCCCCAATGAGCGTCTCGGAGAAAAGGATTTTACGGTGAGTACACAAAAATCTCCTTTTCTCCATCGCCTCATTGGGGGACACAAGACCATGGGACGTCCTAAAGCAGTCCCTGGGTGGGAAGCCATAACAGTAGATGAAGCCTCGTGAACCACACGCATAAAACGCTTAAACAGTCAACAGACAACTTACAGATGCGCAACAGCTGATTGCAGAATTTGTCTGCCAAGTGCCGCATCTGAAGAAACTTGAGCATGGATGTGGTAATGCTTGACAAAAGTATGAAGACTGGACCAAGTCGCAGCCTTGCACACTTGCTGTGCCGAAGCCTGGTGCCGAATGGCTGTCATGGGTGTATCGCCACGAGGATCGTCGCGATTACACACTCTGACTTCTCACAGCTGAGTTGCTGTTTCTTTGTGTTTGGTAATGAGGGAGTTAATTTTACCTAGCTCTTTGCTAAGACTAGGTCCAGCCTCGCCCGGCTGCTTTTGATTATGTTCTAATTAGCTTCCTTTATATAGCTGCCAGTCTGGGTGTTAGATGCCGGTGAAAGTATTCATGTAGTCTAGCAGACTGGATCGGTTCTGAGAATACTTAAGCTAAGAGCTCCTTAGTTGTTTTTACTCTTACAGCTTATAGTTTATCTCTGAGACCTTAGGTGTTCCTACTGTGTGTGAGTGTTGTATGTAAGACTTTATTTACTTTATTTCTTGTCTTTCTTGTATGTCTTTCTGTTCATTAACCGTTACCTGTTCATTCCCTTTGGTGGTAATCAGGGTCCTTCTTAGGACTAGATTACAGTTGGCAGGGATTGATAGGAGACAGGGTTTACGCTGGTGGCCTGGACCTCTGTACCTTTAACAGTACCTCCAGGTAGAGGGATTAGTTAGGACCCCAGTTTAGGGTCAGCATAGACCCCGGTCACCCTCTAGCCGGAGACAGTGTATAACGGATTCCGTATTGACCCACTGGACATTGTCAGGTAATTCTATGTTATCATATATCTATGCGCATGTTATATAGGATGTTGCCCTTTTGATATAGATTACTGACATCACATATATATATATATCTGCTACACAGCGTGACATTTTCACCGGCCATACTAAAGATTCTCCCTAGCTGTCATGGATCCAGTAGCCCAGCTGGCCCGGCAGTTGCAGGGGTTATCCATGGAGTTTGCAGACATTAAGTCCAAGGTTTTGTCCCCCCCGGAGCAAACCAGATCTGAACCTAAGGTTGCTCTCCCGGACAGGTTCACTGGTGGGCGGGACAAATTTTTTACTTTCCGGGAGGCATGTAAATTGTACTTTCGGCTGCGGCCTCGGTCATCTGGGAGTGAAGAGCAGAGGGTGGGAATTGTTATCTCGCTCTTACAAGGGGACCCTCAATCTTGGGCGTTCTCTATTCCTCCAGGCTCCCCAGATCTCCAGTCAGTGGATCGATTTTTTACTGCCCTGGGTCTGGTATATGATGATCCGGATCGAGTTTCCCTTGCTGAAACAAAGTTACGTAAAATGCGGCAAGGAAATCGTCCAGCGGAGGAATATTCTTCTGAGTTCCGTAGATGGGCAACAGATACTCAGTGGAATGACCCAGCTCTTAGGAGCCAGTTTTGTCAAGGGTTGTCTGACAAATTAAAAGATGTGTTGGCTCAGTATGATTCTCCTCCATCACTGGAGGCTGCTATGGCCCTCGCTATTCGCATTGATAGATGAATTCGGGGAAGACGCGAGGTAACTCCGCCTCCCGTGATGACTCCGCCTACTACTAAAGTCCCTTATACTGAGGTTCCCCTGGTCTGTTCTGAGGAACCCATGCAGTTGGGAGGGACATCTTTTTGTAGGAGAGAATCGGCGGTGCGCCGCAAGACTAGAAGGTGTTTCTTTTGCGGGAGAGAGGGACATTTGTTGGGGGGTGTCCATCCCGGGCCTCTTTGAGCAAAGGAGTTAACCTGTGAGTGTGTATTTCGTCCCCAAATCCCTCTCAGTTTCTCGTGCCTGCGGAGGTGGTGATTGGTACGAGAGTTGAGAGGATTTCTGTTTTTCTTGATAGTGGGTCTGGGGCTAATCTGGTGGACGCTCGGTTTGCCCAGGTGCATGGTATGCAACTGAGTGTATTGGCCAAACCGGTCCCTATAGTCTCTATTGATTCTAGACCTCTCGGTCAAGGTAGCTTGGTACAAGCTGTTCATAACATAGATCTTCGAGTAGGGGCAATACATAAAGAGCAATTGTCTTGTTATGTGTTGGAGGGTCTACCTACTCCTATTGTGTTGGGACTTCCTTGGTTGGCTAAACATAACCCAGTGATTGATTGGCAATCCAGAAAGATAAGCCAGTGGGGTGAATTTTGCAGGAATAACTGCATGAGCACGGTCATCGGTGCGGTTGTGCCTAGGACTTTGTCTCCTTTTCTGGAGGACTTTGGGGAGATGTTCTCAGAGGAGGGGTGTAAAGAGTTACCTCCTCATCGCGCATATGACGGCTCAATAAAGTTGCTTCCTGATGCCTTATCTCGTACTTTCCCAGGGGCCGGGAAGACGAATGATCCGGTTCCTATTCCTCAGGAGGGAGTTGTAGTGTCAGCTGTATGCTCTGAGCTTGAGGGGGAGGTATTGGGGGCTCAGGGGGACGCCCCTGTGGGACTTCCAGGGAGACTGATAGTTCCAGATCGGTTAAGACTGAAGGTTACGGGGAACCGTTACAAACGGATGGCTGATAGGGGGAGAGTTTTTGGTCTAGATCTGAAGGTGAACGATCTGGTTTGGTTGTCTACCAGGAATATAAAACTTAAAGTTTCCTCCTGGAGGTTGGGTCCCAGATTCATCGGGCCGTACCGGATCAGTTCCATAATTAATCCGGTGGCATTTCGTCTGGACCTCCCTCCTACGTTTAAAATTCATAATGTGTTTCACAAGTCATTACTTAAAAAGTATGTGGCACCAGTCATACCGTCACCTCTACCTCCTCCTTCAGTGGTGGTCAATGATAACGTGGAATTTCATGGGTCGAAAATAATTGACTCACGTCTCAGTTGCCGATCCCTTCAGTACTTGGTTCATTGGAGGGGGTATGGTCCTGAGGAGAGGACGTGGGTCCCTGCGTCTGATGTTAACGCAGATCGATTGGTTCGGACCTTTCACACAACTCACCCGGGCAGACCTGGCCCTGAGGGTCCGGAGTCCCCTCGTAGAGGGGGGGGTACTGTCATGGGTGTATCGCCACGAGGATTGTCGCGATTACACACTCTGACTTCTCACAGCTGAGTTGCTGTTTCTTTGTGTTTGGTAATGAGGGAGTTAATTTTACCTAGCTCTTTGCTAAGACTAGGTCCAGCCTCGCCCGGCTGCTTTTGATTATGTTCTAATTAGCTTCCTTTATATAGCTGCCAGTCTGGGTGTTAGATGCCGGTGAAAGTATTCATGTAGTCTAGCAGACTGGATCGGTTCTGAGAATACTTAAGCTAAGAGCTCCTTAGTTGTTTTTACTCTTACAGCTTATAGTTTATCTCTGAGACCTTAGGTGTTCCTACTGTGTGTGAGTGTTGTATGTAAGACTTTATTTACTTTATTTCTTGTCTTTCTTGTATGTCTTTCTGTTCATTAACCGTTACCTGTTCATTCCCTTTGGTGGTAATCAGGGTCCTTCTTAGGACTAGATTACAGTTGGCAGGGATTGATAGGAGACAGGGTTTACGCTGGTGGCCTGGACCTCTGTACCTTTAACAGTACCTCCAGGTAGAGGGATTAGTTAGGACCCAAGTTTAGGGTCAGCATAGACCCCGGTCACCCTCTAGCCGGAGACAGTGTATAACGGATTCCGTATTGACCCACTGGACATTGTCAGGTAATTCTATGTTATCATATATCTATGCGCATGTTATATAGGATGTTGCCCTTTTGATATAGATTACTGACATCACATATATATATATCTGCTACACAGCGTGACAATGGCCCAGGAGGCCCCCACAGACCGAGTGGAGTGTGCCTTAATCCCAGCTGGGATAGACTGACCTTTGACATGGTACGCCTCTTGGATCGCAAAACGGATCCATCTGGCTAACGTGGCCTTGGAAGCAGGAAAACCCTGCCTGCGTCCTTCCGGAAGCACAAACAGTGCGTCCGATTTACGGAAAGATGCAGTTCTCGAAATGTACCTTCAGTACGGTGAGTCGGCGCCGGACAGAACGAGGGAAGGAGTATTTCTTCATTGATATGAAAAGCCGAAACGACTTTGGGCAAGAAGGAAGGAGAAGTCCTGAGGACTACCTTGTCCTGATGAAAAATAAGAAAAGGAGGTTTACAAGACAAGGCTGCCAATTCCGATACCCGCCTGATAGAGGTAATTGCAACAAGGAAGACAACTTTACAGGAAAGAAGAGACAAAGGGACTTCCGGCAAAGGCTCGAAGGGGGATTCTTGTAACGCACTGAGGACCAGATTAAGATCCCAAGGCTCCAAAGGCTTCTTGTAGGGTGGAACGAGATGTGACACTCCTTGGATAAAAGTCCTGACCTGGGACTTAGATGCAATCCGTCGTTGGAAAAGTACGGATAAGGCGGAAATCTGCCCCTTGAGGGAAGAGAGTGCTAACCCCGAGTCTAATCCTGCCAGGAGGAATTCCAGAATGGAAGGGATAGAAAAGACCAAAGGGGAACGACCCTTATCCTTACACCAGGAAAAGAACGTTTTCCAGACACGATGATAAATGCGGACGGAAACCGGCTTCCTGGCATTGATCATTGTGGAGACAACTTTCTGAGAAAAACCAGCCTGACCTAAGATCCAGGCTTCAATGGCCATACCGTCAAATTCAGCGCTTTCGAATTGTGATGGTAAATTGGACCCTGCGAGAGAAGGTCCGGACGATCCGGTAACCTCCAGGGAACGTCTGCGACCAGACGCACCAGTTCGGCATACCACGGACGGCGAGGCCAGTCCGGGGCGACAAGAATGAGAGGAATGCCCTCCGCCTTGATCTTCCGAATCACCCTGGGGATTAACGGAAGAGGTGGAAAAATGTAAGGAAGGCGAAATTGACTCCAAGGGAGGACAAGTGCATCCGAGCCGATGGCATTCAGTCTGGATGCCATGAGATCCACATCCGGCATTCCCCAACGCTGGCAAATGATGTGAAACATTTTCGGGTGCAGGGACCATTCTCCTGAGTCTAAACCTTGGCGACTGAGAAAGTCGGCCTCCCAATTGTCCACTCCTGGGATGTGAACCGCGGAGATGAGCGAGCAGTTTGACTCGGCCCACCGCAGAATGTGCGATACCTCGAGCATCGCTGTTCTGCTCCGAGTGCCTCCCTGACGGTTGATGTACGCCACGGCCGTGGCGTTGTCTGACTGGATCCGGATGGGACGACCGGCCAGAAGATGATGGAAATGCAAGAGGGCTAGTTTGATAGCTCTGATCTCCAGGATGTTGATCGGGAGACCTGTCTCTGCAAGAGACCAGCGGCCCTGAGCCGTGTGGTGAAGGAACACCGCTCCCCATCCGAGGAGACTGGCATCGGTGGTCACTACCAGCCAATGGACAGGCAGAAAAGATTTTCCCTGATTCAGTGATGAAGCATTTGTCCACCATTTTAGCGAGTGTCTGACTCTGGGAGAAAGACAGTAGCGGCGACTTAAGGACGCTGGGTTCCTGTCCCAGGATGATATTAGCTCCTGTTGAAGAGGTCGGAGATGGAATTGAGCAAATGTTACTGCCTCGATGGAGGCTACCATTTTCCCCAGGACCTGCATGGCGAATCGTAGAGAGTGGGAGCGGCCTAGAGACAACAGGAGCACTCCCCGCCTCAGAGAAGCAATTTTCTCTGGAGGGAGAGATACCAACCCTTGGGAGGTGTCCAGAATCATTCCCAGAAAAGGAATCTTCTGAGAGGGAATGGGGGAGGACTTTTCCAAATTGACTAACCAGCCCAGGCGAGAGAGGGTGTCGATAGTGATCTCGACACTCTCTGCGCAGGCCCGAAAGGTCGGTCCTTTGATGAGCAGGTCGTCCAAGTACGGGAGGACCACCACACCCGAGAGTGTAAAATTGACATGACGGCCGCCATGACTTTTGTGAACACTCTGGGGGCGGTTGCGAGTCCGAAGGGCAAAGCGGCAAATTGAAAATGCTCCTCTCCGACTGCAAAACGCAGAAACTTTTGATGGCCTCTGAAAATCGGAATGTGTAGATACGCGTCTTTGATGTCGATTGACGCCAGGAATTCCTTTCTTTCTAGAGATGCGATGACAGAACGGAGAGATTCCATCCTGAAATGGCGGACTCTGATGAATTTGTTCAGCAATTTTAAATCCAGAATAGGACGCAAAGAGCCGTCCTTCTTGGGAACCACAAAGAGGTTTGAGTAAAACCCTTTGAATCTTTCCTTGTGAGGAACTGGGACGATGATCCCGCTGGTGCGAAGAATGTTCAAGGCCTGAAGAAAGGGAGTTGCGAGATCCTTGGACTTTGGGGGGCGAGACTGGAAGAAGCGTCTTGGGGGCAGAGATAAGAATTCGATCTTGTAACCGAAGTCTACAAGATCTCGGACCCACCGGTCTTGAACGACCGACCCCCAGACTTCGCGAAACTCCCCCGTCCCCAGCAAGGAGTCATTGGGAAGATAATTTGCGAGAGGAGGAGCTCTTGTTTCCCAACTGGGAAAATCTGTTTTTCCAGGGCTGAGAGGACCTGAAAGATGACTGTGAGCCCCTGTCTCTGCGAGAAGAAGTGGTGCTCGGGACGAGGTCGAAGCGGAGGACCAATTAAAGGAGGTCCGAAAAGGCCGGGAGTGGCTTTGGTACTGGGACCGAAAAGGCCGATTGATTCTGCGCTGGGGGAGAAATTTACTTTTGCCACCTGTAGCATCAGAAATAATCTGATCAAGGCGATCTCCAAAGAGACGCCCTGAATGATAAGGCAGCGAAGTCAAAGTTCTCTTTGAAGCAGAGTCTGCATGCCACTCTCGAAGCCAAAGGGACCTCCGAATGGCAATAGCATTGGCGGCTGTGAGTGCAGCGCAATTAGCTGCATCTAAGGACGCATGGACCATGTAGTCGCCCGCCCGAGTAATCTGATAGGCCAGATTACATGCCTCGGGGGGGGGAGAGGGAAATCATTAGTAGTCTTAACTAAATCCTCAGCCCAGGCCACCATGGCCCTCGCCACCCAGGTGGCCGCGAAAGAAGGAGAGAGAGATGCTCCAGCAGCCTCAAAAATTGATTTGGCGAGGTTGTCGATCTGTCTATCTGAGGGATTCTTAATGGATGAACCATCTGAAACATTGAGAAGGGTTTTTGAAGCTAAGCGAGATACCGGTGGATCTACTACTGGAGATTCGGTCCACTCTTTTGCTAGTTGTTGAAAAATGGGTATCGCGCTTTCAGGGACTTCAGTCCTGAAAAACGTCTGTCTGGACGATCCCTATGTCCCTGAACAATGTCCGTAAACTCTGGGTGGTTACCAAACACCTTGTGAGGGCGCTTAGCCCTTTTGAAAGAAATAGGATGATTCGGTTGAGACCCGGGTTCTTCGTCTAGCTTCAGGGTTTTATTAACCGCTTCTATGAGAGAATCTAAGGACTCTTGAAACTCTGGCGAGTTGGGGTCATCGCCTGTATCCGACTCGTACTCAGATTCATGATCACTGAGATTCCTAGGAGAGGGTGAGCGAGAGCCTGAGCTCGCAGATGCCGAACCACTAGATGGATTGGGGGATGCATTATGGGGCGTTTTCCAGACGGCCGCTTTGCTGATGCCGCGGGTCGGCCCCTGTCTAATGAGGTCTCTCTGAAGGCTAACGGGCCCCTTTGTGGAAAAGGGATGCCCTGGCTAGCAGAGGAGCCACGGAAGGTATCCAAGGCCCTAGTCAGAGAATCCATAGACTGTGCCAGAAACGCAGGCCACCCTGAAGGACCCGGCTCATTGGGATCAGGAATAGGTAGGGACTCCTGAATGGTAGTAGGGGGCTCCTGAGCAGTAGAAGCAGCGGGCTCTTGGGCACATGATGCACAGAATTGGGAACCATGCTTTGACGGCAGGGAAGCGTTGCATGAAGCGCAGGCTGCATACACCACAGTGTGGTTTTTGTCGGGCCTTTTAGATCCCTTTGATTGGGACATATTTTGCACCTGAGAGCCTGCTGCAGGGGAAGGGTTAAGCGCTGTGTAAGCTTACCCAGGTCCTGTGTCTGAGCCCACGAGAGGAAGACGAGGAGCTGAAGAATAGCCCTTTTGGTATCGCAGCATTGATCTGAGAGACCGGAAGATGGCTGCCGAGATTATGCTGTTTTGCGCTTCTCGTGGGTCACGAGAAGCGCCAGAAGACATGGGAGGAAAGAGCAGGAGAAACTAGGGAGGAGTTAAACACTCCCTGCCAATGGCCGGGTCCTGCACAGCGCACGATGTGGGCGGAGGCAACTAGGAGCGTGGTAAGCCCGCCCTCCTATTGAGGCCTAACCTGGTCTGAATCCGGGGCCTAAATTTGTGGCACCGGTCTTGCAACGCCGTTGAGATCGCAAGAGCTGCCGGCGCCGATCTTGCGACCTCGCCCAGATCGCAATCGGGGACGTAAATTTTTGTGACGCTGATCGTGCCACCCGAACGGGATCGCAAAGGCGGCTGCGACGGGGAAGAGACGGTAATCCAGGCGGCGGACAACGCAGCAGAGCATTTTGTGATGTACTCACTGCGGAGCCTCCTGGCTCGGAGTATCGATGGCTGGCGCGTCCATACGTCCTCGATCCACCATCCCTTTCATAGGGAGGCGGAGAGGGTTCCATTTCAATCATCCTAGCACCAGCCGCTTTCATTAGAGGTGGTGAGGGGTTAACTGTTCCCAAAAAATCCGGAGCGCGTCTTACAGCCGATAGACACAAGGGAGAGCGGCCCATTAGAGGGATCCGTCGCCCGATGGTAGCGTTGCAGGAGGGGGTACGTGGAGGCGACACTCCGCGTTCCCGCCTGTTGATGGTTTTGGGAGATCGGGATTTTTCCTACAAGACCCGTCGCCCTTCCAGATCATTGTAAAAAATATATTAAAAATAATATTAAGAATAAAAAATAAAAAATGGAAATAATCTTGAGGTCTGAAACCAGACCCTAGTGCCTCCTACAGACACTAAGCAAGAACTGGTTCAGGATTGAGCCAACAGAGGGTGTATACTGCAGGAGGAGGAGTTAACTTTCTCTGTGTATTGCTTAGTGTCCTCCTAGTGGCAGCAGCATAACACCCATGGTCTTGTGTCCCCCAATGAGGCGATGGAGAAAAAGCTATACAATGCACAGTGCAGTCACTATTGATACAGATGACACTGTTGTGTTTCCTGCTAGAATATATCTAGCGGGAAACACAACAGTGTCATCAGTAACAAGAGTGAATGCAGCATAAGAAAGCAGTACAATACACAGTGCAGTCACTGTTGAACCAGATGACACTGTTGGGTTTGCTGATAGAATATAGCTATCAGCAAACCCAACAGTGCCATCAGTAACAAGAGTGAATGCAGCATAAGAAAGCAGTAGAATACACAGTGCAGTCACTGTTGAACCAGATGACACTGTTGGGTTTGCTGATAGAATATATCTATCAGCAAACCCAACAGTGCCATCAGTAACAAGAGTGAATGCAGCATAAGCAATACAATAAACAGGGCAGTCACTGTTGAACCAGATGACACTGTTGGGTTTCCTGCTAGAATATATCTAGCAAGTAACCCAACAGTATCATTAGTAACAAGAGTCACTGCGGCATCACAGAGCATGGAAATACTTACTAAACGCCTTTTTGAGGTTTGGAGAGACGCTGTCCCAGTCATCCATCAACGCTGCGGCGACCTCGTTCCATAGCTGCCGGCTCACCACATTGTCCTTGTACTGCGGATCATGGCTGTCCCACAACGGGACACGCTCATGGACCTGGCAGATCAGGACCTCATTGTCCACATAGAGGTCCTTGTCGTGTTGTGGAACCTAGAAAAAACAAAAAAAACATTACAATCTTGGATATATTTCAGAAAGAGACAAAAAATAAAAAAATAAAAAGAGACATTCAAAGACTATATACTTACATTCCATCTCACCACCGGGACTTGTCTTGGCTGCGACTGCTCCCGATGTTCGGACTCAATCGCCGTGTCCGACGATGATGTCTGAAAAAGAAAAAAAAATATTTCACATTTGTAGATGCAGCAGCTATACTTACCCAAAGGCAGGAAGATACTCACATCACGCTCTGCTTGGGCCAGTTCTTGCCGGGATGGCGAATAATGTGATCCAGAAGAAGACATTCTGCAATAAAAAAAATACAAAGCTTTAGTACATATTACATTGGAAAGGACAGGCAGTCATTTGGTTTAAGAATACTCACATTGTTGTTGATGCAACTTGGATCCAAAGTTTCTATTGTCTTGGCTGTGTCTTCCAAGCAGTCCTTCAAGGCTGTGTCTTCCAGGCAGTGAGTGTCTTCCAGGCTGTGTCTTCAAGGCTGTTTGTTCGTCAGTCTGATAGTAGTAGTCTGTCTGGCACTGCAGACACCTTCTTTTATCTACACTCCCCACAAACAATGTTGCTTGTGTAGGGTTTGTTTTAGACAAGTGTCTAGACATTGTTTACTCAAAAATCGCGTGCGCGCAAAAGTGCTGACGAGCGCACAGCAATGCACCCGCCAGCGCCCCCATAGACTGTAATGCTATTTTTTTGCGCATAACATTCGCACGCGCTTTTTTAAAGTGGTTGGGCGGAACAAAAAAAAATGCAACATGTAGCGTCTAGCGCGTCTGGGCGCACAACTGGAAAATGCGCAGCGCACGACAAATGCTGATGAATGCGTGCAAGCGCTAGACCCTGCGCCAGCCATGTTAAAGGTAGGGGAACATTGCGCTTGCGACCGATAGCGCACGATGCGCTGCGCGAAAAAAACGCATGTGTGAAAGTAGCCTTACTCATTGCTTTCTATGGGTGAAAAAATGCAGCAAAAACGCTGAAAGAATTGACATGCTACAGTTTCTGAAAAAACAGCAGTTTCCAATTCAATGAGGAAAAAAAACAAAGTGTGCACATGAGATTTCTGATATCTTATAGCTTTTGCTGGTACTATAAAAAGCAGCTTTTAATTTGAACATAGCCTTACAATCATGTGGACTACAGTGGGATCAAAGTTGACCCCAGGAAGCTACTGGTACCACTGAATACCTTTTGAAATGGTACTTTTCATACACTACCTCAAAACAACATATTTTTTCAGTAAATTACTGTAAGGTTCTGTGTATCTGTTTCTGAAACTCAGTTTGTTCGTCGGCCATTTTGCTTTCTGTTTTGCTGCAGCTATCTTGCCCTCAGTTAAAATGGAGTTTTCCAGCTTGCATGTTCCCGCCCTGATTCTCTCCGTTTGCTTCTTAAACAGCCACACCTGAGCAATCAGTGCTTCAGAAGCTAGCCTGCAGTGAACCTGTGTTCTGACTCCTGAAGCCTTGGACCTTGTACTCCAGCCATTTCTACTGAGAAACTCTGAAGCACTTGTGGACTCTGAACTCTGCTCTTGAAAGCCTCACGTTTGCATGGACTTGCGGTAACATAGAAGAAGATCTGAATCTGTTGTGGAGAGTTATTGATGAACTTAGATAACTCTGGCCTGCTGTGTCTCCTGCTTCTGTGTTTGCAACCTGTGTGTTTATTTTTGCCAATTTGTATGAAGCAATACAAGACTTTCTTTATCAACCTGTGTCTCAAGTATTTTCATCGCACCCAAGCACAAGACGCTATATGAACTGTACCACATACATTACAAGATTCTGAAGCCAAACGTTAGTGTCTGCTGGGTCTGGAAAGGCTTGTCTGCTGTACTGTGGATATCGGATGTCCGGTTGTACTTTCTGTGATGACAGTGGTTGTGACTTCTCACAACCATTCCAGGTGAGCAATTCCCTTAAGTTTTCTTTTCTTCAGTGTTGCCACAGGTGAACACTATTGTTTTTTTTTTTTCTCTCTCCTCTTCTTCCAGTATCCTGTCTTAAAAGATCTGGAAAATGGAGGCCCGCATAAAGGAACTTTGTGGAGTGACTGATAATATCCTTGCAGATTTGCAGAATTTAAAGACCCGTTTTACAAATCTTCAGGACCTAAATAATCACAATTTGCAAGTGGTTGGACAGACTACTCAGGATTTGCGAGCCAGGATTGAGGTTCTGGAGGGGCAAGTCCAGGCTCCTGCCGTGGCCCCGAGTTCTGGGATTCCCAAGTTGCCCCCTTTTCGTTTTGGTGGTGAACGTGAAAAATTCAGGGGATTTGTTAATCAATGTAATCTTTTTTTTTCTGCACATGCTTCACAATTTCCTACTGAACGATCTAAGGTGCTTACTATAATTATGTTGCTTACCAACAAGGCTTTGATATGGGCAAACCCTCTGATTGAGACTGAGGATGATTGTTTGAATCACCTTGATGATTTTATTTCAGCCATGGGGCAGGTGTTTGATGACCCCAATCGAGGTGCAACAGCTGAAGCAGCCATGTTAGCTTTGCGCCAAGGTAAGCACTCAGTAGCTGAATATGCCTTGGATTTCAGGAGATGGGCCCTTGATACCACCTGGGACAATTCCGCCAAAAAATCTATTTTTCGAAAGGGGTTATCCCCACTAATTAAGGATGAACTTGCTCGTGCCGACCCTCCCACTGCGTTAGGTGACTTTATTAACTACTGCATCCGTATTGATACTCGTTTAACTGAACGCAGGCAAGAGAGATGGTTCGAAAGCAATCGTACTAACCTTTTCCTACCTTCCTCTCCAGCTAAGGAACCTTTGAATAGGATTACACGGGAACCTGAACCTGAACCCATGCAGGTAGACTCTTTACTACGACGGGTTAGTGATGCACGCAAGGAACATCGTTTTAAGGAGAATCTATGTTTTTATTGTGGTAAGTCAGGGCACTTTATTATTAACTGTCCCAGCCGTTCTCGCAAGACTACTGCAGCACTCATTCATTGTGAGTGTTGCGAGAGGGGATCTGTCAGGTCCGAGCCTCAGGCTCCAGAGAGAGCTGCAGCAACAGATCTTGATTTCTCGGACTTAAACTCCGTTACCTCTGAGGACGTTGACTGTGTAAATGCTGCCATCTTTCAAGTTTCCTCAGCGGTGTCCCAGCTGAGTTGTAAGAAAAACAATTCTCACTGTTTTCTTTCCATCAAACTCTGGGTTGACTCAGCCTGGGTGTCTAGCTCTGCCATGATCGACTCAGGTGCAAGTGGAAATTTTATGGATGTCTCCTTTGCTCTAAAACAGGGAATACGTTCAGTGAAGAAGGCTGCTCCAGTACAGATGGAAACTGTGGATGGCTCCCTGCTGACCTCTGGACCAGTGGATCAGGAAACAGAGCCTTTAAAGGTTCTTATGGGTAAAGATCATCAAGAGAAACTGTCCTTTATGCTTATCTCTTCTCCTCACTTTCCCATTATTCTAGGGCTACCATGGCTGCAGGCTCAGAATCCTACCATTAACTGGGAGACCAAGGAATTACACTTTCCAGAGAAACAGATGAGGCAAAAAATTTCAGCTTGCTCTGTTCCTAAAGGAACCATGTCAGTCCCTGAATTACCAGCTGTATACCAGGACTATGTGGATTTATGTGACAAGAAGAACGCTGACCAGCTTCCTCCTCACCGTCCATATGATTGTCCAATTGAATTATTGCCTGGAGCAGAGATACCTTTTGGTAAGATCTACCCCCTGGCGGGGCCCGAGCTGAAGGCTTTAAAAGAGTACATAGACGAAAATCTAGCCAAGGGCTTCATACGCCCCTCTTCATCTCCTGCAGGGGCACCCATATTCTTTGTAAAGAAGAAAGATGGATCCCTGAGACCATGCGTAGACTATAGGGAACTTAATAAGGTTACTATTAGAAACCGTTATCCATTGCCTTTAATCCCTGAGTTATTGGAGAGAGTGCGACATGCTAAAATTTTTTCTAAACTAGATCTTCGTGGGGCCTATAACTTAGTCCGTATTAGACCTGGGGATGAATGGAAGACTGCATTCAGGTCACGCTATGGACACTTTGAATATCTGGTTATGCCTTTTGGTCTGAGTACCGCCCCAGCCACTTTCCAACACTTGGTGAATGACATCTTCAGGGATCTCCTAGATACATTCGTGGTAATTTATTTGGATGATATTTTAATTTTTTCTAACTCCACAGAGGAACATCATGGACATGTGAGAATGGTCTTGGAACGTCTAAGACAAAATCATCTTTACATCAAGCTTGAAAAGTGTGAATTCCATAAGACCGAAATTCAATTTCTGGGGTATGTACTGTCTACACAAGGAATTAGTATGGATGGAAGTAAAACCCAAGCCATCAATGATTGGCCAAGTCCTAAAAATGTGAAGGAGGTACAGCGCTTCATCGGGTTTGCAAACTTCTATAGACGTTTCATTAGAAATTTCTCTGAGGTAGTGTCACCTATCACCCAACTTACCCGGAAAGAGTCTAAGTTCTCCTGGACTCCCCAAGCCCAGGAAGCATTTTCCCGTCTAAAAGATAAATTTACCACTGCACCTATCCTAGTACATCCCAACCCAGAGCTTGCCTTCATAATAGAGGTGGATGCTTCAGACTGTGCCGTGGGAGCTATACTCTCTCAGAGAACAGGTGAGAAGAATGTCTTGCATCCCTGTGCCTTCTTTTCCCAGCAGTTGTCTTCGGCTGAGAAGAACTACGATGTGGGCAATAGAGAGTTGTTGGCCATTATTGCCGCCTTCAAAGAATGGAGACACCTTCTTCAAGGAGCTGCACAGCAAATAGTCGTTCTGACAGATCATCGTAATCTTGAGTTTATCAGGTCGGCTAAGTGCCTGACTCCTCGCCAGGCTCGCTGGAATCTTTTCTTAAACCAATTTAATTTTATTATTTCTTATAGACCAGGATCGCGCAATGGAAAGGCTGATGCACTCTCTAGGATTTACTCAGCAGAGACACATCCAATTACTCCTCCTAAGACTATTCTTCCTGACTCTAGATTCCTAGGAGTGATTCATCATCAAGACCTAATTAAAGACATCAAGGAAGCATACCATGTGGATTCTTTTTTGGCTCAACCCCCAAGGGACGTAAGTCTTGTCTTTAAGAATGGTGTGTGGATTCTGGGACAACGTCTGTATATACCTGAAACAGTCAGATTGAGAGTATTGCAACTCATTCACGATTCCAAAATAGCCGGGCATAGAGGAATTCTAAAGACACAGGAATTTCTTTCTCGTTTCTTTTGGTGGCCCACTTGTAGGAAGGATGTTTTGGACTATGTCACTTCGTGTGAGGTTTGTGCAAGATGCAAAACACCTCGCTCTTCACCAACTGGTCTGTTACAGCCTCTTCCCACCCCGTCCCGCCCGTGGGGATCCATTTCTATGGACTTCATTGTGGAATTACCAACCTCTCAAGGGAAGAACACTATTCTAGTGGTGGTTGATCGTTTAACAAAGGCAGCTCATTTTATCCCTTGTGTCGGCTTACCCACTGCAAAACAGACATCAGATTTGATGATTAAAGATGTGTTTCGTTTACATGGAGTACCGGATGAGGTTATTTCGGATCGAGGGGTGCAATTCACTTCTAGGTTTTGGCAAAATTTCTGTGCAGCATTGGACATTAAAGTAAACCTTTCTTCTGCTTTTCATCCCCAGACTAATGGACAAACCGAACGAACCAATCAAACCCTGGAGCAGTATCTCCGCTGCTTTATCTGCCACCTACAGGATGATTGGGTGGATCTACTTCCATTGGCTGAGTTCTCTTACAACAACTCTCAGAGTGCCTCCACTAAACAGTCTCCTTTTTACTCTAATTTAGGTTATCATCCTAACATTCTACCACGATTTCCCATAGAGACGCCTTTGCCAGCAGTGGCTGAAAGAGTCACGACTTTACAGAAGAATATGGATCTTCTAAAGGAATCTGGAATCGGCTCAGGAAAGGTACAAGAAGGCAGCAGATAAATTTCGTAAACCTGCACCAGCTTTTAAGGTAGGAGACCTGGTCTGGCTGTCAACCAGAAATCTTAAGTTAAGGATTCCATCGTCTAAGTTGGGACATAAGTACATTGGACCCTATAAAATCAGTAAGATTATAAGTGCCGTTGCTTGTCGTCTTCAATTGCCCAGAACTATGAGAATCCACCCTGTCTTTCATGTATCCCTACTAAAGGCTGCGACACCCAATACGTTTCCTGGACGTTCTTCTCCTTGCCCTGACCCAGTGCTAGTCGATGGTCAGGAAGAATTTGTGGTGGAAAGGATTTTAGATTCCAGGTTGTATAGAAATCAGTTACAATATCTGATTAAATGGCAGGGCTACCCAGTGGAGGACAACTCATGGGAGCCAGTCAATAACGTTAATGCTCCTCGCTTGCTCCGTCAGTTTCATCAGAGGTACCCACACAAGCCTGGTCTGAGGTCATCCGGAGGTTGCCCCTAAGGGGGGAGTAATGTAAGGTTCTGTGTATCTGTTTCTGAAACTCAGTTTGTTCGTCGGCCATTTTGCTTTCTGTTTTGCTGCAGCTATCTTGCCCTCAGTTAAAATGGAGTTTTCCAGCTTGCATGTTCCCGCCCTGATTCTCTCCGTTTGCTTCTTAAACAGCCACACCTGAGCAATCAGTGCTTCAGAAGCTAGCCTGCAGTGAACCTGTGTTCTGACTCCTGAAGCCTTGGACCTTGTACTCCAGCCATTTCTACTGAGAAACTCTGAAGCACTTGTGGACTCTGAACTCTGCTCTTGAAAGCCTCACGTTTGCATGGACTTGCGGTAACATAGAAGAAGATCTGAATCTGTTGTGGAGAGTTATTGATGAACTTAGATAACTCTGGCCTGCTGTGTCTCCTGCTTCTGTGTTTGCAACCTGTGTGTTTATTTTTGCCAATTTGTATGAAGCAATACAAGACTTTCTTTATCAACCTGTGTCTCAAGTATTTTCATCGCACCCAAGCACAAGACGCTATATGAACTGTACCACATACATTACAATTACATTTTTTTGTCAAACAGATTTGAGACCTATAATAATAAATCAATGCAAAATTGAGTCTCGTAAGTCTTTCAAACAGCAATCATTCAGCAAACGTTTGGCAATTCATCAGCAGCACAATGGACATGAAAAGCAATTTCGGTGCCCACTTGTAGTGAATTCCAGGATCGTGCTCGTTGAGTTAGTATTTCTTCCTCTGATATGTCACAGCTGATTGTGACAAAGTTGCTGAAGTATAATCAGTTCTGGCATACACCAGCAATTTAATCACACCTTCAATCTGGAGGCTTCCAATTCAGCTTCCCGTTCAGGTCGGCCAGGGTATCTCGAGATCCATGTTTCGGATGATTACTTGTCAGACCTTCAGACTATTATTTTCACTTCTCTGCTCTGGAGTTATTTCAGCTCTGTGCTGTACAAAGTGTTAATGTGATTCACGAGCCAAGGAAAGACGTCTGTAGCTACAGGCTATCCTACAATTTCAGATCCATTCAAGGAAGCAAGTCATCAACTGCTGTGTAAAACTGTCTGTAGGGGCACATGCAATAAAACAGGGCTGCATGTATGGAAGTTTATGGCCATCTCCTCCATAGCTATTTATCACCCTACCTTCCCATTATTACCTTTTCCAAAAACTCATGAAATATATTAACATTTGAGAGTCCTCAGTGGTTGATAGGTCTTAACCGAAAAGTAATAAATAGCAAGTAGTGATGAGTGAATGTACTCGCATAAGATCTTATCTGTGCATGCTAGGGTGCTAACTGAGTGACTTTGGCGCACTCGAAAAATAGTCCCCGTGGCTGCATGTCTCGGAGTTGTTCGACAGCCACAACACATGCAGGGATTGACTGTTTGTTAGGATATCGCTTTGTGTTGCGGCTGTCGAGACATGCAGTTGCGGGGACTCGACAATATTTTTCAAGCACGCCGATGTCACTCGGTTAGCAAACGAGCATGCTCGGATAACACTCAGCACTCAGATATATCAGAAGTGATGCTTTTATTACAATGCAATGCAGCAAAAAGCAACGTTTCGACCCTGAGCCATGGGTCTTTCTCAAACCCAGATTGCAGACCTTTAATCGCAGCGCTGTGATAAGCATGTACTGTCACACGCGGTTTCAGGGTTAAAACGTTACTTTTTGTTGGATTGTATTATAATAAAAACATCACTTCTGATATACAGCTGTGCTCTAAAGTTTACATACCCTGACAGAATCTTTGCTTTCTTGGCCTTTTTTTTCTGAGTATATGAATGATAATACCCAACCTTTTTTTCCACTCATGGTTAGTGGTTGGGTGAAGCCATTTATTGTCATACTACTGTGTTTTCTCTTTTTAAATCATAATGACTACCCAAAATATCCAAAAGACCCTGATCAAAAGTTTACATACCCTGGTGATTTTGGCCTGATAACATGCACAGAAATTGACACAAATGTGTTTGAATGGCTTCTAAAGGTAACATCCTCACCTGTGACCTGTTTGCTTGTAATCAGTGTGTGTGCATAAAAGCTGAGTGAGTTTCTGGGATCCAGACAGACTCTTGCATTTTTCATCCAGCCACTGACGTTTCTGGATTGTGAGTCAAGGGGAAAGCAAAAGATTGGGAAAATACGAATTTTGGTAAGAACTTACCTGTAAAATTCTTTTCAGCAAAGGAAGCAAGGGGGACACTTCATTACTTCTGGGTAGGGCGGAGCCAGATAGTAGGACTAACCTCAGGTTCTAAAAATGGTTGTTGTCCGGCCCCTCCGGCTCTGGCTCCTCCTGCCGTACACTCTAGTTTTGTACACAAGCTAAGGAGAAAGAAATCACCAGCGGAGTGCCATAACCAATCTGAAAGGGTTCAAAAGACCAAAGTTATGCACATAACATGAATACCACACAACTCAAGTACCACTCACAAAACCTGACCACTGCGATGAGCTGGCGATGCCGGAAAGAGCCGTAGAGCGCTGACCTCAGCTCAGAAACTCACTTATCAGAGCGAGCCGCGCTGCATCTGAAACAACACCTTCTGCCTTATGGGAGGGAAAAGTGTCCCCCTTGCTTCCTTTGCTGAAAATAATTTTACAGGTAAGTTCTTACCAAAATTCGTATTTCAGCTGCAGATGGAAGCAAGGGGGACACTTCATTACTTCTGGGATGTCCCAAAGCAGTACAAAAACAAGGGTGGGAAAAAACCTTAAACAGGCAGAAGCCAACACCTTGATACATGCGCAACAGGCGCAACATAAACTTAACTAGAAGTTTTCAAAATACAGCCGCCTGAAGGACTCTGCGTCCTAAGGCCGCATCAGCGGAGGCACTGACGTCCACCTTATAAAACTTTGTAAAGGTGTGAACAGAACGCCAAGTCGCTGCTCGACAGAGCTGGGCTGCCGAAGCCCCTTGATGAAGGGCCCACGAAGAGCCCACAGCTCTCGTGGAATGAGCCCGAATATTAATCGGGCAAGGTTCGTCCATAACACGGTAAGCTTCCAAAATAGCTGACCGGATCCAACGAGCTATAGTATCTTTAGAAGCTCGTTGACCACGACGACGACCTGCTGGAATCACAAAAAGAGAATCCGACTTCCGGAAACTCTGCGTAACTGACAAGTAAAACTTCAATGCCCGCACTAAGTCCAATGAGTGCAAGGCCCGCTCCTTCGCATTCTTTGGTTCTGAACAAAGCGAAGGCAACACAATATCTTGATTGACATGGAATTGAGATACCACTTTAGGGAGAAAATCATGTCGCGTGCGAAGAACAACACGATCCGGGAAGAATTCCAAGAAAGGTGGCGAACATGAAAGAGCCGCCAACTCGGAAACCCGTCTCAAGGAAGTGACCGCCACTAGGAAGGCAACCTTCCAAGAAAGCAAAGAAAGATTAATAGCATCCATAGGCTCGAAAGGAGCACTTTGAAGAGCTTTCAAAACCAGATTAAGCCGCCAAGGCGACACAGGAGTTTTCCTTGGAGGAAACTGACTGGCTGCTCCGCGAAAAAAGGCACATACGTCCCTACGCGAGGCAATAGCTTTACGAAAAAGCACCGACAGGGCAGACACCTGACCCTTCAGGGTACTGATTGCCAAACCCTTATCCAGCCCGTGCTGCAAAAAAACCAACAAGTTGGGTAATGAAAATTTCTTTGGATTCCTGGAAGAACCCAAACACCATGAAAAGAAGGATTCCCAAATCCTGTAGTAAATCCTAGTTGTAGCCGGACTTCTTGACGCTCTCATGGTGGCAATGACCTTTTCTGAAAACCCTTGACGGGTTAAAATCTCGGTCTCAAGAGCCAAGCCGTCAAACGCAGAGACCTCAGGCCCGGATGACACACGGGACCCTGAGTGAGCAAGTCCGGTCGAAGAGGCAGAGGAAAAGGAGGCGCCGCCAGAAGCGACATCAGCGTGGAAAACCACGTCCTTCTCGGCCAATCTGGGGCTATCAGAATAGCCGGTACCCTCTCCAGCCTGACCCGACGTAACACAAGCGGCAGCAAGGATATCGGTGGGAACACATAAACCAGCTGGTATTGGCTCCACGGAACCACCAGCGCATCCACTTCCACCGCGGTCGGATCCCTGTATCTGGACATGAAAGTTGGTAACTTGGCATTGATCCTGGAGGCCATCAAGTCTACTTGAGGAGTCCCCCATCGGGAGCACAGAAGTGCAAAGATTTCCGGATGAAGACTCCATTCTCCTGAATCCATCCTCTCTCGGCTGAGAAAGTCTGCCTGGATATTCTGAACTCCTGGTAAGTGAATCGCAGAAATGGCCGGCACATGAGCCTCGGCCCATATCAGAATCCGAGATACCTCCGACATGAGTCTGGAGCTCCTCGTCCCGCCTTGATGGTTGATATACGCAACCGCCGTAGCGTTGTCCGTCTGAACACGAACTGGTAATCCGCTCAAAGGGACCGTCCAATGTTGGAGGCAAAGAAAAATTGCCCTCAATTCCAGGATGTTGATCGGTAACACCGATTCTTCCGGTGACCAAACTCCCTGAATCCAGAGATTGTTCCAAACTCCCCCCCAGCCCGTCAGGCTGGCATCGGTGGTCAAGACCGACCATGACAGGGGAAGAAAAGATTTTCCCAGGAAAAACCGTTCCGGACGTAACCACCAGTCCAGAGACTCTCGCACTTTGCGGGAGATTAAAACCCTGCAATCCAGTGTTTCCTGTGCACGATTCCATCTCTTCAAAATGAAGCTTTGAAGCGTTCTGCAATGGAACTGAGCAAACGGAAGAGCTTCCATCGAAGCGACCATTAACCCCAGAAGGCGCATACATCTTCGAAGGGATACTGTCGTTGAGGACTGCACAGTCCGTGCCAGACAATGGATACTGGTTTGCTTGTCCTTTGGCAGAAAAACGACCACTTTCGCTGTGTCGAAAATCATGCCCAAAAACAGGATTGACTGAGAAGGCTCCAGGGATGACTTCTCCCAGTTGATCAGCCACCCGAAATCCTCCAGGAGCTGAAGGGATAAATCGCGAGCCGTCACTGCCTCCTCCTTTGAGGATGCCACAATCAGAAGATCGTCCAGATAAGGAAGTATCATGATCCCTTGTCTCCGAAGCATTGCCATAAGAGGTGCCAGCACCTTTGTAAAAACTCGGGGTGCCGAAGCCAACCCGAAAGGGAGGGCCACAAACTGGTAATGGTCCTGACCTATGGCAAAGCGCAGAAAGCGCTGATGAGATCTTCCGATGGGAACGTGTAAATAGGCGTCGCGAATATCTATGGACACCAGAAAATTGTTCTGTGACAGGGCAGTCACCACTGAGCGAAGCGACTCCATGCGGAACTTTTGGGTGTAAACATGCCGATTTAACCTCTTGAGATCCAGAATGGGACGAAACTTTCCCTCCTTTTTGGGGACCACAAAGAGGTTGGAATAAAATCCCCTTCCCCGGTCTTCCGGAGGAACTGACACTACTACACCATTCTGTAGTAAGGAATCGACTTCCTGCCGCAGAGCGGTCAATAAGTCGGGATCTGACGGAATGCGAGACTGACAGAATCTTTCTGGAGGGCGAGAGAGAAACTCTATGAAATAGCCTGCCGACATTATTCGTGTCACCCAGGAGTCTGAGACGCGGGAGACCCAAACTGCTTGAAACAGGAGCAGGCGCCCCCCCACTCGAGAATCCTCGAGTGAACTTCTGGCGTCAGTCCGTTTTGGCGGGCTTTTTGTCAGATTCCCGCTTGTCATTGCGCGGGTATTGTTTCCAAGAAGCGTTAGACTTTTGGGAAGACTTTTTCCCTGAAAAGGTGGGACGACCCGATCCCCAAGAAGAGTGACCGGCTCGCCCCCTGCCACGAAAAAACCGCCGGTTACCGTAGGAACCGGTCCTGCCAAAAGCAGCCGTAGCTGCCCTACGCTGAGGCAACGCTGACTCCTTAGCCTTGGCCTTAGCAATCAATTCCGTGAGGTCAGAGCCGAAAAGCTGACCACCTTTGTAAGGCAAAGATAGCAAACCTTGTTTGGAGACCGCATCTCCAGTCCACTGTTTAAGCCACAACGCTCTTCTAACAGTGATTGTAGAAGCCTGAGCTCTGGATATTAGAGAAGCCATATCCAAAAGAGCGTCACAGACATATTGGTCTGATTCTTCTATTAACTTAATGATCTCATCTATTGCCTGTAAAGACGACCCATCTTGCAGGGATATCCGCAGGCGAGCTGTCCAACCCATGGAAGCTCTAGAAGCACAATAGGAAGATAAAGCCACTCTAAAGGCCTGACCAGCAGCTTCATAGCCGGCCTTGGCTGCCATCTCTGACTTTTTGTCCAGCGCATCCTGCAAAGTAGCTTTCCCTTTGACGGGAAGCATAGTAGCTTTGTTAAGCTTAGATAAAGAAATATCCACCTCAGGGGACGGAATCCAGCTAGCAAATAGGTCTGCTGGACAAGGATACAAGGTTTCAAACAACCTTGTCCCCTGAAAACGCTTATCTGGACAAACGCGTTCCTTTTCTACTTTCTTAGAAAACTCACTCATAGCTGGCATCGCTAAACGTGATCTTTGCGACCCATGGTACCATCTGGGTATACCTTCATCATCATTCATCTCCTCAGGTACTTGCAGTACCTCTCGTATGGCCCTGACAAAAGCATCTACACGGCCCGACAAGGAAGCAGAGTGCTCCTGAAAATCCTCTCTGCCCGAATCAGAACATTCTGTAATGTATGTAGTACAGTTCATATAGCGTCTTGTGCTTGGGTGCGATGAAAACACAGGAGTCACAGGTTTGATATAGAAAAGTCCTGTATTACTTCATACAAGTTGGCAGAAATAGTCACACAGTTTGCAGACACAGAAACAGGAGACACAGCAGGCCAGAGTAATCCAAGCTCAGCAATCACTCTCCAATACAGATTCAGGATCTTCTTCTCTGTTACCGTAAGTCCATGTAAACGTGGGTCTTTCAAAGAGCAGGGTTCAGAGTCCACAAGTGCTTCAGAGTTCCTCAGTAGGAATAGCTGGAGTACAAGGTCCAAGGCTTACAGGAGTCAAGTCACAGGTTCACTGCAGGCTAGATTCTGAAGCACTGATTGCTCAGCTGTGGCTGCTTAAGAAGCAAAGGAGAGAATCAGGCGGGAACATGCAAGCTGGAAACTCCATTTTGACTGAGGGCAAGATAGCTGCAGCAAGACAGAAAGTAAAATGGCTGACGAACAAACTGAGTTTCAGGAATATATACATAGAACCTTACATTACTCCCCCCTTAAGGACAACCTCCGGATGACCTCAGACCAGGCTTGTGTGGGTACCTCTGATGAAACTGACGGAGCAAGCGAGGAGCATTAACGTTATTGACCGGTTCCCATGAGTTGTCCTCCACTGGGTAGCCCTGCCATTTAATCAGATATTGTAACTGATTTCTATACAACCTGGAATCTAAAATCCTTTCCACCACAAATTCTTCCTGACCATCGACTAGCACTGGGTCAGGGCAAGGAGAGGAACGTCCAGGAAACGTATTGGGTGTCGCAGCCTTTAGTAGGGATACATGAAAGACAGGGTGGATTCTCATAGTTCTGGGCAGTTGAAGACGACAAGCAACGGCACTTATAATTTTACTGATTTTATAGGGTCCAATGTACTTATGTCCCAACTTAGACGATGGAATCCTTAACTTAAGATTTCTGGTTGACAGCCAGACCAAGTCTCCTACCTTGAAAGCTGGTGCAGGTTTACGAAATTTATCTGCTGCTTTCTTGTACCTTTCTTGAGCCGATTCCAGATTTTCCTTTAGAAGATCCATATTCTTCTGTAAAGACGTGATTCTTTCAGCCACTGCTGGTAAAGGCGTTTCTATGGGAAATCGTGGTAGAATGTTAGGATGATAACCTAGATTAGAGTAAAAAGGAGACTGTTTAGTGGAGGCACTCTGAGAGTTGTTATACGAGAACTCAGCTAATGGAAGTAGATCCACCCAATCATCCTGTAGGTGGCAGATAAAGCAGCGGAGATACTGCTCCAGGGTTTGATTGGTTCGTTCGGTCTGTCCATTAGTCTGGGGATGAAAAGCAGAAGAAAGGTTTACTTTAATGTCCAATGCTGCACAGAAATTTTGCCAAAACCTAGAAGTGAATTGCACCCCTCGATCCGAAATAACCTCATCCGGTACTCCATGTAAGCGAAACACATCTTTAATCATCAAATCTGATGTCTGTTTTGCAGTGGGTAAGCCGACACAAGGGATAAAATGAGCTGCCTTTGTTAGACGGTCAACCACCACTAGAATGGTGTTCTTCCCTGAGAGGTTGGTAACTCCACAATGAAGTCCATAGAAATGGATCCCCACGGGCGGGACGGGGTGGGAAGAGGCTGTAACAGACCAGTTGGTGAGGAGCGAGGTGTTTTGCATCTTGCACAGACCTCACATGAAGTGACATAATTCAAAACATCCTTCCTGCAAGTGGGCCACCAAAAGAAACGAGAAAGAAATTCCTGTGTCTTTAGAATTCCTCTATGCCCAGCTATCTTGGAATCGTGAATGAGTTGCAATACTCTTAATCTGACTGTTTCAGGAATATACAGACGTTGTCCCTGAATCCACACACCATTCTTAAAGACAAGACTTACGTCCCTTGGGGGTTGTGCCAAAAAGGAATCCGCATGGTATGCTTCCTTGATGTCCTTAAGTAGGTCTTGATTATGAATTACTCCTAGGAATCTAGAGTCAGGAAGAATAGTCTTAGGAGGAGTAATTGGACGTGTCTCTGCTGAGTAAATCCTAGAGAGTGCATCAGCCTTTCCATTGCGCGATCCTGGTCTATAAGAGATGATAAAATTAAATTGGTTTAAGAAAAGATTCCAGCGAGCCTGGCGAGGAGTCAGGCACTTAGCCGACCTGATAAACTCAAGGTTACGATGGTCTGTCAGGACGACTATTTGCTGTGCAGCTCCCTGAAGAAGGTGTCTCCATTCTTTGAAGGCGGCAATAATGGCCAACAACTCTCTATTGCCCACATCGTAGTTCCTCTCAGCCGAAGACAACTGCTGGGAAAAGGCACAGGGATGCAAGACATTCTTCTCACCTGTTCTCTGAGAGAGTATAGCTCCAACGGCACAGTCTGAAGCATCCACCTCTATTATGAAGGCAAGCTCGGGGTTGGGATGTACTAGGATAGGTGCAGTGGTAAATTTATCTTTTAGACGGGAAAATGCTTCCTGGGCTTGGGTAGTCCAGGAAAACCTAGACTCTTTCCGGGTAAGTTGAGTGATAGGTGACACTACCTCAGAGAAATTTCTAATGAAACGTCTATAGAAGTTGGCAAACCCGATGAAGCACTGTACCTCCTTCACATTTCTAGGACTTGGCCAATCCTTGATGGCTTGGGTTTTGCTTCCATCCATACTAATTCCTTGTGTAGACAGTACATACCCCAGAAATTGAATTTCGGTCCAATGGAATTCACACTTTTCAAGTTTGATGTAAAGATGATTTTGTCTTAGACGTTCCAAGACCATTCTCACATGTCCATGATGTTCCTCTGTGGAGTTAGAAAAAATTAGAATATCATCCAAATAAATTACCACGAATGTATCTAGGAGATCCCTGAAGATGTCATTCACCAAGTGTTGGAAAGTGGCTGGGGCGGTACTCAGACCAAAAGGCATAACTAGATATTCAAAGTGTCCATAGCGTGACCTGAATGCAGTCTTCCATTCATCCCCAGGTCTAATACGGACTAAGTTATAGGCCCCACGAAGATCTAGTTTAGAAAAAATTTTGGCATGTCGCACTCTCTCCAATAACTCAGGGATTAAAGGCAATGGATAACGGTTTCTAATAGTAACCTTATTGAGTTCCCTATAGTCTACGCATGGTCTCAGAGATCCATCTTTCTTCTTTACAAAGAAGATGGGTGCACCTGCAGGAGATGAAGAGGGGCGTATGAAGCCCTTGGCTAGATTTTCATCTATGTAATCCTTTAAAGCCTTTAGCTCGGGCCCCGCCAGGGGGTAGATCTTACCAAAAGGTATCTCTGCTCCAGGCAATAATTCAATTGGACAATCATATGGACGGTGAGGAGGAAGCTGGTCAGCGTTCTTCTTGTCACTAGAGTTGAGCGATACTTTCCGATATCCAAAAGTATCGGAATCGGAATGGTATCGCCGATACCCAAAAAATATCGGCGATACCCGATACCGATACCGGAAGTCCAATGTAAGTCTATGGGAACAAAATATCGAAATTAAAAAAACCCCATTCTTGCCTTGTAGGTTAATTGTACATGAAGGAAAACAACAAAGAGTAATGTAGAATGTATTGGGGGAGGTTGAGGAGACATTAAAGGCATAGATGTTTAACCCAATCCAATGGAATAGCATTAATTTTTTTTTTTTTAGGAAATAAGTTAGGATTGACGAAGAAATTGACAATGTTGTTAACCTTTTTTCTATTTTGGCAAATATGTATGTTTCACAACTTCCATGCTCTTCACCTTTTTAACTTTTGACACACTTTCTCCTTCATAATCTTCAGCAGCATCATCTTTGTCATCAAATTATTCTTCATTTTCACCTTCTTTATCTTCTTCTAAAACTTCTTGCTTTTCATGTTTTTGTTAACATTACTCATATTGTTCTTTTTAAACTATTATTCTTCTTCATATTATAGTCCTTCATCTTCTTCATCATATTCTTATTTGTGACATAGATTCCTGTACTTGTAATCTGTAAAAGTATGATTTTTTCATCGTTCCGTTCTTGCTGCCACAAAAGATTTAAATTACAACAGTATTTGTCCGTGTTCAGTTTAGCCTGCAGCATCAGGCATTTACCAGGGGCACCACGAGGAGGAACGGACTCACCCCCATACACTGCTTAGTCTTCTTCTGCTTATAATTTAGAGCATATATTTTGCTCTTCATTTTGGTCTTATACTTCATGTTCTTCTGCCTTTAGATCTTCTGCTTATTGTTCTTGTGTCTCTTGTTCTGTATCTTGTATTTGTAGCACAACCTTGTACCAGCTGATGTTACTGGGACACGGTTACTAAGCAGGAGGTACCTGTGCTCCAAAGCACTACCAAGGACCAGCAGACGTTGCTGGAACTCGGATACCGAGATGGAGGCACCTAGGCCAAAGGCACTGCGGAGAACCAGTTGACGGTACTGGAACCCGGACGGGTAGCAGAAGGTACAAGAGCCAATGCAAGTAACGAGGACCAGCTGACTGTGCTGGAACCCGGAGGGGCAGCAGAAGGAAAAGAGCCAATGGCACAACCGAGGACCAGCTGACGTTACTGGGACACGGTTACTAAGCAGGAGGTACCTGTGCTCCAAAGCACTACCAAGGACAAGCAGACATTGCAGGAACTCGGATACCGAGATGGAGGCACCTAGGCCAAAGGCACTGTGGAGAACCAGCTGACGGTACTGGAACTCGGACGGGTACCATAAGGCACCCATGAAAATGTAAGTTGACAGGCCGCAAACCGTCTGCAGTTACCAAATCACACAGTCCTACAGTGGGTGCTTGTCCTATTTTCACAACGGAAAGAGCCTTTATTTACATATCCCACAGCACACATAGGAATCACCTAAACTGCAGGCACCATAGAGTCGGATAACCGGAATGCAACATGACAGGACAACTTATTTGAGGCTAATTTACGTTGACACTGCCAGGAAACAGCTGTGGTGCTGTAACCAGGGTGGGCATGAGTCAGTACCCGTGCCAATTACTTCCGAGCAACAACTGGCGGTGTTGGAGCCCAGGGATGAGAGGAGGACAGGGTGGAGGCAGCATGACTTTTTGTCGTACACACAGCAGGGGAACAGCTGCCATTACTCAACCCCAGTAACACAGGAGCAAGTGTTGACTGTGCTAACAGCACTTACAGGCAACAACTGGCGGTGTTGGAGCCCAGGGTCCAATGCATCGACTTCAATTGCTTCCACCTCCTCTCAGGAACACAGCACTGTTGATCAACCATCTGTCTCTTCACCGCCTGCCAAATTGCCCAGTCAGTCAGAGAGTTCTGTACAGGAGCCAGCTGAGTCTCTGCTTCTGTTCTCAGAATCTGTTGGTTTGCAAACAGGGGCACAGCCAAGCAGCATTCTGGAATGTGAAGAAGAGGGAGTATGCAGTGATGCGCAACAGCTGTGTCTCTCTGAATCTGAAGAGGCGGGTGAGACAGTGCCGATGGTCAGCACACCGCAGAACGCATCTGATGATGATGAGACTCAGGTGCCAGTTTCTGTTGAGCATGGTGGTGGCCAGACCACCCAACAGCAGCAGGTGTTGGAAGAGGTTAGTGGAGATGATGAGGTCCAAGACCCAACATGGCGTGAGGAACAGGAGGTGGTGGTAGCAGCTCTGAGGAAGCGATTGCCCCAACGGTACAAACAGGAGGGAGAGTTAGGCTGCATACTCTGTTGCCTGTAGCCTCCATTTTGGCACCTGTTCGGATTTCTCTTCCAAAAGTCTAAACGGACGCTCCCAGGACTTGCACTGCGTGGTCCTTTTTTCACACACTTGCAGATGATATTTGCTATGTCAAATGCAAGCTGTGTAATCAAAAAGTAAAAAGAGGTAAAGTGTCAGTAACCTCAATACCACAAATATGTGTAAACATGTGCGGAGAAAACACGTAGTTGAGTTACAAAGACACACTGAAGATGTACAGTCTATAGAGAATCACTGCACAAGTTTAACTGCATATGTCATGGTTAAATTTGAAATTTTTATTGCACACTTGATGTGAAAAAAGAAAATAGCTATGAGACTACTGACTGACGTTTTGGGCAACGCAGTGGCCTTTATCAAATAGTCGCTGGAAGAGATAGAAAAATTTACAGTCAATGACAATGTATAATATATACAATATATACAATAAATATATAGGGTGAAGAATATATATACATAGGAATTAGGCAACATGTTAAACATTTGGGTGATACTGTAGAACACGGAGAATTATCCCTCTAGGGTATGCGGGTGGATAATGTAGTTTTTTGTTGATTTTTGGGAGTGTGTAGAAAACAGGGGTGATGGGGTATTGAATATTAAGGAATGTCATAGTCTTACAGTCTATGGTGATCAATTAAAGATGTTTTGTCAGGATACAATCAATTTTTTGACAGATGTAAAATGTAGGGTCACAATTGAGTTGTCTGTAGGTTAGGTTAACTGACAGTTGTCTATGAATTTCGGCAATAGATTGGGTCTTATTCATAATAACGATAGCACCCCCCTTATCTGCTGGTTTAATAATAATGTTGGGGTTATCTTTCAGAGATTTTATGGCTTGTTTATCTGTGGGTGTCAGGTTGTGGCGTATCGGGTGTAGGCCCAATCTCGGCAAACCATCCACGAGCACAGGCTCTGAATGCTGGCATTGCAAAACTCCTGTCCCTTGAAATGCTGTCATTCAGGCTGGTGGAGACTGACAGTTTACGGAACTTAATGGCATTGGCAGTCCCACAATACAATGTGCCAAGCTGATTTTATTTCAGCAGGCAAGCCGTCCCTGGTCTGCAAAAGCATGTTGTTGAGGTTAAAATTAAACATGCGCTACTAAACTCCGTCAGTAGCAATGTCCACCTGACCACCGCTGCGTGGACCAGTACCCATGGCCAGGGACGATACCTTTCCCTTACTGCCCATTGGGTCAATGTTGTGGAGCCGGGTACAGATCTTGCGAGTGGCGCTGTACGTGTTCAGGCAACTACAAGGATTGCGGGAATCAAGTCTGTACACATTGACTCCTCCTTCTCCATTTCCTCAGAAACATCGTTGCAGGAGCCGTCACGGTCTACCTCCACATGGACCCGTGAACGCTTAATAAGAATCTTTAGTTATATAGCGCCAACAGATTATGCAGCGCTTTACAGTTTAACAGTTTCAGAACACAAGTCATAAGTAACAACGTTACCAATACAATAATGAAAGCAATATAATCCGCACATGCTCGTGAGAGCTTACAATTTACAAATATGTGGGGGAGATACAAAGTACAGGTGTTTATATACAATGGTGTATTTAGAATGATGGCCCAGCCATTTTGAGGGAGTGAGGGATGGATGGAGATAGTGAATGGGCTACACACACACACTTACACATAGAATGACTTTGATTAGTGAATGTGATAGGCCGCTATGAAGAAATGTGTTTTGAGTGAGCGCCCGAAAACATGCAAATTGTGGATAGTTCTAATTTCTTGGGGTACAGCATTCCACAGTATTGGCGCAGCGCGGGAGAAGTCTTGGATTCGGGAGAGATGTTCTTTAGGTGTAGGTGGCAATAGCGGGCAACAGATTGTATATGGGAGGTGAAGGAGAGATTGGTGTCAAACATAACACCCAGACAGCGAGCCTGTTGACCGATATGAGCACAGACGTGGCCAAACGTCAACAGGCCGTCCTGAAATTAATTTCCATGGGGAATCAAAGCCACACAGCGCTGGAGCTCTGGAATGCCATAAAGCAAGAGAGCGACATGTGTATTTTGCCAGCGAATCTCCAGCCAGGCTTGGTAGTGTGTGACAATGGCCGAAATCTGGTGGCAGGTCTGGGCCTAGGCAACGTCACTCACATACCATGTCTGGCACATGTGCTAAACTTGGTCGTCCAGAGTTTTTTGAGGGACTATCCGGATCTTGATGCACTGCTGCACAAGGTCCGCCTACAGTGCGCTAACTTGCGACGTTCCACCATGGCCAGATCGCGCATTGCAGCTCTGCAACGCAGATTTTGCCTTCCTGAACATCGCATCATATGTGACGTACCCACCAGGTGGAATTCCACGTTACATATGTTGGAGCGGTTGTGTGAGCAGCAGCCAGCAGTAATGGAGTATCAGCTGCATCAGTTGCAATCAACTCGCAATTTGCGCCGTTCACTTCACCACTACTGAGTGGGCCTCTATAATAATAATCTTTATTTATATAGCGCCAACAGATTCCGCAGCGCTGTACAGTTTAACAGTTTCATAACACAAGTCATAAGTGACAACGTTAACAATACAATAATTAAAGCAATATAAGCCGCCCCTGCTCGTGAAACCTTACAATCTACAATGAGGAGGGGGAGCTACAAAGTACAGTTGTTTATATACAATGGTTTATTTACAATGATGGTCCAGCCATTTTCAGGGAGTGAGGGATGGATGGAGATAGTGAATGGGCTACACACACACACAGTTACACGTAGAATGACTTTGATTAGTGAATGTGATAGGCCGCTCTGAACAAATGTGTTTTGAGTGTGGAAGTAGGGCTGTTAATGGGGATGTTGAAGTCTCCAAGGATAACGGTTGGTACTTCTGAGGACATGAAAGTGCGGCAGCCAGGCAGAGAAGTGGTCAAGGAACTGTGTGGGCGAGCCTGGGGTCCGATATATTACCGCTACTCTAAGGGAGAGGGGACGAAAGAGCCTGATGGTGTGGACCTAATAATTTGCAAAATCTTAATATAAAATTTACATGTTACATATTTACATCTACTATAAAACATTTAACCATTAAGCCTACTTACAGAACAAGGAAGTGTAAAAAAACTTGTGCTTAAAAAAAAAGTGCAAATAAAATGTGAGAAGGGCAGTGTAACAAATAATTTAGGAAAAAGATAAACTAACATCAAGTGCTGTGTGCTGTGTAAGAGCCAGACACATTAACATGAAATCAGTCTGGAATAGCGGTGATTTTCTCCCCATAACCCGAGTAACATTCTGGGGAGAGGGGTGTAGAGTCAACGATCAGCAACTAGCTACGGTAGATCAAATACCTGAAAAAAAAAAAAAGGTTATTTAACATTCATAAGATATTTTTTTTTTTTTTGAAAAATAAAAATGTATTTAACATTCATAAGATACATTGTATTTAAAAAAAAAAAGAAAAATTTATTTAACATTCCTAAGATAAAAATTTTTTTAAAACATAAAAACTATAATACACAGCAGGATCTTTAGTAAAAACCAGACTTACCACTGTAACCTCTTAATCCTTGCAAGCTTCAACACAACGTTGACAAGGTACACAGCAGGGGTGGTCGGTCTCCTAGACAACGAGCAAACTCCTTCATGTTGAGAGAGGCCACCATCTCCTTAGCTTTCTGGTACTTTTCTGTGGGAATGAGCTTGTCTCCAACCAGCCAGGAATATCCATTGAATGGCACACCATGGTTTGGTATTAGCACCCAGTACCAAAAGTGAAGCCAACCACAGTTCCCATTTCTCATGAACTTTATTTGATATACTGGCTGGCCAAACATTAGTTTCTCACAAAGGAGCTGAAGACCCTGAGTGGCAGTAGGTGCAAGTCTCTCCAGCATGACCTGTTTGTTAGATATTTGCCGTCTACACCTAAAGAACATCTCTAGAATCCGCCCTTTTCTCACCATGGAAACAACAAAAACCCTCACTGTAGCATTGATCCACTCCCGCCTGGACTACTGCAATGCTCTATTACTTGGCCTCCCCATTACTCGACTATCCCCTCTCCAGTCCATCCTTAATGCAGCAGCCAGGGTCATCCATCTGGCTAATCGGTACTCGGACGCGTCCGCTCTTCGCCAGTCCTTACACTGGCTGCCCATTCATTATAGGATCCAATTCAAAGTACTGGTTCTCACCCACAAAGCTCTCCACAGTGCAGCACCCCCCTACATCTCCTCCCTCATTTCTATCTATCGGCCTAACCGACTGCTGCGCTCTGCAAATGACTTTCGACTAACCTCTGCAGTAATCCGTACCTCCCACTCCCGACTCCAAGACTTCTCCCGGCTGCGCAAATCCTCTGGAATGCTCTACCACAAGAAATTAGGACTATCCACAATTTTCCTGGTTTCAGGCGCTCCCTCAAAACACATTTGTTCAGAGTGGCCTATCACATTCAATAACCAAAGTCGTTCTATGTTTAAGTGTGTATGTGGAGCCCATTCACTACCTCCATCCATGCCTCACTCCCTCAAGATGGCTGGACCATCATTGGAAATGCACTATTATATATACACACCTGTACTTTGTATCTCCCCCACCTCATTGTAGATTGTAAGCTCTCACGAGCAGGGTCGGCTTATTTTGCTTTAATTATTGTATTGTTAACGTTGTTACCTATGACTTGTGTTTTGAAACTGTTAAAGTGTAAAGCGCTGCGGAATATGTTGGCGCTATATAAATAAAGATTATTATTATTATTATTATATCAGAGGGAGAAGAGGATTGGGCCTTGACAAGGTGCCCGATTGCATCTTAAGTCTTATTGAATGTTGGAGCCAGTCCACCGTACAAAAGCAGCCATAGAGTGTCCGGGTACCTGCTTGGATTTCGATCAAAATGAAGACTACTTTGATGTACATGTACACCAATTCGAGAAAAATGACAAGGATGAGGCAGTAAGACACGCTCAGCAGAGTACAAGCAGCATTGCTTGAAGAAGTAACTTGAGCGTGATCAAAATTGAATAAATTAAAATCTCAGACTACAGTGAACACAACTCTTAGCTGTGAAAGGGCTTTTTGTGTCCTTCTACAGTGTTTTCAACCAATGTATTGGATACGGATGGAAGCACGTCACACTATAATTTCAATTGAATGGAGCAGCAAGAATTACACTAAAGAAAAAAAAAAAAAAAAAGAGTGTGAGAGTGACATGTGCAGATGCCTACATACAGCGTTGTATGCCGAGCAAACTGCAGCGCGTCACCTGCACTCACACACACACCTTGCAGAGCTGTGAAAAAAACACTGCAAGGCAAAAGGAAGATGTACACAGCGGTTGGTAAAGTAGCCTGCCTAAAGCACAGTACACAAAATCGCAATCTCTAACTGTCCCTCAGAGTCAGCAGAGCAGCGTTCTGTCCCAAACTGAATTAACAGCACAGTGACGCTAAAATGGCGGCTTTATCCGACAACAATACCTTCCTTGTGTCACGGTTAGGGTAGCGTGTGTCTATTATATGAGTGTCTGTAAAATGTAACGTTACGCAGACTTATTCTGCCCTTGGGACGCAAAAATAAGACAGCAGTAATCATTTACTGTATAAAACTCCACCTATGCGCAACAAAACAAGCACGTTCCCTCTTACGGTTCCTGCGCTGACATGTGAGTAGGGAGTTTGGAGACGTTCCTGAATTTATCCCAGGTATCCAAGCATATCAGGCCGATAGGAGAGCATTAAAACCACCCACGGTGGTGACTTAAATATGGTGAATCGAACCAGTGAAGAACTGTAGGTCGATGCGAATGAATGTGCGATCACATGACACTCTTTTATAATAACCCTTGCTAGACACGAGTAACTTTGTAGACATTTGGACACACCTGAACCCAGATGGCAGTGAATATTCATTCTATTCGGCGCCACATGACTCTTGGTCCAGAATAGATTATATATTGCTAGCACAGGAGCTATTAAGGGGAGTGGAAGAGGCAGATGTGCACAGCGTAGCTATATATGACCACGCGCCCGTATCAGTGACCCTGCCAGATATGGTGCAGATGGGGCCAAACCAAACTTGGCGCTTCCCGACCTATTTGTTAATGGATGAGAAGTTTCGACATCATGTGAAGCAATGGTGTTTTTAATATGTAAGGGTTAATGGAGATACTAGGGATAGGCCGGAACTTTTATGGGCAGCAGGGAAGGGAGTAATGCGCGGGAAACTAATAGGTTATCAGACAACGCTAAAAAAGAAGATGGCGACAAACTACTCGCAGGCTAGCAGGATATTACGCGATAGGTACACGGCAAACAAGACAAGTTCATCAACACAGGTTAAAAATAGATGTAAGCAGGCTAAGGTTGACTTACACGTATGGGTATATCGACGAGAGAGAAGCAGTAATAACAATTATAGAGCCGATGTATATCGTTATGGTAGCAAATGAGGGAGACTATTAGCACGACTAGCAAAGGAAATCACATTCGTCATCAACATATTACAGCGTTAACGAATAAACATGGGATCATGAACACAGACCCTCGAACCATAAACACCATTCTACAAGAATACTACTCAGACTTATATAAGGTGGAACATACGGATAGTGAGGAGGGTAACACCTTTGTAGATGGAATACGGTTACCATCCATCACAAACTATCAGCTTCTCCTTTTAAAAAAACAAATTGAGGTGACGGAAGTGACAGCGGCGATAAGTTACTTTAAATACGGGAAAGCTCCAGGATCTGACGGGTTTACAGCCAAATTATTAAAATTATTGAGTGAGGATATCCCGTCCACATTGGTACGCACCTTCAATCATATATTGGAGACAGGAGGGTTGCCCAGCCATTCAAACATGTCACACATGAAGTTGCTACTAAAACCAAACAAACCTTCACATCTGCCTGGATCCTATCGTACATTCTCACTCATTGACCATTATATCAAGATTTTGTCCAGGATCATGGCAGATCTTTTGAGTAGCATTGTTCCTACGCTGATAGGGCGATCACAAGTGGCCTTTGTTAGCTACTTTGTTGGCTACTATCAGTCTCACTATGCATAACACATGTGTGCAGTGGGCAGTATTACCTTTGCCTTCGGTGGAGTAGGAAAACCCCTCTCCTATCGAAGTGTTAGTTGGGGAGATGGAAGATTTGACACCGGGACCTGAATTGTAATACTTAAATGTGACAGGTGACAAATTTGTTAAGGCGCAAGTCTGCGGCCCCTACGTTGAGTCTAGCCCGTGAAAATTTACTGGTTGTCAATGGGGAACCCCAACACCCCGGGCAGCTACAGTATTTAAACAATTAGAGCTGAACCAAGATTTGCTGTATCAGGTTTATAAAATACATGTTGAAATTTTTTAGCAATTGCTGCTACCGCAGTCATATCGGAGGTTGGTAATGGACTTAGCGCATGCGCATGTACTAGGGTGACATTTGTGCCAAAAGAAAACCCTACACAGAATTATACAACGGTTTTACTGGCTGGGGGTCTATCAAGAAGTTAAACGGTATTGTAACTCTTGTCGCATCGCCAGATACACAGTCCTCAGCCTCATTTAGTGAGTCCCTTGGTGCCATTAAAAATTTTAGAGGTCCAGTTTGAGAGAATACCCATGGATCTGGTGGAGCCGGTTAATAAATCAGCAAGGGGTCATCAACAGGGGCAATAAAAGGGGCACTGTGTGGGTCACCAGTTTTGAGCACACCCGAGTTCAAAAGAGAATTCATTGTCCAGACTGATGCGTCAGAGGTAGGTCTGGGTGCCGTGTTGTCTCAGGACTGGAGCTTAACGGGGAGGAGCATCCCATTAGTTTCCTGAGTCGAAAACTTACTCCATCAAAAAACAGAGACAGCATTGTAGAGAGAGAGTGCCTGGCGATAAAGTGGGCACTGGAGTCGTTGCACTACTATTTGTTGGGGATAACATTTTGTTTTGTAAATGATCATTCCCCTGTGACTGGCAGTGTTGTAGCCCAGGGAGTAGAGTTCAGGTGGTAGAAAGATGAACATAACAGGAGACTTGGAAAACGTTGGCAAACAGTTATTTAATCTGAAAACGGACAGGCAAATTCAGGTGAGATCCATGCCTTGTTCATTTTCAGAAAAATAAGCCGGTCTACATTGTCTGAGGATAGTCGCATGCGACGGTCTGTTAGTACACCACCTGCAGCACTAAAGACGCGCTCAGATAATACACTGGCAGCAGGGCAAGCCAGCACCTCCAAAGCATACCACACATCAAATACAAATATAACAGTAATAATAATATTATCAATAAAAAATGAAATTGCACACACAGTACACAGACACAGCTCATATGTGTGTATGAGAGAGTGTTTCTGTGTGTAGTTCATGCCTCTAGCCTAGAAGATCAGTCTTGCTAAAATCTTTAACACTGACCCCTGTTCTGTTCTTAAAATGGTGGATGCTGAACTGCTTCTCAGCCCCCTCATACACAATCATTATGTGGCACTGCTGGGCTCAGTCAGAGGCATCAGATTGAACTAGGCTGTCCTGAGTCATTCTCAATAGAACATTTTGTTCAGCAGTTCATCTAGTTCATTTAGTTCTGAGGTCACATGATGCATTTCCTATCAGCTCCCTCACAGGATAGGGTGGAGAAAAACTGAACTAAATGAACTAATCTTTTGAACTAATCTTTTCAGTGAACTAGTTCATGGTGAACTAATCACCAAAATTAACTAGATTTCCCATCACTATGGTGTACACCTTGGTGGCGCTGTCACAAAACTTCGCCACATTTGTAACATACAGCTCTTGCCCTGTGCAGAGGCGCTGCTTGTGCTCTCTCTTGTTGCAGAGGTGTCTACAATGCCTCGACGCACAGAGCTGCTTTGTAAAGCAGTAGCAGCAGCAGCGCTCTCGGCTGGAATGGAGAACATTATGGATTTCAACAGTGTGTCTTGGTCCTCCAGCATTTTACGGTCCCGGTTCAACGGTGTGATGAGGCTTTGTAAGTTGTCCCAGTAGCGAGGGTCTAGGAGGGTGTACACCCAATAATCTGACGTGGTGAGAATGTGGCCGATGCAGCGGTCGTTTCTCAGGCAGTGCAGCATGAAATCAACCATGTGCTGCAGACTCACAAATGGCCAACAAACGCTGTCCTCTGGAAGAGCGTCACACTAATAGATTTTTGTAAATTTAAAATAGAATAAAGCAGCAGCAATTTTTGAAAAATTACAAGGATGAGCCAGTGACAGACACTCAGCAGAGTACACGCTGCGGTGGTTGAAGTGGAGCGGGATCTACACTCCTACAAAAAAATGAAACCTCAGACTACAGTGAACACTGAAACACAACTGTTCACTTGCTGTGAAAGGCCTTTTTGTGGACTTCTATTATGTTTGCAAGCAATGTATTGTATTTTGATGGAAGAGCGTCACACTAATATATTTTTGTAAATTTAAAATAGAATAAAGCAGCAGCAATTTTGAAAAATTACAAGGATGAGCCAGTGACAGACACTCAGCAGAGTACACGCTGCGGTGGTTGAAGTGGAGCGGGATCTACACTCCTACAAAAAAATGAAACCTCAGACTACAGTGAACACTGAAACACAACTGTTCACTTGCTGTGAAAGGCCTTTTTGTGGACTTCTATTAAGTTTGCAAGCAATGTATTGTATTTTGATGGAAGAGCGTCACACTAATATATTTTTGTAAATTTAAAATAGAATAAAGCAGCAGCAATTTTTGAAAAATTACAAGGATGAGCCAGTGACAGACACTCAGCAGAGTACACGCTGCGGTGGTTGAAGTGGAGCGGGATCTACACTCCTACAAAAAAATGAAACCTCAGACTACAGTGAACACTGAAACACAACTGTTCACTTGCTGTGAAAGGCCTTTTTGTGGACTTCTATTATGTTTGCAAGCAATGTATTGTATTTTGATGGAAGAGCGTCACACTAATATATTTTTGTAAATTTAAAATAGAAGAAAGCAGCAGCAATTTTTGAAAAATTACAAGGATGAGCCAGTGACAGACACTCAGCAGAGTACACGCTGCGGTGGTTGAAGTGGAGCGGGATCTACACTCCTACAAAAAAATGAAACCTCAGACTACAGTGAACACTGAAACACAACTGTTCACTTGCTGTGAAAGGCCTTTTTGTGGACTTCTATTATGTTTGCAAGCAATGTATTGTATTTTGATGGAAGAGCGTCACACTAATATATTTTTGTAAATTTAAAATAGAATAAAGCAGCAGCAATTTTTGAAAAATTACAAGGATGAGCCAGTGACAGACACTCAGCAGAGTACACGCTGCGGTGGTTGAAGTGGAGCGGGATCTACACTCCTACAAAAAAATGAAACCTCAGACTACAGTGAACACTGAAACACAACTGTTCACTTGCTGTGAAAGGCCTTTTTGTGGACTTCTATTATGTTTGCAAGCAATGTATTGTATTTTGATGGAAGAGCGTCACACTAATATATTTTTGTAAATTTAAAATAGAATAAAGCAGCAGCAATTTTTGAAAAATTACAAGGATGAGCCAGTGACAGACACTCAGCAGAGTACACGCAGCATTAGTTGAAGTAACTGGAGCGTGATCTGCACTCAAAAAAAAAAAAAAAAATCACAGACTGCAGTGAACACTGAAACACAACTGTTCACTTGCTGTGAAAGGCTCCATTGTGGACTTCTATAGTGTTTGCAACCAAGGTATTGTATACGGATGGAAGCGCGTCACACTATTATTTCAATTACATGGAGCAGCAAGAATTACACTGAAGAAAAAAAAAAAAAGAGTCTGTGAGTGACACGTGCAGATGCCTACTGACAGCGTTGCATACAGAGCAAACTGCAGCGTCACCTGCACTCACACACACCTTGCAGAGCTGTTAAAACAACACTGCAGGCAAAAGGAAGCTTTACACAGCCGGTGGTAAACTAGCCTGCCTAAAGCACAGTACACTAAATCGCAATCTCTAACTGTCCCTCAGAGTCAGCAGAGCAGCGTTCTTTCCCTAACTGAGTTCACAGCACAGTGACGCTAAAATGGCGGCGGCGCCTTTTATAGTGCATTCTGACATCATTTCAGCATCCAATCACAGCCATGCCATTAGTTAACATGACCGCAGCAGTACAGGATGTGCCCACACTTCTTAGGATTCCTCATTGGCTGACTAAAATCACATTGTCTCTCAAAGAATTATGGGAACTTCCGATTCCGGTATACGATATTGAAAAAGTATCGGAATTAAGTATCGGAATTCCGATAACGGAATATCGGCCGATACCCGATACTTGCGGTATCGGAATGCTCAACACTAGTCATGGGCTTTCTGATAAATTAAAAGACGTTTTGGCTCAGTATGAGTCTCCTCATTCACTGGAGGCTGCTATGGCCTTAGCTATCCGTACTGATAGACGGCTTCGGGAGAGGGGTGAGGTAACCCCACTCCCTGTTGTTTCTCCACCTACCACTAAAGTCCCTTATGTTGAGGTTCCCCTTGTCTGTTCGGATGAGCCTATGCAGTTGGGAGGGACATCATTTCGTAGGAGGGGATTGGCGGTACGCTGCAGGACTAGAAGATGTTTTTTCTGCGGGAAAGAGGGACATTTTGTTGGAGAATGTCCATCCTGTGCCTTGTTGAGCCAAAAGTCGCCGGAAAACTGTTAATCCCAGGTTGTGTGGTGGACGACAACCTGGGAGTATGTATTTCATCCGCCAGTTCTTCTCAGTTCCTTGTACCAGTGGAGGTGGTGGTTGGTACGAGAGTGGAGAGATTGTCTGTTCTTCTTGATAGTGGTTCCGGGGCTAATCTGGTTGACGCTCAGTTTGCTCAGGCTCAAGGTATGCATCTGAGTGTATTGGTCAAACCGATCCCTATATTCTCCATTGACGCCAGGCCTCTCGGCCAAGGTAGCTTTGTTCATGAGGTTCATAACATTGACCTTCGGGTAGGGGCAATACATAGGGAACAATTATCTTGTTATGTGTTGGAGGGTCTACCTACTCCCATTGTGTTGGGACTTCCTTGGTTGGTTAAACATAACCCTGTGATTAATTGGCAGTCCAGAGAAATAAGCCAATGGGGTGAGTTTTGCAAAAGCAACTGCATGAACACAGTCATCAGTGCGGTCGTGCCTAGTACATTGCCTCCTTTTTTGGAGGATTTTGGGGATGTTTTCTCTGAGGAGGGGTGTCAGGAGTTGCCTCCTCATCACGTGTATGACTGCTCTATTAATCTCCTTCCTGATGCTAAATTGCCTAAAGCTAGGTTGTATAATCTTTCTGGTCCTGAGAGGCAGGCTATGAAAGATTATATTTCTGAAAGTCTGGCCAAAGGGCATATTAGACCTTCATCTTCCCCAGTAGCCGCGGGGTTCTTCTTTGTGAAGAAGAAAGATGGAGGCCTACGCCCTTGCTTGGATTTCCGCGAACTAAATCGGA
This sequence comes from Oophaga sylvatica, assembly GCA_033576555.1. Taxonomy (NCBI): domain Eukaryota; kingdom Metazoa; phylum Chordata; class Amphibia; order Anura; family Dendrobatidae; genus Oophaga; species Oophaga sylvatica. Next base: position 98,047,024 of record JARQOD010000006.1, read on the forward strand.
TTACTGTTCGAGATCCGTATCCACTCCCTCTTATTCCTGATCTCTTCAATCAAATTGTTGGCGCCAAATGGTTCTCTAAATTGGATCTCAGGGGGGCGTATAATCTGATTAGGATAAAAGAGGGGGATGAGTGGAAAACGGCGTTTAACACGCCGGAGGGACATTATGAGAACCTTGTCATGCCTTTTGGTCTGACTACTGCACCAGCAGTATTCCAACATTTTGTTAATGACATTTTTCGTCACCTTGTGGGGCTGTTTGTGGTTGTATATTTGGACGACATTTTAATTTACTCGCCAGATCTTGTGTCTCATCAGGAGCATGTGAGACAGGTGTTGCAGATCTTGCGAGACAATAAACTATACCCAAACTGGAGAAGTGTGTATTTGCCGTACAGGAACTTCAGTTTTTGGGTTTTTTGGTGTCAGCCTCCGTTTCCGTATGGACCCTGAAAAGGTGAGAGCAGTGCTTGAATGGGATCAGCCAGGGGATCTTAAGGCTCTGCAGCGTTTTTTGGGGTTTGCTAACTACTACCGGAAATTTATTTGTAATTTCTCATCTGTCGTCAAACCTCTCACTGACATGACAAGAAAAGGGACGGATTTTTCTAAATGGTCGGACAAAGCTTGCCAAGCCTTTTCCTCTTTGAAGAAATGTTTTGCTTCGGCACCCGTTCTCATCCAACCAGATGCATCTCAGCCGTTCATTGTGGAGGTGGATGCGTCTGACGTAGGGGTGGGTGCTATATTGTCCCAGGGTCCGTCCCCTGGTAAATGGCATCCGTGCGCTTTCTTTTCTAAGAAATTGTCGTCCGCCGAAAGGAATTATGATATCGGCAATAGGGAACTTTTGGCCATTAAGTTAGCTTTTGAAGAATGGCGTCACTTTTTGGAGGGGGCAGTCCACCCGGTTACCGTTATTACTGATCACAAGAACCTGTTGTATTTGGAATCCGCTAAGCGTCTGAATTCCAGACAAGCTCGATGGTCGTTGTTTTTTACCAGGTTTAATTTTGTCGTCACTTATCGCCCGGGGTCTAAGAATGTAAAGGCTGATGCCTTGTCTCGCAGTTTCCCAGGGGCCGGGAAAACGGATGACCCGAGTCCTATCCTTCAGGAGGGGGTGGTAGTGTCGGCTGTATTTTCTGAGCTTGAGGAGGAGGTGTTAGAGGCTCAGGGGGACGCCCCTGCAGGACCTCCAGGGAGACTGTTTGTCCCAAATCTGTTGAGACAAAAGGTTATTGAGGCACATCATAATTCTGCTCTAGCAGGACATCCAGGGAGTAAGGCTACTTTAGATCTCCTTTCTCGCCGGTTTTGGTGGCCTAATGCTAATAAAGATGTTATAACTTTTGTCGCGTCATGTGGGGTGTGTGCTCGCTCTAAAACCCCTCATACCCGTCCGTCTGGGACCCTTTTACCCTTGAAACTTCCGGAGCGTCCATGGACTCATTTATCTATGGACTTCATTACGGACCTTCCTCCGTCGTCAGGGAATACTGTCATACTGGTGGTTGTTGACAGGTTCAGTAAGATGGCACATTTCGTTGCTCTTCCTGCACTCCCTAATGCTAAAACTCTGGCGCAGGTGTTCATTAGGGAGATCGTTAGACTTCATGGGTTGCCTTCTGATGTGGTGTCAGATAGGGGGTCTCAGTTTGTGTCCAAATTTTGGAGGGCATTTTGTTTACGTCGGGGGATGCAATTGTCATTTTCCTCGGCTTTTCATCCGCAGACCAATGGTCAGACAGAGCGTCTGAATCAGAGCTTAGAGACATATCTCCGGTGTTTTGTTTCAGAGAACCAAGAGGACTGGTCTTCTTTCTTGCCTCTGGCAGAGTTCGCCCTTAACAACAGGCGGAGCGAGTCCACTGGTAAGTCCCCGTTTTTTGGGGCATATGGTTTCCATCCCCAGTTTTGTACTTTCAATGGGGGGGGCCCTTCTGGGGTTCCTGAGGAGGAGCGTTTCTCGTCGTCACTTGCTTCTGTGTGGAGAGGTGTATTGAATAATCTGAGTGCGATGGGGAACCGTTACAAACGTATGGCTGATAGGAGGAGAGTTTCTGGTCCAGATCTGAATGTGAACGATCTGGTATGGTTGTCTACCAGGAATATAAAACTTAAGGTGCCCTCCTGGAAACTGGGTCCCAGATTCATCGGGCCGTACAGGATCAGTTCCATAATTAATCCTGTGGCATTTCGTCTGGACCTCCCTCCTACGTTTAAAATTCATAATGTGTTCCACAAGTCATTACTTAAAAGGTATGTGGCACCAGTCATACCGTCACCTCTACCTCCTCCTCCTGTGTTGGTCAATGGTAACTTGGAATTTCAAGTATCAAAGATCATTGACTCACGTCTGAATCGCCGGTCCCTTCAGTACTTGGTGCATTGGAAGGGGTATGGTCCAGAGGAGAGGACGTGGGTCCCTGCGTCTGATGTTAACGCAGATCGTTTGGTTCGGACCTTCCACAGAACTCACCCGGGCAGGCCTGGCCCTGAGGGTCCGGAGGCCCCTCGTAGAAGGGGGGGTACTGTCATGTGTGCATTGCCACGAAGATCGTCGCGGTTGCACATTTTGACTTCTCACAGCTGATCTGCTGTTTCTTTGTGTTTGGCAGCTAGGGAGTTAATTCTGTCTGTGCTCGGTGCTGGACTGGGTGCAGTTTCTCCCGGCTGCAATTGATTATTTGTTGATTGGTTTCCTTTAAATTCCTGGTTGTCTGCTTGGGGAGTTGCCAGTGAAACCTTCATGCAGACCACAGATAGGAATGAATCTGTATAGACTTTAGTTGTGAGCTCCTTAGTTGTTCTAAGCTCAACTTGGTTAGAGTTTATTTCCCAGACCATTTATGTTCCTTTGGTGTATGAGTGTGTATGCAAGAGAGTGCTATCCTGTCTGTCTTATATGTCTAATCTGTGTATTTAGCTGAGATCAGCCCATATCCCTTTGGTGGTAGTCAGGATCCTTCTTAGGACTGATTACAGGGTTCAGGGTCTGATAGGAGACAGGGTTAGGTTGGAGACTTGGACCTCTGAACCATTATCAGTACCTCCAAGGTGAGGGATTAGTTAGGACCCCAGTTTAGGGTCAGGTTAGATCCCGGTCCACCTCTTTCCTGTTTCAGCTCATCAAGTCCTCAAGATTAACCCTGAGTTCAGCAGATATCGTGTCAGGTAAATCTATTCTATACTTACATGCTGATGTTGCTATACTAGTTGTTGTATAGAGTGTTGTTCCTGTATTAATAGTTTACTGACATTGTATACATATCATTAGACAGCGTGACATTGCGTCCTGTCAGGGATAGCCACCTCTTCCCCCGGGCCGGCAAGAAAATACAATGACCACCATTTAGGGAATACATTTCTGCCAGGGGAGAGGATGGGGTCCAGCAGCGCCGGTACCCCTGATCCTCTAGACATAAAGTCCAGGACCCTGTCCGAGTAAAATAATAAACTCTTCTGAGGTGATTTCTGAGGAGCTGCATTAGCAGCCGTCCTTCCTACTTGGACCTCAAGTCGAAACTGGAGTGTACGGCAGGAGGAGCCAGAGCCGGAGGGGCCGGACAACACCCATTTTTAGAACCTGAGGTTAGTCCTACTATCTGGCTCCGCCCTACCCAGAAGTAATGAAGTGTCCCCCTTGCTTCCATCTGCAGCTGAAAGGTAGTTTAACTGTATAACCATGAGTGGAGAAAAGGTTTTGGTGTTATCATTCATATTCTCTGAAAAAAGGACAAGAAAGCAAAAATTCTGCCGGGGCATGTAAACTTTTGAGCACAACTATATTTGAGTGCTGAGTACTTCGCATTATTACTTATACGGAGTGAAACCCTTGCTTGAGCACCACATCTAGAGTGCTGTATATCCATTTTTTAATACATGCTCGGATAACACCTTATCCGAGCACGTTCGCTCATCACTAATGGTAAGCTTTCCAGACGACTCAGATCTGAATACTGAGCCTAATGAAGAAAGAGACCTGAGTAGTCTCGAAAGCTTACTATTTGTTACCATCTTTATAGTTAGCCATTAAAATGTATCAACCACTGAGGACTCAAATTTTTATATTTTTCTATCTACTGGCTAAAACAGTACAAAGATATATTTTTCCTGTATCAAAAGACTCATTATAATTCATTTTCAGCCTAAAAGCCACTGCTGTACTTATTATTCATGTAACAGAAGAAGCATAGTCTCGCCACAATCAGTCCTCTTATACATTTTTGATCCATACAGCTCACCCTTGTCAATATATTGGGGAAATACTTATTTACTTTAGTGGTTTTATTATTTGTGATTCTGGCTGACAAAGTTATGTGTAAAGGAATCTTAAATTTCGCATTTCTCGAATCACATGATGATCAAAGGCTGTTTTGCTGTTTCTCCCCCATGCTTTACACGCAGTTTTGGAGTTATCTAACCTGCACAAAACATTCTACGCAATAAACATACATTGGAGAGCAGAGCTACAAAATATAATGATGTTAGTACAAGGCAACACATGCACAATAAAATGGTAACCAACTATGTCCAAAAATGTCTTTAAATGGGAATCCGAGTGATGGGAAATGTAAGAAGAGACCTGGCAGTGACACTCAACTATATTGCAGCAAAGGCAACCCCAGCATCTGGCAGAAGGTCTGATACTGCAGCATCCTGCGGTGCTGATGCTGCTAGCTCCAAGTCACTTTCCTCAGCTAGAAATAAAATCCATATACATTCTTGTTTACAAAATAATTTAATTAGAACACTACAAAATTATGTTTACACTTTAAATATCATAAAGAAAAAGAAAAGAAGAGAACAGGATTTCCGGATGCAGTAATTAAATTTTCCAGGATGTTATTTCATACAATAATGCTTTCAGCTGTCTTGCTTCATACGTTACGGTGTTCTTGCCAATGTGCATCTTCTCTTCTTCCAATGGTTGCTCGATTAGTGCTGGTATAGTTTTACCATAAACTGTAAAGGGAAAAGAATGAGTTTGGTGCATTCTTGTGTTAGTGTTCCGAGTGATACAATTACACAGATCACTGGTCACGCAGCACTCTACATAGCCCACAGTACTCTGGCTGGGCGGATGTCCCCATTTCAACCAGCTTTCTTTTGTATATTTTACTGGCTGACAAAAAGAAATATATGTAATGGGAACCACTGATGAACGCCAGTCTCGGTACAATAGCTGACTGAACACTGTAAGGAGCATCTGTCACAGGACCTCGCGATTAGAACTCATAGTCTTGATAACGCAGACATGAGAACAATTGTTTCCTGATGTATCATTACTGGTATGTCCATGTGTAGCTATGGGGCTCGCAGGGCATGTGCCCTAGAAACTGGGTGCCCCTTACCAACATACCACTATTAAAAGATTTCTTCTGAACATCCCTCATACTCTCTAGCACACTCTCTCTATCTCCACAACTGAAGCCTTCAAACGCAACCTGAAAACCAATCTCTCCTGCCTGCAATGACCCCACTGCCACCTCATACCGATAACGCTGTTCCAACCCACCAAGCTACTGTCTCTTTTCTTCATACCATATTGAAGAGGTCCCCAACCTGTGGCTTGGGAGATATATTTAGCTCTCAGGTCAATGATGTGTGGCTCATGGCTATCTGAAACATGGTGCAAAAGGTCTAGCAACCAGGCATAAAGAGGAGGTCTCCAGATGGTGACTTTTGTGAGCTGCTCTGCACAGAAGAACAGATCTGTATGTATGTATACTGGTCTGGTGGAGGGTATAGATACAGGAAGCTGGGGATATGGTGATACTGTTACTTAGAGGTTTTGATTAACCCCTTTACCCCGAGGGTTGTTTGCACGTTAATGAACGGGCCAATTTTTATAATTCTGACCACTGTCACTTTATGAGGTTATAACTCTGGAACGCTTCAACGGATCCCGCTGATTCTGAGATTGTTTTTTCGTGACATATTGTACTTCATGGTAGTGGTAAAATTTGTTCGATATGACTAGCGTTTATTTATGAAAAAAACAGAAATATGGTGAAAATTTAGAAAATTTTGCAATTTTGAAACTTTTAATTTTTATGCCCTTAAATCAGAGAGATATGTCACACAAAATACTTAATAAATAACATTTCCCATATGTCTACTTTACATCAGCACAATTTTGGAACCAAAATTTTTTTTTGTTAGGAAGTTAAAAGGCTTAAAAGTTGACCAGCGATTTTTCATTTTTACAACAAAATTTACAAAACCATTTTTTTTAGGAACCACATCACATTTAAAGTCACTTTGAGGGGTGTAAATGACAGAAAAAAAACAAAAATGACACCATTCTAAAAACTGCACCACTCAAGGTGCTCAAAACCACATACAAGAAGTTTATTCACCCTTTACGTGCTTCACAGGAACTGAAGCAATGTGGAAGGAAAAAATTAACATTTAATTTTTTTTACAAACATTTTACTTCCGAACCATTTTTTTTATTTTCACAAGTGTAAAAAGAGAAAATGAATCACAAAATTTGCTGTGAAATTTCTCCTGAATGCGCCGATACCACATATGTGGGGGTAAACCACTGATTGGGCGCACGGCAGCTTGGAAGGGAAGGAGCGTCGTTTGACTTTTTCAATGCAGAATTGGCTGGAATTAAGATCGGACGACATGTCGCGTTTGGAGAGTCCCTGATGTGCCTAAACAGTGGAAACCCCCCCAAGTGACACCATTTTGGAAACTAGACCCCCTAAGGAACTTATCTTGAAGTGTGGTGAGCACTTTGAATCCCCACGTGCTTTACACAAGTTTATCACGTAGAGCCGTTAAAAAAAATCATATTTTTTCCACAAACATGATCTTTTTGTCCCCAATTTTTTATTTTACCAAGGGTAAGAGGAGAAATTGCTCCCCAAAAGTTGGTGTCCAATTTGTCCTGAGCACGCTGATACCCCATATGTGTGGGGAACCACTGTTTGGGAGCATGGCAGAGCTCGGAAGGGAAGGAGCGCCTTTTGAAATTTTCATACAAAAATTGGCTGGAATTGAGATCGCACATCATGTCTCATTTGGAGAGCCCCTGATATGCATAAACAGTGGAAACCCCCAATTCTAACTCCAACCCTAATCCCAACCCTAACCACAAACCAAACCCTAACACACCCCTAAGCCTAATCCCAACCCTGACTTTAGCCCCAACCCTAACCCTAACGTTAGCCCTAACCCTAACTTTAGCCCAAACCCTAACCCTAATGGGAAAATGGAAATAAATACATTTTTTTTTTTCATTCTTTTTCCCTAACTAAGGGGGTGATAAAGGGGGTTTGATTAACTATTTATTGGGGGTTTTTATGTTTGGCAGCTGTCACACACTAAAAGACGCTTTTTGTTGCAAAAAATAGTTTTTGCATCACCACATTTTGAGAGCTATAATTTTTCCATATTTTGGCCCACAGAGTCATGTGAGGTCTTGTTTTTTGTGGGACGAGTTGACGGTTTTATTGGTACCATTTTTGGGCACATGACTTTTTTGATCGCTTTTTATTCTGATTTTTGGGAGGAAGAAAGAACATAAACCAGCAATTCATGAATTTATTTTGGGGGGGTCGTTTATACCATTCCGCGTGTGGTAAAATTGATAAGGCAGTTTTAGTTGTCGGGTCAGTACGATTACAGCAATACCTCATTTATATCATTTTTTATGTTTTGATGGTTTTATACAATAAAAACTATTTTATATAAAAAATAATTATTTTTGCATCATTTTATTCTGAGAGCTATAACTTTTTTATTTTTTCGCTGATGACGCTGTATGGCGGCTCGTTTTTTGCGGGACAAGATGATGTTTTCAGCGGTACCATGTTTATTTATATCCGTCTTTTTGATCGCGTGTTATTCCACTTTTTGTTCGGCGGTATGATGATAAAGCATTGTTTTCTTGCCTTGTTTTTTTTTTTTTTTTAAAGGGTTCACTAAAGTGGTTAACTAGTGGGACAGTTTTATAGGGCGAGTTGTTACGGACGTGGCGACACTAAATATGTGTACTTTTATTTTTTTATTTATTTAGGGATTTTTAAAAAAATATTTTTACACAGTATATTTTTTTTTCACATTTTTACATTTGTCCCAGGGTGGGACATTACTATATAATGTCAGATCGCTGATCTGACACTTTGCACAGCACTGTGTCAGATCAGCGATCTGACAGGCAGTGCAGGAGGCTTGCTGGCGCCTGCTCTCAGCAGGCACTGACAAGCCACCTACCTGCAGGACCCGGAAGGACCCCGCGGCCATCTTGGATCCGAGGGCCTGCAGGGAGGAGGCCCTCGGAACAACGCGATCACATCGCGCTGTTCTGAGGGTCTCAGGGAAGCACGCAGGGAGTCCCCTCCCTACCCGATGCTTCCCTATGCCACCGGAACGCTGCGATCATATTTGATTGCAGTGTGCCGGGGGTTAAAGTGTTGGGAGCTCCCGTCAGAGCTCTGCCATGCGCCCAAACAGTGGTTTACCCCCACATATGGGGCATCAGCGTACTCAGGACAAATTGCACAACAACTTTAGGGGTCTAATTTCTCCTGGTACCATTGGGAAAATTAAAAATGGGGGCTAAAAAATAATTTTTGAGGAAAAAAAAATTATTTTTTATTTTCACGTTTTAACTTCTATGAAGCACTTGGGGTTCAAAGTGCTCACCAAACATCTAGATAAGCTCATTGGGGTGGTCCAGTTTCCAAAATGAGGTCACTTGTGGGGGGGTTTCCAATGTTTAGGCACATCATGGGCTCTGCAAACGCAGCATGATGCCCGCAGACCACTCCATCAAAGTCTGCATTCCAAAACGGCGCTCCTTCCCTTCAGAGCTCTGCCATGCACACAAACAGTGGTTCCCCCCCACTTTTGGGGTATCAGCGTACTCAGGACAAACTGGACAACAACTTTTGAGGTCCAATTTCTCCTGTTACCCTTGTGAAAGTAAAAATTTGGAGGTAAAAAGATCATTTGGGGTCACTTGGGGGTTTCTACTGTTTTGGCACATCAGGGGCTCTGCAAACGCAACATGATACCCGCAGACCATTCCATCAAAGTCTGCATTTCAAAACGTCACTACTTCCCTTCCGAGCCCCATCGTGTGCCCAAACAGTGGTTTCCCCCCACATATGGGGTACCAGCGTCCTCAGGACAAACTGGACAACAACTTCTGAGGTCCAATTTCTCCTATTAACCTTGTGAAAGTAAAAATTTTGGGGTGAAAAGATCATTTTTGTGGAAAAAAATTTTTTTTTTATTTTCATGGCTCTGCGTTATAAACTTCTGTGAAGCACTTGGGGGTTCAAAGTGCTCACCACACATCTAGATAAGTTCCTTAAAGGGTTCCAAAATGGTGTCAATTGTGGGGGATTTCCACTGTTTAGGCACATCAGGTGCTCTCCAAACACGACATGGCGTTCGATCTCAATTCCAGCCAATTCTGCATTGAAAAAGTCAAACGGCGCTCCTTCTCTTCCGAGCTCTGCCGTGCACTCAAACAGTGGGGTATCGGCCCATATGTCAAATTTTAACCGTTATAACTTCCTAACAACAAAAAAAAATTTTGTTTCTAAAATTGTGCTGATGTAAAGTAGACATGTGGGAAATGTTATTTATTAACTATTTTGTGTGACATATTTCTCTGTTTTAACCCCTTAACAACCGCCGATACGCCTTTTAACGGCGGTAGTTAAGGGTACTTAAACCACAGCGCCGTTAATTAATCCGAAGTCGGATTTTCTCCGGGGTCTCGGCTGCCAGAGAACATGATTCGGGTCGGTTTTTACCGACCCTGGGGTTGCAATAGCTGTTATTAACCGTATATTGGTGACCGCAAAAAAAAAAAATCGGATGTGCAATTTAATTTCTCTCTCCTCTGATGTGATCATGCATCAGAGTAGAGAGAAATAGAGTCCCCGATCCTCCCCTCATTACCTCCCGGTGGTTCTCGGGCCCTCCTGCAACCTCCGGTGGGCGCCGGCTTCTTCTTCCAGTCAGAAAATGGCCGTCCGCCGCGATCTGCCCGCCAGCATCAGGCAACAATTGGAAGATTTTTCCTATTGGTTAATTTTGGTCACTGTAATAAACGCTATCACAGTTATCAAAATAAAAAAATAGTAAATAAATATATATAAATATATATTTATTTCCATTTTTTCATTAGGGTTAGGCTAAAGTGAGTTTTAGGGTTTGGGTTAGAGTTGGGCTAAAGTTTTAGGGTTAGGGTTAGAGTTAGGCTAAAGTGAGTTGGGCTAAAGTGTTAGGGTTAGGCTAAAGTGCGTTGTGCTAAAGTTTTAGGGTTAGGGTTGGGATTATGATTGGGATTAGGGGTGTGTTGCAGTTACGTTTGTGGTTAGGGTTATGGTTAGGATTGGGATTAGTGTTAGGGTTGTGGTTACGGTTATGCTTAGGGTTGGGATTAGGGTTAGGGGTGTGTTGGGGTTAGGGTTTTGGTAAGGGTTGGGATTAGGGTTACGGGCCCGTGAGCGCGGCCGATCGTTTATGACGTACTATCACGTCCATGGTCATACGGGCCCAGGTCCCATGGACGGTATAGTACGTCTAATGTCATAAAGGGGTTAAGCTGGATGCAATACTGTGGCAGGAGTGCTTCATGAATTCTGAGAGGTTAAGTGGGAATCCTTGGATGTAAGTATAAGAAAGGTGTGCACAAGGTGCTTTCTGTGCGGAAACAATCGGGGCTCTGAGTGACACTAAGGTGGGGGAGGGTGGCCACGATGGATGTTTCTTGCAACCATCTTTCGAAAACAAAATGTGGTTCTCAAAGTAAGAAAGGTTGGGGACCATTGCCTTATAGAATGTAGTCTCACACGGGCAGGGTTCTCTATCTGTACCAGTCTTTCACTCTTAGTTTAAAGGGGTATTCCCATCTCTAAGATCCTATCCCAATATGTAGTAGGTGTAATAATAATATTAGCAAACAACTCCAATGTAGTATAGTTCTTTTGATAGGCTATGTCACTTACCCTATATGCAGGTCATTGCAGTAGCCATGGTTATGACCACTCATATAATGACAGAAAGTTAGTTGTTAGTGGTCATAACCAAACCATGGATGCCTAAGCTACTGCAGTGCCCTGCAAATGGGGTAAGCGACATAGCGAATCAGAAGAACTATACTACATTTTTAATTGGAGGTATTTGCTTATATTATTATTCTTACACCTACTACATATTGGGATAGGATCTTGGAGAAGGGAATAACCATTTAAGTTTACTGTGTTTGCATTTCATATATGTATTTTTTGTATGTAAAACCTAATCACATTTCCCTGGAATTATTTTTGCTTTAAAATCAAAATTCTTATTATTACTACGACTAATAATACTAATAGCATCTTAAAAAATAAAGGCATAGTGCTAGGATACGCCATCACTTTATAATCATTGGAGGGAGTGGGTATAAAGTGGGTCCTTCTTTTGGCCCCCATCTTTTGAATAGGGCACATGGATACGTTTTTTAAATATGCCGGGTGTCTTTGCAAATACGCAATGTGAAAGTAGTCTAAATTCGGCTTATTTTAGAATTTGTCCTTCAAAGAACAGTTACAACACACGTGTGCCTGCAGAACTATGTTCACCTATGTAACCCTGTCCCAAACTTTTTCCAAACTTACTTTCACAATGCTCCAAAAATTGAATAGCCTCATAGATGACACTGTCCTGGAGCATTATCATGTGCTTCGACATGTTTTCCAGCAAGGATAGAAAGCACCTCTTTGCATAATACCATGTGTCTGTTCCAAGCTGCAAGGCAAATCAACAGATATTGTAAAGCACATCACTATTCTGCAAGTAATCTTGTATGCAACACTACTGTTACAGAGAGTACAGATCGCAATGCTTGTTTCTCACTGAAGAGTGGGAAAAAGGTGGAAAAAGCAAATATGATGTGCAGTCTACCTCCAGTCGCCAAGTTACTGTAAAATGAACAGCAATCATACTGACAACATGGAGCTTCTGATATGTCAGGGAAAGTTTAATATGCACCGAGGGTTAAAGTAGTTTGTGCCATTAGTGCCCCCTATTGGGTTGTTACACTGGCTGCATCGCTGGCAGAGTGCTGTAATGGAGCCCTGTGTTTCGGATGCTTTGGCCAAACATTAAATGATCCTTTCCTGGCAGGGAATAAGAAATGCAAAAGCTATGGTCCGTAAACAGCTTACAACACAGCAAAGGGATCTCATTATTGAAAGTTATCAGCCAGGAGAAGGTTACAAAAAAAATTCCAAGTCATTAGATATGACCTCAATGCACAACAGTTACCTGGAACTTGACGTCTCTCAAAAATGGATGAAAATACAAGAAGAAAATTGGCTCGGGAGGCTACAAAGAGGCCTACAACAACATTAAAGAAGCTGCATGTGACAACAATCTCCCATAATCTTCATATGTTTGTGGGGAAAGGTGGCAAAACGAAAGCCTTTTCTTACAAAGAAGAACATTCAAGCCTGATTATGTTTTGCCAACGCCTACATGAAGTCTGCAAAAACCATGTGGGAAACCATGTTATGGTCTGATGAGACCAAACTTGAACTTTTTGGCCATAATTCCAAAAGATATGTTTGGCACAAAGCAAACATTGCATATTGCCAAAAGAACACCATCTCCATAGTGAAGCACATGACAAAAGAACTCCATACCCACATCAGGTAACACTACGCTTTGGGACTATGTTTGGCAGCTTAAGCTTTGGCTTTAGTCAAGGTGAAGGGAATTATGAATAGTTACAAAAATCTGTCAATTTTGGATCAAAACATTCAGACCTCTGAAAACATAAAGATGAAGAGGAAATTAATCTTTAGCTTCAAATTAACACATACATGGCTTTGCCAGAAGAAGATTAATGGTTTGGAATGGGCCATCCAGAGCCCAGACCTGAATTTAATTGAAAATCTCTGAACTGACCAGAAGAGGGCGCTGTACACAGGAGATGCCTCACAATCGAACAGACTTGGAGCGCTACTGCAAGGAACAATGAGCAAAGATTGCCAATTCTAGATGTGCATCGTTGACAGATTCCTACCCAAAAAGACTGAATGCTATCACAAATTCAAAGTGTACAACAAAGTATTAGTTTAAGGGTGTGCATATTTCTGCAACGACATTATTTTAGTTCTTTGAAATCTATTTGCTTGGAAAAAGAAAAATAGTTTGTTTCTCAATGGATTTGTTCAAATTATGGCTGAAATTAAAGGTGGAAAAAGTTCTTAAATGATTCTTCTTGGTATGATTTTCTTACACGGCAAAAAACAGGCATTATAACAGGGGTGTGTAGATATTTGCATACACTGTATGGACACAGGCACAGAACTCACTCTGGTGATCATTTGATAGCTATGCCTGATTTAATCTGAAAAGTTGTCTTCAAGTTAAGCAGCCATTCCTAAGGGCGGGTTGGAGGGACCTTGTTCTCCACACAGGTGCATTTGTGGCATATCCTGTGCCTAAGTTGAAGGACCTAGTTTACTTCTTTTCTTAAAGAATACAAGTGTATAGGGTGAGGTCGTGCCCACTAGAAGGGCTCTGGCCGGGAGTATATATGTTGCAAACATCACCGCCGTTGCAGTCTCAGAAACCGGTAAATCCTCGCATTGCACAGTGCATGCACTGGGTGAATTCATAAGTCTGCAGTCACACAGTGACTTTTAGACCGGACAACCCTTTTAAGCTGATATGACAGGATACGAGCTGGATGCTACCAAAGAAAGGTCACCTTGTCGTGGATGGTGGACACACATGAATTGGCCAAATTGTGAGCTAAATACCTTCCTTTTATAAGTATATTCTATATAGCAGTAATGCAGTTTAATTTTCACATATTCAATGTATGCATGCATCTAGCTTATACCGAGCACTGCTGTATTCCTTGGTGAGTATACGAGCTGACTATATGAAGGAGAGAATGCCATCATCCATTTCTTATATTTGTACAATGTTATGACTTCTTCCCACCATGACATGTAACACTTTTTGTGTTTTATGTCTGTCCCCCAGTATTTCAGGAACCATAACTTTTTTGTCTGTCGACTTTCCTGACGCGCAGTTTTGAATGACACTATTAATTTTAACATGCAATGTTCTGGAAAATGAGAAAAAAATTCCAAGTGGGGTGAAGGGGTTTTGTTTTTACAGTGTTCAATGAGTGGTAAAAATGACCTAGAATAAGATTCTTTAGATCGGTACAATTACTGTAATACCAAATCTGTAAAGTTTTTTTTTTTCATTAATGTGGTGAAAAATATTAGCTTGGCAATCTCATGTTTCTATTGTCGTGCGCATTTTTGTGCATTTTTTTGGCGGTGACTGAAAAATGGAAAATCTGGCATTTCAATTTTTTCTTTATGGTTACTGTACGGGTTAATTAATTTGATATTTTGATAGGTTAGACTTTTCGATGCGGCAAAATCATACATGATTTCGTATTCATTATATTATTAAAAGGTGAAGTATGGGTGATTCAAAATGTTATGTTTTTTATATTTTCTGTAATTGTTTAAAACCTTTTTTTGAACTTTTTTTTTTATTCCCATTAGGAGACTTGAACCTGCGATCTTTTGATTATTTCTATATACTAAATTTCCACATCAATGCAGTATATAAGTAAAATGTCTCCAATGAAGCTCAGCTCATGGCTGGGCTTCACAGGAATATAAACATGGCATCCATGGGGCTTTAAGTAGGGCTCATATGGCAATCCATCGGCACTCTGCGATCATCTTTTGGGTGGCAGCCAAAGGCCGTAAATGTTGTGAATACCTGATTAGTCACCTTAAATGCCACTTTTAGAGATTGACGGTGGCATTTAAGAGGTTAAAGGCACCAATCAGAGACTACTCGAGTCGCTATTTTTATAGGTGGATGATGGCTATGTAACACTACCGGCAATCTGACAGATGTGGGGGAGGCTCACTCCATAGACCTTCACCATAGATGTGCCCTGCATGATATGTTCCATACATGCACAGATGAAGTAGTGAAGGTGTTAATAGAGTAAAAGACTAAACTTCTGTGGTCTAGTTTCATACTTGCCTTTTTGTTGTACGGCTCCAGGCTTTTGATAACTCGTGATATGCCAAACTCATAATTCCCTTTGGCACAGTAAAGAGTTCTGTAGAAAAACAGAAACATAAATAAATCATTAATAAGCGCTCTAACGATACCAGATGCCGAGAGGAGATCTGCAAGGATCATACACAAAGTATTATTTTCCATTGTGATAAAACTCTGTTCTGCGTTCAGCCACTTTGGACTACTATGGACACTTTGTAGATAATATGTTCAGATTCAGAAAATAGCTAAGTAGGTTTTCTTGTGTATAGACGTCTTAACTGCAGACACGACACCTCAGAATGAGTATCATGCAGTCTCCAATCTATATTCTTTTAGCCACACACTTACTTAAGACGACATAAGGAAACATGAGGCAGCATTCATCACACAAAAACAAGGCCAGATTCTGGAGAAAACATTGTATTTTTATGGAAAGTTACACATCCTTTTTAAAGCAAAGTATTTCATGATCACTTACCCAATAACTAAGTTCACAATACAGAGATGGTAGATTTTCTTTTCTGGGTACTCATAAGCAATTTGCTCTTCTTCTTTTTCTATCTTCCTCATAAATTCTTCAGCCTGGGTGAACAAGGGACAAATGGTTCTAAATAAAATGGTCTTGCTTTGTGATTGGTAAAAATTGTGTAACCTATTAAATAGATACTTGTATGAATACCAGTAGAAACACATAAGTCACATAATTTATTGCAAAAACTAGTTATATAGATATAATTTTTACACATTTTGGCTGACAGAGTCATGTGAGGGCTTGTTTTTTGCGGGAAAAGTTGACGTTTTTAATGGTACCATTTTAGGGGACATGACATTTTTTGTTTGCTTTCTAGTCTGATTTTATGCTGAGCACTTACATTGGGGTATTACATTGGGGTATACATCTAAATCTCGGAGTGATGTGATGTAGATGAAACCCCCAAGGGATCCATTCACGATAATGAGGCAGCAGAGTTACTCTGGACTCCATCTGGCCTTTGTTCCGCGGTGTTCTTCTTTTCAGAAGTGCACAAAACTGTGTCCGACTTCACTTTTTTGCAATCCTAACAAGGTGGACACCGTCGTAAAATAGGCTAGACGTTGTCCACAGTGCCTCCATCTGCCTCATAGGGAATCTTCCACCGGTGGCTCCATATGACATATTTCAGAGAGTTACATGGAAACCATGGTGTAAGCGCTCAACGCAGAGCGCAGGATAAATGTGCGCCGAGCATTACTGCGATGATTAGGAGGCAGAATGAAAAAAATCAACAGCAGGTGAAGAATTGGTTTCATTTATTTTTTATGCTTTTCCTTGTGTGGTATAAGTGATTTGGCAACTTTATTCTTCGGGTCGGTGCGATTACAGCGATACCAGATTTATATTGTTTTATTCTGTTTGGCTGTTGTCACACCCTAAAAGATGCTTTTTATTATAAACAAGCTTTTGAATCCCCATATTTTGAGAGCTATCGATAATTTTCCTATATTTCTGCTGACAGTCAAGGGGGAGGGGATGTTTATGTTTTTATTGGTACCATTTTCGGGCACATGATATTTTTTGATGGTTTTCTACTCCGATTTTTGGGAGAAACGAAAAAAATCCAGGAATTGTATTTTTTTTATGCTGTTCCTCGAGTGGTAAAATCGATAAGGCGGTGTTATTATTCTTTACAGCGATACCTCATTTATGTTTTGGCGCTTTTACACAATAAAACCTTTTATAGAAAAATTATTATTTTTGCGTCACTTTATACTGAGAGCAACAACTTTTAATTTTTCCGCTGATGGAGCTATTTGGGCTCTTGTTTTATGCAGGACAAAATGACATGTTCAGCGGTACCATTTTTATTCACATTCTTTTTTACTGTTTTATTCCACTTTTTTCCCAGTGGTATGATGAAAAACCATAGTTTGCCACTTTTTTATGGCTTTCACTGAAGGTTTTAACTAGTGTAAAAGTTTTATAGATCGGGTCATTTCAGACGCAGCGATTCCAAATATGTGTACCGTATATACTCATGTATAAACCGACCTGTGTATAAGCCGACCCCCCTAATTTTGCTACAAAAAACTGGGAAAACTTATTGACTCGCGTATAAGCCTAGGGTGAAAAATGATTATGCCCCCATATGATGCTCCACAGATTATGCCCCCATATGCTGCACAGATTATGCCAACATGCTCCACAGATTATGCCTCCATATGCTCCAGATTATGCCCAATATGCTTCAGAGATTATGCCCCCATATGCTCCAGATTATGCCCCCATATATACCACAGATTATGCCCCCATATATACCACAGATTATGCCCCCGTATGCTTCACAGATTATGCCCCAATATGTTCCACAGATTATGCCCCAATATGCTCCAGATTATGCCCCATATGTTCCACAGATTATGCCCCCATATGCTCCAGATTATGCCCCCATATGTTCCACAGCTTATGCCCCCATATGCTCCAGATTATGCCCCCATATGTTCCACAGCTTATGCCCCCATATGCTCCAGATTATGCCCTCATATGTTCCACAGCTTATGCCCCCATATGCTCAGATTATGCCCCCATATGTTCCACAGTTTATGCCCCCATATGCTCCAGATTATGCCCCCATGTGTTCCACATCTTATGCCCCCATATGCTCCATATTATGTCCCATTATGTTCCACAGCTTATGCCCCCATATGCTCCAGATTATGCCCCATATGTTCCACAGCTTATGCCCCCATATGCTCCAATTATGCCCCCATATGCTCCAGATTATGCCCACATATGCTGCACAATTATGCCCCATAGTATAGGCCCATATATGCCTGCTGCTGCTGCAAAAAAAAAAATGACATACTCACCTCTCGTCACTGGGGGCCAGGTGCCGGTGTCCTGAGCAGGCGGTGATAGCAGCGCGCTATGGGGGACAGGTGCCGGTGTCACTGCTCGCTCAGGACCCCGGCACCTGAGATATTTACCTGTCCTCTCTGCACCGCTGCGAGCTGCTCCCTCGGTCTGACTCCTCTGGCTGTGAATGATCTGGCAGGGTGCGGGGCGCGCACTAACAACGTCATCGCGCCCTCTGCCTGAACATTCACAGCCAGAGGAGTCAGACCGAGGGAGCAGCTCGCAGCGGTGGCACGGGGACAGGTAAATATCGCTATACTCACCCCTCCGCCGCGCGTCCCTGCAGCCTCTCCTCTTCTCCCGGCGCTCTCCGCAGCGCTTCACTCCTGCAGCGGTCACGTGGTACCGCTCATTAAAGTCATGAATATGTGCATATTCATGACTTTAATGAGCGGTGCCATGTGACCGTTGCAGGAAGGAGCCGGAGATCGTGGGAGAAGCAGGGGGGCTGCAGAGACAGCGCCAGCGGAGGGGTGAGTATGATCCGACACCCCCGCTCCCCCTCCGACCCCCGTATATGACCCGCGTATAAGCCGAGAGGGGGACTTTCAGCCCTAAAAAATGGGCTGAAAATCTCGGCTTATACATGGGTATTGTAAGCTTTTCAAGGGATATAGCTCTGGGATCGCCGTCCGGGTAGACAGAGTGGCACGGAAACAGTTCATTCAGACAGCAGTTCTGGTGAAAACTGGCCGCAACCAGCTTTATTAAAGTCCACAGCAAACAGATAAAAACAAATCATAAACATAAGACCTGGGCTTGTCCAGCCACTAATTACACTTAGACAGATTTCCCTATCTATCCGGGTCCCGACTCTAACAGCCAGGGCCAAAACAACACATATGTTCAGCATTTACCAGCATGGAGGTTCACAGAGTCTCCTCCTTGTGTCTGAAGGCACCTTCCACGTCCAGACTTGAGAGAGCTCCCCTCCTATTCAGCAGCTATCCGCATGGATTCTCACCGAGACTACTCCTGTGTCCGGGGTACATCGAGCACCCAGACTGAGATAGCTCAAACTCCTGGAGACACCTTCTGTGCCTGGACCCCTCCTGTGTCCAGACTAAGCGAGCTCTCTGACTGTGTTCGCAGACACCTACTTCTGGTCTCCTAATTAACACCTGAGTAGTTTCAGGCCTGAACTGCAAGTGTGTAATGAATGTAAGGTGTAGTGACCTTTCTCTACCACTAGGTTTACAAAGCCATACATTTCCCTTATACCAGTCAGCACAGTATCTAGGTGAAATGTACACCCCATTCAACACCCATACTCTCACTGTCTCACATATCCCCCCCTCTTCTCCAGACCGGAGGGCTGGTCATCCAGACCAGAGGGCTGGTCAACAATCCAAAAGAGACAGTGAACTCTGGACCAGTCATGGCCCTCATCAGCTTCATCTTCACTACTGTCATCTGTATCTTCACCTGAGCCATAGCCAACATCAGCTTTCTCTTCATCTGAAGCATCCGCACTACCCTGTACCCTCCCAGGCCTATGCCCTCTGCGGGCCTCGGGTATCCTGCACGGTTTCATCTTGACCTTAGGGCCGGGCTCAGTTTCGATATAGTGCCTGGCCAGAGAAGTACGACCCGGCACATCAGAACACTTCTGCTGACTCTTCCTCAGAAACTCACGTACCTCCTGTCCCTGGTGCACTGACCATGTGTCACCAACTATCACAGAAGGTATAGGGGGTTTTTCACTTTTCTCCAGTTCCCCTTGAACCTTCTTTACTTCATTGAGCTTCTCCAGAAGATGCTCATGGCTCTCATCACGCTCCTTCATCACAGTTTGGAGTTTTTTCTGAGAAGTAATCAATTCATCTTGTACCTGTTGGACGTCCTTTATGTCTTCAGCCCCTTCTTCAGGCTCTTCTGGTAGGACATGCTCAGAAGCCCTACCGTCAGTCTTACATTCTACTTCTTCATTCACATCATTATGGTCTCCAATATCTCCATTTATTCCAGCTTTCAAGTTCTCCTTGATAGCTGCATCTGTATACTCAGAACCCGCCGGATTCTTCTCTTCCACCACGTTCTGCATCCCATCTGAGCTCCCGTGTGTCTGCAGCGGCAACGGAGTGACACATCGCTTTTCCCATTTGTTAGGACGTGGCTCCGATGTAGACTCCATGAAAGTGCGCTTGAGCTCACCAACGCCAGCCTGATGTCTCAAAATCTCATCTTGTGATTTATCCAGATCCTTGGTATCACTCAGGAACACTGCTGGGGCTCCGGGCGCCGAACTTCCAGCCTGAGCTTCACGAGTTGCAGTTACTGATCCGGACCGTAACCCGTCCACGCCGCTGTCTTCGGCAGAAACAGATTCCTGGACAGAGTCAGTCTCCATATCTTCAGTCTTGTTCCTCACAGCTTCACTTGAGACCTCAGCTTCTGATGAGGCATCTGGCTTGGTGACCACCACTTCCATGGCTTTTTCCACCTCTGCAGCATTACCTTCAGAGTCCTGGGCATGATGCAGCTCCATACCATACATTGATAACTTCTCATCTTCAACAGCATCCACTTGTGCTGTGTTCAGTTTCAGAGTCCTGCCTTTAAAGCTCAGCTCTCCTCCTTTCACCTTAGTCTTCGCCAGGGAACCGGTCAACTGTAAAACATCTTCAGATGCCATCTTCTGTCCGGCTGTAAGGTCAGCATCAGCTTTCTTCTCAGGACTCTCAACCTCCTCTGCTACCATGCCTTCCTCATTTGCACTGGTTGCTTTATTGTCAACAGATGATTCACTATCACTACCACTATCCCTGTCTGACCCCTTTTTCTCAGCCACATCCGACTCACTTTCAGGGTTATACAATTCATTCTCATTCTCATGCTGCTCACTTTCAGGGGTACACAATTCATTCTCATTCACATCCTGATCTGGAACCTTAGTTAACATGTCATCCACAACATTAACTTCACCATCTGGTCCCTCAAGTATGTGACTATGTGACAACCCCAGCACTATACTTCTATATAGCTCAGGTACTAGGAGCTGGCTCACGACCTCTCCCTGGACTTCAGTGTCCCTATACAACAGGTTAGTGTTTATGGCAACATGAGGAAACCTCTCCTCAGAGCCAGGCTCTTGGGAAACCTCATTTAGAACATTTATATTTTCCTGTGCCGTTTTAAGAGAGGGGTCTCGCCACTGCTCACTCTCAAAATTGTCACAGGACACAGGTAAGTCAGGGACACTCGGTTCCCGAGAACCACCATCCTCGTCTTTCAACATCACCTGCAAAGGAATTTCATCACTATCACAGTCATCATTATTATCAATATCATTATCATGATTATGATCAGTATCATCATCACTATCATGATCATCATCATTATCATTATCAGCATCAGCATCATTATCATGGTCATCATCATTCATGATCATCATCATCATCATTATCATTATCATTATCATTATCATTATCATCATCATCATCATCATTATCACATAAGTTTAACGGCCCACTAGCATTGTGTTCCGCCCCTCGGGACTGCGCACCCTCAGTAGGAGCTTCATCACACTGTCCATCAGAAACATTTTTCCCCCAGAGATCCTTAGACCGGGGAAAGTCATTACCCAATATGACGGGGTGCACCAGGTTCTTCACTACCCCCACTTCACATGAAACCTCCCCGCGTTTGGGGATCAAGTCCACGGCAGTCTCTGGGTAGACTTTGGTGTCTCCATGGATGCACACCACACTCAGGTGTTTATCAGGGATGAAGTCCCTATCAATCAGGCTGTCACATACGGAAGTCACTGGACTCTCTGAGTTCAAGAGGGCCTGTGCTGGGCAGTCATTTACAACCACCGGGGACCCCTGTGGTCCAGTCTCTTCGGCTGAGGTGGACACACACACAGGCTCTGCGCAGGGAGAGAGGGATCCGCCAACATCACAACACATAGGCTCCCCCTCTATTGGACAGTTGGCTGCAATTTCACGACATCTCCAACACTGTCCATCACACTCTCCCACCCACACGACCCCAACAGCTGGAACGCTCTTACCGGGAGAGTTCGGCGTCCAGGAACTCTGAAGTGACGACCTCTCAGACGGCTGGTCACGGAGGCAGTCTTTGGTGGCGAAGGCCCTCTCCATCAGGCTGACCAGACGATTGGCGTCCTGGTGGTCTCCTTGTCCGACCTCTGGCTGTACCTCAGGAGTACGTGCTTGGGTGTAGCGGTCCACTATCACCTTTTCAACTCCATAATCAGGTTTGCTGAATGCAGACTCCCAACTGCATCTCCAGTCATGAACTCCCCTGGCACGGGCTGTCACCGTAACACCCAGCCGGGTAAGAATCTCCGCTTTCAGCTTGGCATAGTCTTGGCTGTCCTGCTCGCTCAGGTCAGCATAGGCCCTTTGGGGCTCTCCAATCAGATAGGGTGCGACCATCATGGCCCATTCAGATAGGGGCAGATTCTCCTTCTCTGCCAGTCCCTCAAACCTAGTGAGATATACCTCCACATCGTCACGAGGTGTCATCTTTGTCAGGGACCGTCTTACCGCCTTCTTTACAGCGGACAATGCAGGTGACTTTGCAACATTACTTTGGGACGATGCGCTGCAAGTCTTTTGTAGTGCTGCAACCTGCTCAAAAAACAACCGGTTATTCTCCTGAGCTGCTGCAGGAATTGCTGCTGGGCCTGCTGCATGCGCTGCTGGTGCTGCAGGCGCTGCCGCTCCATGCTCTGCTGCATGCCCCGCTGGGCCTGGACCAGGTACTCAAGGAGCTCCTCCATACTGCCGGACTTATCTGTCTCAACCACGGCAGTCTTATGTTGCACATTAACTTGCGCCATTTGTTCAAACAGCGCCTCCATGCTGTCATCCATGCTGTCAGACTTCTCTGTCTCAACAACGGCAGTCTTCACTCAAGACATACACACTCCACAGTCTTTTCCACAGAAAATTCAGCTCTGCTGTGCAGACACTTTTTTTTTTTTCTCTGCAAACTCTATTAGGGCCACTGTCTCTTCAAGACTGCTCCAACAGACCTTTCCCTTGCTGCTAAACACTCCACAGTCTTTTCCATAACAAGTTCAGCTTTGCTGTGCAGACACACTTTTTTTTTTTTCTTTTGCAAACTCTATTAGGGCTACTGTCTCTTTAAGACTGCTCCAACAGACGTTTTTGCTGACACACTTTTTTTTTTTTTTCTCTGCTGCTGCTTCAACAGACTTCACCTTTATTGCTGTCTCTCGCCACTGTGCTGCACACACATTCCAGCACCAATTGTATCAGCCACTGTGCTGCCCCAGCATTCTCCGCCAATTGTAAGCTTTTCAGGGGATATAGCTCTGGGATCGCCGTCCGGGTAGACAGAGTGGCACGGAAACAGTTCATTCAGACAGCAGTTCTGGTGAAAACTGGCTGCAACCAGCTTTATTAAAGTCCACGGCAAACAGATAAAAACAAATCATAAACATAAGACCTGGGCTTGTCCAGCCACTAATTACACTTAGACAGATCTATCCGGGTCCCGACTCTAACAGCCAGGGCCAAAACAACACATATGTTCAGCATTTACCAGCATGGAGGTTCACAGAGTCTCCTCCTTGTGTCTGAAGGCACCTTCCACGTCCAGACTTGAGAGAGCTCCCCTCCTATTCAACAGCTATCCGCATGGATTCTCACCGAGACTACTCCTGTGTCCGGGGTACATCGAGCACCCAGACTGAGATAGCTCAAACTCCTGGAGACACCTTCTGTGCCTGGACCCCTCCTGTGTCCAGACTAAGCGAGCTCTCTGACTGTGTTCGCAGACACCTACTTCTGGTCTCCTAATTAACACCTGAGTAGTTTCAGGCCTGAGCTGCAAGTGTGTAATGAATGTAAGGTGTAGTGACCTTTCTCTACCACTAGGTTTACAAAGCCATACATTTCCCTTATACCAGTCAGCACAGTATCTAGGTGAAATGTACACCCCATTCAACACCCATACTCTCACTGTCTCACAGTATATACAGTACTTTTATTTTACATAAAAACGTGTATTTATTGGTGTAATATTTTTTATTTTAGTCCCTCTGTGGGACTTTCACTTTTTTCACTTTGATCAAAGGTATAATGCATTGCAATACATTATACATGTACAGAAAATTAGGCATGGTCTAAGCAGCTTTGCGTAGCTTGGTGACCCATGGGTCGTCATGATGACCCTAGGTCACCATTGTAACGACAGGGCACTGGGGCGCCGATCTGAAGCTCCCTTCCTCTGCCTGCCTTCAAAATTGCAGCATTTAGGGAGTTAAACAGCCAAGGTGGTGCTGCCATTGTCCGTGGCTGTTACTGCATAACAGTGCATAGGACCTGTTGAAGCGCAGCTAGAGAGAAACGGCCGTCGTCCACAGAAGGTATCTGCTCCTCTCTCGCTGTACCCGTGTTATGGACTAAATAAAGGAATGTTTTACTGGATGGTGAGTGCCACCTTTTTTTCTGTTTTTGGACCATAAGTGATTTATTTTTTTGATGTGCACCCGGATTCCCTCAGTTGTCTAGTGTCCAGCCTACACCCAGGTAGATTTTAATCTCAGCTGAGATAACCACAGAAGTAAGTGTCGGTAATACACCTCTTCTTAAACGGTTCTACCTTAAGTTTTGTTGTAATCATGTGAAATGCATGCTCGATGGGGTTGAGATCTGGAGATTGACTCGGCCATTGCAGAAAATTCCACTTCTTTGCCTTAAAGAAACTCCTGAGTTGCTTTCACGGTAGGTTTTGGGTAATTGGACGGCTCTCTATAGTACAGATGGACAATCAACCTTGCTGCATTTGGCTGAATTGCCACAGCCCCTCAGCTGCCTATGGTGTCCACATCTTCATACTGTTTGAAATTTTGCACCGGCATTGCCCTAACCGTGGGCAGCGCTTGCATAGATAGATCTGGTTGCGGGCTTCAGTAAAACTGCATCGGTGTCGGCACATGCACATTGACCTCCCAGCGGTCAATAAAACGTGTTGGTGGCAGCGCATGTGCAGATTAAGATCTCGGCTCATAGCCTTTATGTCCATACCTTTAGTTTAAGGCTAGTTTCACTCTAGCGTCTGACCGACCTGCATCGGTCAGCTTACGGCCGCCGCTAAGCTCCGCCCTCGGCCGCGCCTCCTCCCGATCGCTCCACCTATGGGCCCATGACGCTGCATGCGACCTACGCATCCTATCTTTAGCATTGGGTTCGCAGGCCGTACGCAGGCCGTGCGCACGTATGCGTTTGCCGGCGCATGCGTCCTTTTGACTGTGCGCCGACCTGCGCCCAACGCACCGTGTTGCATTTTGGTGCGCACGGCGCACCGTTAAAAGGACGCATGCGCCGGCAAACGCATACCTGCATACAGCCTGCGAACCCAATGCTAAAGATAGGGTACGCAGGTCGCATGCAGCGTCATGCGCCCATAGGCGGAGCGAGCGGGAGGAGGCGCGTCCGGGGGCGGAGCTTAGCGGCGGCCGTGCGCTGACCGATGCAGGTTGGTCAGATGCTATTGTGAAACTAGCCTTACATGTCTGATCCTGATGACAGGTTCTCTTTAAACATTTCACTTTAGAGGGGTTGATGCATCAGAACAAACTTACCAGATCATTTTGGCTTGTCATAATGTAGGACACACAGAGATTTGCAAGGACAATGGCGCTGACATTCAGGATCTGAAAAATAAGACATATGTAAGATGATCAATACAAAAGCTCTAATAGAAAAACCTACAGCACATATATTGCGATTTGCTTAGTATTCTGAATAATGGTAGAGTACCTACTAAGTAACTCAATGAACGATGATAATGAAAAAGCTTGCTTCTTCTTCTTAAAGGAAATCTGTCAGGAGGTTTTTGTGATGTAATTTGAGAGCAGCATGATGTAGGGCAGAGACCCTAATTCCAGCAATGTATCAGTTAAATTACTGTTTGCAGCAGTTGTCATAGAATCACAGTTTTCTATGTTGCAGATTTAGCAGAGCTCAGAATGCTGAGCTATGTATAACTCCTCCTACACCACTGACTGGTAGATTTCTATGTACACTGTATATGGACAGAAAGCTGCTAATCAGTGATGGGGGTTGGCTGGACCAGGAGGCACAGGGGCAGCTTGAACTGTATTGATAATCTCCTGCTGATAAAAGACTGATTGTATTGAAACAGCAAAACACACAGCCTAGCAAGTGACATATTGCTGGAATCAGGGTCTTTGACCCTACATCACAATGCTCTCGGATTACATGACAAAACCCTGGAGACAGGTTCCCTTTAACTTCACTTCACAATGATTGCATGTAATATCTCACACATATTGCCAGCATTAAGCATACCAAATACTTGCAAACATTAATAGCCCATGCGCCAAGTACCAAATACTACAGTACAAAAATCCAAAAATTAGGCAGTATTTCCTATACATAAGTAATTATATAGTATCACTTATCAACATAACAGTTGGAGTCATATAAATGCCAGCGCAAATATGAACGATGCTGTTTTCCAAATAGTGTTCTGAAACCATACCAAGTCCTTGATTCCAAATTCCTGTTATTTCCCTCTGCTGTCATCAGCATACATAATTCACAGGTAATATACTACTTATACTTTAAAATGCTTTCAGTGGATCTGTCACCATATATATTATTAAATAGGTCTCTTGCACCTAATGAGGCTGGGTACTTACTGTGTCAGAAGGACAGAATAATCTGGTTTTGAAAGTCTGACTCAATCTATGTCCAAATAGCCTGATTGACAGCTCCTCCCTACTGCAACTGCTGAGATCTCACACTGCTCAGTACACGCTGCAGCTCTCAGTCAGTCTGGCATGGATCTACACTGTCCAGAGTCATCAGGTCTAAGAGATCTATTTAACAATTGTAAGATGGTCGCCGGACGAGTCCTTGAGGGGAGATATGTGTCATCGTGGTTATTAGCTGCGGTGGTGTGAGCTCAGAAGCATGCTCTAGCACATATAGTGCTGAGAGAGTTATTAGGCCATTCCAGGGCCGGGTTTTATGAGCAGATGTGAGAGATGAGTGGGAATGACGCTTACATATCCCAACCCCAGTGGCGTGGTTTGGCAGATAAAATGGAGGCCGAGTGTCTCATTCAGTGTCTGGAGCTGGAGATGTGTGGATCTCCTGTGTGTTGGTCTGTGCTAAGGCCTAAAGAACCGGACACTATCTGGAGCGGGCGGATGCTGTATGTTGTATGGACTTTTTACTTTATGTTTTCACTTTGTACAGGAAAAGGCTGTGCTTTTGTTTGCTATACTGAGCGCTTCATGAAGTTTAAGGGTGTGTTTCCAAGGTCAGGAAACACTCAGTAATTGCTGCGTGTTTGACGCTGTGCGCTGGCGCAGCGTCAAACACGCAGCATCCAGATGTTACAGCATGGTGGAGGGGATTTCAAGAAATCCCGTCTCCACTATGCGTAAAAACACGCAGGCGGCAGACCTGCGTTAACGGACATGCGGCGCGTCTTTTTAGACCGCAGCATGTCCTATTCCCTTATGGCGCCTCAAGGTAAATAAAACAGGCCTGTGTAGCGCTGCGGTGATTCCGGATGTGTTCAATGAACACATCCGGATTGACCGCGCGTTCAGTAGGGGGCGGGGCTTTGGGCGGAGCGGACTTTCCACTCCGTCCAAAGCGCTGTGTTTCCTGATCGTGGAAACACAGCCTTAAGTAAACTTGCCTGGACATTTCAGCAATACCGCATCCTGTGCCTACCTCAACCGCAGCTGAGAGAGTACAAATCTCTACACAATGTATACAATATATGTGGAGAGATTTGATGACAGATATGCTTTGATTGTGTCCAGTCAGCTTTACTTTATTAAAACACACAAAATATTACTACTGTCCATACAGAAGGGAAATTGCAGAGCTGTAAATGGGGTTGTGTCAGAAAGTCACTTTGGCATGCTCTTTTCTCCCAGAGAGCTGTCGACATATGTATATAGAGCGGTGTCCTTATTTGTCTCTAAGCCTGACATATACCAAGATATGAGGTGCAAGAAGCTAAGAAAAAAGCAAAAAACATTTACTTTTGGTGTATGCCTCAAAGATTAAAGGATCAGTTGGACATCCATACGTCTCATTTTTCACCAGCTATTGAATTGGTGTCATGACACATTGTATAACATAAAGAGAAACTGTCATGCCCAAAAAATGCTATTTACCAGCGGATATAGGGTCAATCTGCAGGTAAATAGTGTGAAAATCACATTAGGCTGTCTTAGTGGAACTGGAAGGCAGCGGCTGCAGGGAGGATATCAGTTTATTTTCTCTCTACGGCCACTATTTTAGTAAAGCAGCCTAAATATGACTTTTAAGACCATTTACCTGCAAATTAAACCTTAATCTTGTTAGTCTGGCTTATTAAAACAGCGGCTACAGGAAGAACATGAACTTATATTATCTCTGCGGTCACTCTCGAGTCATCAGAGCGGTGCAGGGAGAACATGAACTTATATTATCTCTGGGGTCACTCTCGAGTCATCAGGGCGGTACAGGGAGAACATGAACTTATATTATCTCTGCGGTCACTCTCGAGTCATCAGAGCGGTGCAGGGAGAACATGAACTTATATTATCTCTGGGGTCACTCTCGAGTCATCAGGGCGGTGCAGGGAGAACATGAACTTATATTATCTCTGCGGTCACTCTCGAGTCATCAGAGCGGTGCAGGGAGAACATGAACTTATATTATCTCTGGGGTCACTCTCGAGTCATCAGGGCGGTACAGGGAGAACATGAACTTATATTATCTCTGCGGTCACTCTCGAGTCATCAGGGCGGTGCAGGGAGAACATGAACTTATATTATCTCTGCGGTCACTCTCGAGTCATCAGGGCGGTGCAGGGAGAACATGAACTTATATTATCTCTGCGATCACTCTCGAGTCATCAGGGCGATACAGGGAGAACATGAACTTATATTATCTCTGCGGTCACTCTCGAGTCATCAGGGCGGTGCAGGGAGAACATGAACTTATATTATCTGTGCGGTCACTCTCGAGTCATCAGGGTGGTACAGGGAGAACATAAACTTATATTATCTCTGCGGTCACTCTCGAGTCATCAGGGCGATACAGGGAGAACATGAACTTATATTATCTCTGCGGTCACTCTCGAGTCATCAGGGCGGTGCAGGGAGAACATGAACTTATATTATCTGTGCGGTCACTCTCGAATCATCAGGGTGGTACAGGGAGAACATAAACTTATATTATCTCTGTGGTCACTCTCGAGTCATCAGGGCGGTGCAGGGAGAACATGAACTTATATTATCTCTGCGGTCATTCTTGAGTCATCAGGGCGGTGCAGGGAGAACATGAACTTATATTATCTGTGCGGTCACTCTCGAGTCATCAGGGTGGTACAGGGAGAACATAAACTTATATTATCTCTGTGGTCACTCTCGAGTCATCAGGGCGGTGCAGGGAGAACATGAACTTATATTATCTCTGCGGTCATTCTTGAGTCATCAGGGCGGTGCAGGGAGAACATGAACTTATATTATCTCTGCGGTCACTCTTGAGTCATCAGGGCGGTACAGGCAGAACATGAATTTATATTATCTCTGCGGTCACTCTCGAGTCATCAGGGCGGTGCAAGGAGAACATGAACTTATATTATCTCTGCGGTCACTCTCGAGTCATCAGGGCGGTGCAGGGAGAACATGAACTTATATTATCTCTGCGGTCACTCTCGAGTCATCAGGGCGGTGTAGGGAGAACATGAACTTGTATTATCTCTGCAGTCACTCTCCAGTCATCAGGGCGGTCCAAGGAGCTGTTGCAGTCAGCACTGAGTATACAGTGAGTGCATTGCAATCACTCCCCTGCACATGACTGACATCCTGCTTTGCACACATGCACACACCACACACATACTCTGCAGAGCTGGCTGTCAATCAAAGTGCAGGGGAGTGATTACAGTCGCGCTCACGGTATACTAGGTGACTGTAACTGCTCCGCTCTGGCACATCAGTAATACAAATAAAGGAGTAAAGCTAT
This sequence comes from Oophaga sylvatica, assembly GCA_033576555.1. Lineage (NCBI taxonomy): Eukaryota > Metazoa > Chordata > Amphibia > Anura > Dendrobatidae > Oophaga > Oophaga sylvatica. The sequence goes on from JARQOD010000006.1 coordinate 98,076,990, forward strand.
CCTATGTGTATGGCTAAGAGTAGAGTGTCAGCTTTTCTTAGCAATGTCCCATTTGAATACTAGGGGGCTCTTCATTAAAATACTTGAACCAGAAATCTGGCGTACATACCTTAAACACAACTGCAAAAATATTGCGACACTTGGCATTCACATGCCAGTCTTGGGCATCTAAGTCAACATAGGAGTGGAGGGACAGGCGTAATCTCAATAACCCGTCAAATTTGTTATAAGTGACCTCAGTGACTCCAAAAATGTACGCCAGACCCCAGTTACTTAATGAATCAGGTCAGTGTACTCCCATGAGTGCTTCATTAAGACTGAAGTGCGCTATGCCAGACTTAATGAATCGTTCCCTATGTCAGTATGGTATAGTTTAGGTAGTTTTATATACTCTCTATTATTGGGTGAATCACGATAATGTCCAAACCTCGGAAATAAAATAATAGAAATCAGTGTATATATATTAAGGTTTGCAACTGTATATGGCACAGAGGTTGGGTTTGGCCCCTTGCTATAGCCCCTGTGCTCAGCCCATCTGTTCTATACGAGACCTGTACATATCTGTATTTATGGCTTAGAACTGGAAGAGGCAGAAACATGGAGACAGAGGCAACATGAAGCCACGAACCATAAGAACAACACAACTGTCACTTATTACCGAACGCTTAAGAGATTTCACCATAAGATGGAGCCTGAGTTCTCTTTCTCTTTTGTCTATTTCTGCTATTTCAAGGGTTCATACCTCATTCTTCTTTGGTTGTATCCTGAGCACTGCACTCTCTTGTGAAGGATTTATTGTCTACATCTATCAAGTTTTCTTACTCATTTGTAACATTTTTCATTTGCATAGCTTATGCTTTATGAATGCATGGATACAACATCATCAAATCACTGATTGGCTGCAGTGGTCATACTCTGCCCTGGGAAGTGAGAAGACCATCAGAGCACCCTGTATGCAGAACAGAGGAGCAATGGTGAGTACCTGTCTTTTTTTTTTCTTAAACAATGCTGGGCCCGTTTTGAAAAAGAATCTGTCAGCAGGTTTTTGATACCTAATCTAAGAGCAGCCTAATGTAGTCAAAGAGCAGCTGAATCCAACAAGGTGTCACTTACATTACTGGGTGCTGCCGTTCTGACATAATCAGAGCTTTTAGGGTATGTTTCCACGGTCAGTAAATGCTGTGGGTTGGACACTGCGCACCTCTGCAGCATCCAGATGGGATGTGAAGAAATCCCATCTCCACTATACGTGCACAGGCACCCGCGGCTTCCTTGCGGAGACGGACATGCGGCGCATTTTTCCAGACAGCAGCATGTCTATTTATCTTGCGGAGACGCTCAGTCTCCACAAGAGAAGTGTCCCCGTACAATGTATTGGATGCGGTGATTCCGCACGACTCAATGAACACATGCAGAATCTCCTGCGTTCAAAAGCCGGCAGCGCTTTGGATGGAGCAGACATGTGCTGCGTCCAAAGAGCTGACGATTACAGACCGTGGGGACGTAGCCTAACAGTTGTAATGGTCCATTGGGAGAGTATGTAGCTCTTTTATCCCTTTTTTAGCTCCTGTCAGTTGAGAGGTGCAGTAAAACAAAGCGTCGGTAAAAGCAAATGGTGCAAATTTTTAACGAAACTAAATAGCAAAAATGATTTTTAGCCCCAAATACGTGCAATTAAGTAAAAACAAAAAAAATTCTCTAAAGGTGAACAACTGCCATCCATGCCTCTATGTATGCCGGTGGCGCTAGGTTTTACATAAAATGTATACAGATGTCATTGCATGAAGTTAGTGGAAGGCATTAGGATAAGATACACAGTGAAAACTACAGATTGGAGGCAGAGCAACACACCATATAGAGGCAAGCACTCAGAAACTCCATGCAACCAAAGCAATGGAAAAAATACATAAAAAAGACAAGAGAGACAAACGCTCAGTTTACCGAAACTTTTCTCTTGCAAGGACATTCTTCAATGTTACACTGTCCCGGCTAAGACACACAGGAGAAAAACGATGCAGAGGTGACGTCTACGCTTCAGTAAACAGCGAGTGAATAGAGCATTTGTCAAAAGTTCCAATAAATTTTGAGCTTATAAATGATTTAGTAAGACTCTAACTTGGTATTTTATTTATTATAGTTAAGGAATATTACTGCATTTGCTTTAGCAAATGCACTTTCCATCGGCCATATAATAATTAAGTCTACAACCCTAATTTATATCATAGAAATGTATTAAACAGTAATCAAATTATAAATCATGTCAATTTCCTGACAAACTGCATGTTAAATACATAGTCATGGCCAAAAGTGTTGGCTCCTTTGAAACAGTTCTAGAAAATTATTTCTCCCAGAAAATTATTGCAGTCACACATGTTTTCTTAACACACGTTTATTTCCATTGTGTATATTGGACCAACACAAAAAAAGGTAAGTTAGACGTAATTTCAAAAAAAGGGTCAGACAAAATTGTTGGCACCCTTCCAAAATTGTAGGTGAACAACTTTGTTTCAAGAATGTGATACTCATTCAAACTCACCTATGGCAAGTAATAGGTGTGTGCAATATGAAAATCACACCTGAAACCAGATAAAATGGGGAGAAGTTGACTCAATCTTTGTATTGTGAGTGTGACTGTGCCACACTAATCATAGAGAACAGAAAGAGGAGAAGAGAACTGTCTGAGGACTTGACAACCAAAATTGTTGAACAGTATCAACAATCTCAAGGTTACAAGTCCATCTCCAGAGATTTATGTTCCTTTCTCCATGGTGTATAACATAATCAAGAAGTTTACAACCCATGGGACTGTAACTAATCTCCCTGAATGTGGATTGCAGAGAAAAACTGATGAATGCAGGCTAGTACAGATGGTGGATAAGCATCCCCAATCAAGTTAAAAAAAATCAAGCTGTCCTGCAGGCTCAGGGTGCAACACTGTCAGCGCAAACTATCCATTGAAATTTGAATGAAATGCTATGGCAGGAGTGTCACGCTGTTCTGTCGGTACTTGGTTGTCGGCGTGACAATGCATGTCTGTGCTGTAACCCTTTGCTCCTTTCCCCCTAATTGAGCTGGGATACTGTTGGCTGTTACCTGTATGGATGCTGCTTAGTTCCCAGCTCCGCTGCATAGCCGCAGATGCGTGGGTGTTTCCGCTGCGTTGCATGACCACCCGCATGTGTGGTCCCTGGCTACTGCTGTGAAAGCTACCCGTAGGTTGCAAGGTCCTCTGCAGTGGTGCATGACTTACTACGTGTGTTTAGGCTGCAGCCATTTCCAGGTGCCCTTGCTGTGCTGATATGTGTCTGGCTCTCATAGGGTGCGCGGGCCACACCTGCCCTGCTTTTATCAGGGTTAGTGTGTGTACTTGAAATGCTGTCCCCAGCCAACTGCTGAGGGGCAACTCCTATATAAAGTCTCCCTGCCCTATGGGCGGGGCCTTAGCTACTCACATAGCTTCTGAATCTTGCCATGTGTGTTGTGTGTTCCTGTACCTGTCCCTGTGCCTATCCTGGAGGCGGTAATTCCAGGCTTGAATCCCTGATCCTGTACCCGTCCCTGCGCCTATCCTGGAGGCGGTAATTCTAGGCTTGAATCCCTGATTCCATGTTCCTGAGATCCAGTCCGTGTTCCTGAGATCCAGGCTGTGTTCCTGATGTCCAGTCCGTGTTCCCAATTCCATGTTCCTGATTCCGTGTTCCTGATGTCCGGTCCGTGTTCCTGATTCCATGCTCCTGAGTCCGTGTTCCTGATTCCATGTTCCTGATTCCGTGTTCCTGATATCCGGTCCATGTTCCTGAGATCCAGCCAGTGTTCCTGATGTCCAGTTTCCTGATGTCCGGTTCGTGTCCTGAGATCCAGTCCATGTTCCTGATGTCCTGTCCATGTTCCTGATTCCGTGTTCCTGATGTCCGGTCCATGTTCCTGATGTCCAGTTTCCTGATGTCCGGTTCGTGTTACTGAGATCCAGTCCGTGTTCCTGATTCCATGTTCCTGTGTCCATGTTCCTGAGTTCCAGTTTGTGTTCCTGAGTTTATGATCCTGATGTTTATGTACTATGTGTTGTTACTCCAGTAAACTTTATTTCCTCTATACCTGAAGTTCTACATGGCTCTTCTTGGTCCACATGCTCAGCTGCCACAGAACCCCGATCTCTGCCCTTCCCTAGTTCGGGTAGGCCGGGTCCCCCTCTGCGGTATGGAGGGTCCACATTGCGTCCCCGGGGGACGCCCACCCCATGCTGTGGTGGTCGGTCAGCGTGGAGGCGATGATGGGCTGAGCCGCTTCTCGGCGGCTGCAGCTAATCGTGACAAGGAGACCCATGAGGACTCCACTTCTGACACACAGACATAAAAAAGCTAGACTGCAGTTTGCCAAAGTATACGTGAGTAAGCCAAAATCCTTCTGGGAAAGTGTCTTGTGGACCGAAGAGACCAAGATAGAGCTTTTTGCTAAAGCAAATTATTCTACTGTTTACTGAAAACAGAATGAGGCCCACAAAGCAAAGAATACAGTACCTACAGTAAAATATGGTGGAGGCTCAATAATGTTTTGGGATTGTTTTGCTGCCTCTGGCAGCCTTGACTGTGCAAGGCATTGTGAAATCAGAAGATTACCAAAGGATTTTGGGTCGCAATGTAGTGCTCAGTGTCAGAAAGCTGGGTTTGCATCTTAAATCAAGGGTCTTCCAGCAGGACAATGACCCCAAACATACTTCAAGAAACATCCAGAAATGGATGGAAACAAAGGGCTGGAGAGTTCTGAAGTGTCCAGCAATATGTCCGATTCTAAATTCCATTGAACACCTGTGGAGAGATCTTAAAATTGCTGTTGGGAGAAGTCACCCTTCAAATATGAGCGACCTGGAGCAGTTTGCAAAAGAAGAAGGGTCCAAAGTGCCAGTTGAGAGGTGAGAGAAGCTTGTTAATGGTTTTAAGAAGCAATAGCAGGTATTTATAAGAAAGGGTGTGCAACCAAATATTAAGTAAGTTGAGAGCGCCAACAATTTTGGGGGTTTTGTGTGAATGAATGTCCAATTTTCCTTTTTTTCTTTGTTTCTTTTGTGATGTTTCAATACACACAAATTAAATAAATATGTAATTTTCTGAGAGAAATACTTCACTTTCTGGAACAATTGCAAAAATGCCAACACTTTCGACAATGACTGCATATCTGTATGGAGCTTATAGCGTGAGGTCTTGGAAACTATTTAAAAATGGAGGGTTTTAGGCCCCATGAAATATTTTACAAACTGCTTTATGCAGTATAAATCAAAAAAGAAATGTTGCCAATCCACTACTGATACATCCCTGGTCCACCACTAGTTTCTGTTAGCTGGCACCAGTGATATTGTGTCTTTGCGATATGTGACCTCTGCAACCACTAACTGGAAACAGCAGAGACCGCAGTGGTCCTGACAAGCCACCCTACAGTCAGTGACTGGCAGCAGCAGTCACCTATCAACACATCAATCCATCAATGAGACAGCTGGAAGATGAGGGAAGCTTCGGCATTGGAGTGACAGAGGATTTCAAAGGTGAGTAGTACAACTTTTGTTATTCTACACTACTGTAATGTGTTTGTAAATTATTTTGCTATAGATGTATAAAAAATAAAAAAAATTCAGGTGGTCTACACTTTACAAAACCCTTGTGAAGTGGTCTTACACTTTATATAACCTGTTGAAGGTGGTTGTAAGATCACTAATGAGCCAACAGCTACTCCTCTGGACCTTCCCATACTCAAGCAGGCGTTGGTTCGGCCAAACGTGCAAGTATTCTCAATAAAGAAAGTGGCAAAAGCCACTGAGAGACAACTTTGGTGGCAGATTATCTTCCAAGAGAGAAGCGATTGGGTATATATCCTAAACTACAGACATATTTAGCCATGTTTTATGTTAGTCTGTATTCTGTTTATGGGATATGAGACTCAAGGAAACCTGGTATGACCCTCAGGATTCCAGTATATTAGTGCATTACTCCCACCGATGAATGAATTCTGATAATATATAAGAGAGTTTTTATATATTAAAGTTTCCAAAAGGGCCAGGATGACTTTCTTGAAAAATCTAACAATACAGGTTATGGGCACTAGATTCTGTTTTGGGCTCAATCCAGGGAACTAGTCTGATTGCTCTATTTGGGGCCGGAAAAGATTTTTTTCCCTAATATGGGGCAGTTAGTGCCTGCTTTATGGGGTTTTCGACTTCCTTCCTTATGGGGTGAACTCGATTGACATTTATCTACCTTCAACCTTAAAAACTATGAAACTATACCTAATTAGAACTGTGAATTGTCAGGTTACATTATTATAACCATAGTATTTAATGTTAGAATTAGCAAAATGGACCAGTGTATCAGAAATAGAAGTATGTTAGTGTACAGTCATGGCCAAAAGTTTTGAGAATGACACAAATATTATATTTTCACATGATCTGCTGCCCTCTGGTTTTTATGTGTGTGTTTGACAGATGTTTTTATCACAGACAGAAATATAATTGCAAACATATGAGTAACAAAAGCTTATATTGACAGTTAGAATGAGTTAATGCAGCAAGTCAATATTTGCAGTGTTGACCCTTCTTCTTCAGGACCTCTGCAATTCTCCCTGGCATGCTCTCAATCAACTTCTGGACCAAATCCTGACTGATAGCAGTCCATTTTTGCACAATCAATGCTTTCATTTTGTCAGAATTTTTAGGTTTTTGTTTGTCCACCCGTCTCTTGATGATTGACCACAAGTTCTCAATAGGATTAAGATCTGGGGAGTTTCCAGGCCATGGACCCAAAATCTCTATGTTTTGTTCCCTGAGCCATTTAGTTATCACCTTTGCTTTATGGCAAGGTGCTCCATCATGCTGGAAAAGGCATTGTTGATCGCCAAACTGCTCTTGGAGGGTTGGGAGAAGTTGCTCTTGGAGGACATTCTGGTACCATTCTTTATTCATGGCTGTGTTTTTAGGCAAGACTGTGAGAGAGCCGATTCCCTTGGCTAAGAAGCAACTCCACATATGAATGGTTTCAGGATGCTTAACAGTTGGCATGAGACAAGACTGGTGGTAGCGCTCACCTTGTCTTCTCCGAATGAGGCGTTTTCCTGATGTCCCAAACAATCGAAAAGGGGATTCATCAGAGAAAATAACTTTACCCCAGTCCTCAGCAGTCCACTGCCTGTACCTTTTGCAGAATATCAGTCTGTCCATGATGTTTTTTCTGGAGAGAAGTGGCTTCTTTGCTGCCCTCCTTGAGACCAGGCCTTGCTCCAAGAGTCTCCGCCTCACAGTGCGTCCAGATGCACTCACACCTGCCTGCTGCCATTCCTGAGCAAGCTCTGCACTGCTGGTAGCCCGATCTCGCAGCTGAAACACTTTTAAGAGACGGTCCTGGCGCTTGCTGGTCTTTCTTGGGCGCCCTGGAGCCTTTTTGGCAACAATGGAACCTCTGTTGTGAATGGGTTTGAGATGAGTTCTGAGCAGAGGCTCCCTCTGGTGGTTACAAGCGGTACTAGTGAAGATTGTGAGGACTGGGAATCAGGTGTTACTGACTGGTCTTATATAAGGGAGTCATTTTCCCATCAGGGTTGCCGGTGATCAATTGTTCTGGTCTGAATCCTTCATTCCAGTTTCCCTTGTAGCCTGCTGTGTCGTGTCTGCATCTCCTGCTACCAGATAAGATTTTTTCTTCTTTTGTGTTATTGCTATATTTTTGCATTTTGTCTTGCACTTCTTTGGGGGCCTTCTGGGTCCCCTCCGGGGGCTTCTGCCTTCTCAGTTTAGTTCAGCCACTGAGTTTTGTTCTTTTGTTTTTTCCAGTTTTTTCAGTGGCTGCTGTTTTGATTTTGTTACACCAGAGAGCTAATTTAGGTGGTAGAGGTCGTGTGATCTCAGGTGATTTTGAAATTAGTAGAGTTGGTGTTTTTCAGGGTTTTCTGGGATTGCAGTAAGTACCCTTCCTGTCCTTTTCTTTTTAGATAGTTTGGGCCCCAGCGTTTGCTCATTCTATTTTCTTTCTGTGTCAGTATTTCCTCTTGTCTAACCGCCATTACATGTTTGGGGGCTTTCTATTATCTTTGGGGTTCTGCTCCGGGGCATATAGCTTTCCTATTTCTATCTTTAGGTGTAGTTAGTTTCTCAGGCTGTGACGAGGCGTCTAGGACCAACGTAGGAACGCTCCACGGCTGCCTCTAGTTGTGGTGGTTAGTCAGGGTACTGCAATCCCATAGATTCCAACTGCTCTGGTGTATTGCCTTTTTTTTTACCTGCACTCCTCAGCTACCGAAACATAACAAACCTCTCTCCTTGAAGTTCTTGATGATGCGATAGATTGTTGACTGAGGTGCAATCTTTCTAGCTGCGATACTCTTCCGTTAGGCCATTTTTGTGCATTGCAATGATGACTGCATGTGTTTCTTTAGAGAAAACTATGGTTAACAGAAGAGAAACAATGATGCCAAGCACCAGTCTCCTTTTAAAGTGTCCAGTGGTCTCATTCTTACTTAATCATGACAGATTGATCTCCAGCCATGTACTCATCAACACCCACACCTGTGTTAATGGAGCAATCACTGAAAAGAGGTTAGCTGGTCCTTTTAAGGCAGGGCTGCAATGATGTTGAAATGTGTTTTGGGGGATAAAGTTCATTTTCTAGCCAAATATTGACTTTGCAAGTAATTGCTGTTAAGTTGATCACTCTTTATAACATTCTGGAGTATATGCAAATTGCCATTAGAAAAAGTGAAGCAGTAGACTTTGAAAAAATTAATATTTGTGTCATTCTCAAAACTTTTGGCCATCACTATACACTGGGTGTCAGAAGGTGGAGTGGTTGTCAGATCACTGTATTCATGCTGGAATAAAACCTAGAGCCTACCTGAACAGCATGGCAGCTGCCACAATTTTTACCTCTGCTAAATTTAAAGGGGTTGAATAAAGTACATTTTAAATAATAGATCTTGGAATAATAATCTCCACATTTGGATGTGTTAAATAAAATGTTCCTGTGCTGAGATCATCTTATAAATGTGCCCTGCTGTGTACTGTGTAATGTCTGTGTCTGACTGTGCAGGGACATGGTCTGATCATACCACAGCTCCTGGGCAGGGGAGGAAGGAAAAAAGTGTACAGACATTACAGCATGGGATCACAAATGATTCTCTTTGTGAGAAAAAGCATTTCCTTACCCGTTTAAAAAAAAATGTTTTACCTCAAAGAAAGAATTATTTGCGATCCCATGCTGTAATCTCTATATCCACTCTTTTCCTTCCTCCCCTGCCCAGGAGCTGTGGTATGATCAGACCATGTTCCTGTACGGTCAAACACATACATTACACAGTACACAGCAGGGGCACAATTATAAGGTTATCTCAGCACAGGGACATTTTTTTAAAACACATCCAACTGTGGTAAGTAATTTTTTTCCAAGATCTATTGATAAAAATGAACTTTGTGGGAAAACCCCCCTTTAAGTATGAGGCCAGCAGGATTCATTGTTCGTATGCAAAAACATACAATGCAGTAACTATCTATGCTGAAAAATAATACATTGGTTACTGATATAGCGGTATCGAAAAAAATACTACTTACGTTCTCATAATTCTTTTTAACAATGGGCTCATAAAAGCCGATGGCTTCTTTGTATTTATTTTCCTGCATGAACAAGACATGGGCCACATTCAGTTTCCATACATCATGCTCATTGCAAAACTCCACCGATTTCCGGAAGATTTTCTCCACCATCGGGTAATTTTCCAGGTTCCAGTAGATTTTTGCCTGGGCCATTAAGACAGGAATATACCTAGGCAGAATGCAAAGTACAGATAACACTGAAAAAAATAGATCAAAGAAGTGTCCGGTTATAGCTTCTCTATTACTCAAAATGATACATGGGAATTGAAATATTCCATAAATTGATACAGTAAACCAAAGTAACTATTGAACTACATCCCTCCTTGCTGCCCAAAAAGTTTAGACATCCAGCTTGTGTCCATATATGATATGATTCCGCACTGGTGATCTTACTTGCTAGACTTGTATATGGTACACATGATCTAGTCACACATTGAGGCTTCCTAAAAAATTAGATATCAAGGTTCACCAGCTCTCCTTTCTTGGGCTATTTTTGGTAGGTACCAATCAATTCCGGAAGCTTTCTACAAGACCTGCCATTTTGGAAAAGATCTGACCCAATCATCACATTTTGGCCCTTGTCATAGTCACTCAGATCCTTACGCCTGCCCATTTTTCATTCCACCAACACATCAAATTCAAGACTTGACTTGCCACCTAATCTATCCCATTTCTTGACAAGTCAATGGATGGATACAATGCCAGCAAGATTGGTCCAACCAGCAATACCTTAGCTAGTAGTCAAGCATACAGGGTGTGATCCTCACACATATTAGCGGCACATTGATTCTACTGAAGTGCGAGGGTGGAGAATCATGTATTTATTATGTATTTGTGAGATTACTGCCAGGGTAGAACAAGACTGTAGGGGGCGTAATATGGAAGTGTAGGAAGGGCCAATAAAGAAGGAACATTCAAGTATTCATGAGGTTAATAGGAAATGTTGTCATTGGTAATCTATGGTGCCATTATGTGTCTCCTAATAAGCCTTATCACAATGGTGCCCTTTGAGAGCATTACAAAGGGTTTATATGTGTATATAATATATATATATATATATATATATATATATATATAGTGCAACAGTGTCTATGTATGTTTTAACACGTGTGAGATTAAAATTCCTCATGGGGCAAACCCTTTATGGTAACAATGTTATGAAATGATCTTACTTTTCTAGGGCTTCGTCATATTCGCTCACAGCCTTTTTAACGGCTTTATCATCTTGGTTAAGTCTCGCTTCTTGTACCTTGATAATGTAAATAAATATTAAAGAAATAAAGAACCTTTAAATATATCTATATTTATATATAAATAATAAAATCACAATGATTTTTGTTCATTAGAACTACTCCCCCCCTTTATCTGCATTACAGATGACAATTTGATTATTTAGTTTAAGAGCTCTGAAGGCTGAATGATGGCTTGGGGACAAATTGTCCTTGCCATTGGTCTGAAGAAAGGATCTAAGTTCTTTTAGGACTAAACTATGAAAAGTATCCAAATGACTCCCCCGACGACGCAAGAGATACAAATTGGAAGGTCCCCTTACATCAACATGTTGGGGTTCATTTCCAGGAGTAATACATAATTCATCATGACCAATCTCCTTTGAGATTGTTTATGGGACAATCTTGTCTATGGTATAATCGGCGGAGATGCAGATACAGACACGGAACATTTAGCCCCTGTAAGGTGATCGTGAACGAGGTATAATTAATGTCTGGTGTATGACACACAATGAAAGAGACGGTGTTACACTGTGTACCTGTTTTGTTCGCTTTCTCAGTTGCTCCGTCAGCATCCCGGCCAGTTCGTCCAGCTTTAAGAAAGCCTAAAAAATACAGTTACGGTAGGTTAAACAGGAGCACAGTAGAATAGATTACAGCCCTTATAGAAATGGTAAGGATAAAATACTCCTGAAGGCTCTACTGGGCTTACTGGAGCATCCCCGCTACCACGTTTCCCCAAAAATAAGACAGGGTCTTATATTATTTTTTGCTTCCAAAGACAAATTTGGGCTTATTTTCAAGGGATATCTTATTTTTTTCCCATGAACAACAATCCACATTTATTCTTGAACAAAAAAAAAATCAACATTTATTCAATTATAATCATCACACACAGTGCACATAAACAAGTATACACACAGACACACACACACTGCATATACAAATACATACATACACACTGTATATACACACACTACACATACAGTCATGGCCGAAAGTGTTGGCACCCTTGAAATGGTTCCAGAAAATGAAGTATTTAGCAATTAAACCTGTTTATTTCCTTTATGTGTATTGGAACAACAAAAAAAAGGCAATTTTGACATAAGTTAACACAAAACTACAAAAATGGGCAGGATAAAATTATTGGCACCCTCAACTTGGTTGCACACCCTTTGGAATAAATAAATGCAATCAATCGCTTCTTATAACCATCAACAAGCTTCTTACACCTCTCAGCTGGAATTTTGTCCCACTCTTGTTTTGCAAACAGTTCCAGGTCTCTCATATTTGAAGGGTGCCTTCTCCCAACAGCAATTTTAAGATCTCTCCACAGGTGTTCAATGGGATTTATAGTCAGACTCATTGCTGGTCACTTCAGAACTATGCATCACTTTCTTTCCATTCATTTCTGGGTGCTTCTTGATGTATGTTTGGGATTATTGTCCTGCTGGAAGACCCATGACCTAGGGCGCAAACCCAGCTTTCTGACACTGGGCACTACATTCCGACCCAAAATCTGTTGGTCATCTTCATATTTCATGATGCCTTGCACACAGTCAAGGCACCCAGTGCCAGAGGTAGCAAAACAAATCAAATACATCTTTGAACCTCCACCATATTTGACTGTAGGTACTGTGCTCTTTTCTTTGTAGGCCTCATTCCGTTTTCGGTAAACAGTAGAATGATGTGCTTTACCAAAAAGTTCTATCTTTGTCTCATCTGTCCACAAGACACTTTCCCAAAAGGATTTTTTTTAATGTTTCTGTGTCAGCAGTGGGGTCATCCTGGGTCTCCTGTCATAGCATTTCATTTCATTCAACTGTCAACGGATAGTTCTCACTGACACTGATGCACCCTGAGCTTGTAGGACAGCTTGAATTTCTTTGGAACTTAATTGGGTCTGCTTACCCATCATCGGGACTATCCTGTGTTACAACCTTTCATGAATTTATCTCTGCCGTCCGCGTCCAGGGAGATTAGCTACAGTGCCATGAGTTGCAAACTTTTTGATTATGTTTCGCATAAGTTTGTGTACCCTTGGAGATTTGTCTGCTCAGATAACTTTGACCAAGGTTTCAAACCTTTTAGGGTTATGCCTTGATCACTATCATCATTAGGAAAGACCAGGTGATGCAAATTTCCCAGCTTTATAACAACTCAGTTTCCTCTAACCTTGTGACAAAAAAGAACAGCCATGGGATCTTCTAAGCAACTGCTTAGCACTTTGAAAATGAAAATGGTGGAGGCCCACAAAGCAGGAGACGGCTATGAGAAGATAGCAAAGTGTTTTCAAGTTGCCCTTTTCTCAGTTCGAAATATAATTAAGAAATGGCAGTTAACAGGAACAGTGGAGGTCAAGAAAAGGTCTGGAAGCTCAAACAAAATGTCAGTGAGAGCTTCTCGTAGGATTGCTAGAGAGGTAAATCAGAACCTTCGCTTGGCTGAAAAGACCTTCAGAAAGATGTAGCAGACTCTGGAATTGTGGTACATTGTTCTACTGTTCAGAGACATCTACACAAATATGGCCTTCATGGAAGAGTCATCATAAGAAAACCTCTCCTACGTCCTCACCATAAAATTCAGCATCAGAAATATGCAAAAGAACATCTAAACAAGCCTGATGCATTTTGCAAACAAGTCCTGTGGACAGATGAGGTTAAAATAGAACTGTTTGGCTACAATGATCAAAGGTATGTGTGGAGAAAAAAGGGCACAGAATTTTAGGAAAAGAACATCTTGCCAACCATTTAGTATGGAGGTGGATCAGTCATGCTTTGGGGTTGTGTTGCAACCAATGCCACAGAAAATATTTCATGGGTAGAGGGTAGAATGAATTCAATGACCTTTTAACAAATTCTTGATACAAACATCACACCATCTGTAAAAAAGCTGAAGTTGAAAACAGGATGGCTTCTACAAATGGATAATGATCATAAACACAAGTCAAAATCCACAACAGACTACCCCAAAAGGCGCAAGCTGAAGGTTTTACAATGACCCTCACAGCCCGCTGATCTGAACATCACTGAAAATCTGTGACTACACCTCAAAATTGACCCTTTCTGAGGAAACCAATGTGGCGAAACTCGCGTAAGAGGGTACAGTGGTAATTATTTGCCTCCAACCTGTATACATTTGTTTTGGCTGCAATAATAGCATACACTAGTTTTTAACCTAGTTAAGATGCTCCTTATATTCCCACCAATTGCACAGTATCTATGGGAGACTCCATGTAGCATGTGTTTGCACTTTATATTCCTTATTAACTACTATATACTTACCTTATCTCCCATAATTATGTTGCACTGGTTGCTGTGTATGTATTTAACCCCTTAGAGACCCGGCCCATTTTCGTTTTTGAGTTTGTTTTTCCCTCCCCTTCTTCCCAGAGCCATAACTTATTATTTTTCCATCAATATGGCCATGTGAGGGCTTGTTTTTTGTGGGACAAGTTGTACTTTTGAACGACACCATTGGTTTTACTATGTCGCGTACTCAAAAACGGGAAAAAAAAATTCCAAGGGCGGTGAAATTGCAAAAAAGTGCAATCCCACACTTGTTTTTTCCTTGTCTTTTTTACTAGTTTCCCTAGCTCATAGCAATCCGGCACTGACAACCATAAAGATCTCCAGGAGACCTCGGGTTGTCATGCCGACACACCGGTGACCAACGATCACGTGATGGGGGTCACCGGTGGGAGGATTTCTGGCCCAATGGCCGGAAGAGTGTGTTAAATGCCACTGTCAGAGTTTGACAGCATCAATTAACTAGTTAATAGCCGCGGGTGGATCGCGATTCCACCCGCGGCTATTGCAGGCACATGTCGGCTATTCAAAACAGCTGACATGTCCCAGTAAAGATGTGGGCTCACCGCTGGAGCCAACATCGAAAGGAGGGAAGCGACCTCTGCTGTACTAGTATGATGGAGGTCGCAAAGGGGTTAAACTGCATTATATTTTCATGAGAATGTTCGTTTTGTGCTCTGTGTCTTTTCAATGAATACACAAAAAATAAGTATTCAAGTTACATTTATTTTTTGTTCATTGATCTTCAATGAATGTGGTGCACGGAGAGTTTTATATATAATTCTTTGGTATTATTATCTTCATTTAATTTGTCTTCAATGAAAAAACACAAAAAGAATTGACCTAAAGCCAAATTGGATATAATTCCACACCAAACCTAAAAAAGGGGGTGGACAAAAGTATTGACTGTTTGAAAAATCATGTGATACTTCTCTAATTCGTGTAATCACCAGCACCTGTAACTTACCTGTGGCACCTAACAGGTGTTGGCAATAACTAAATCACACTTGCAGCCAGTTAACTTGGATTAAAGTTGACTCAACCTCTGTCCTGTGTCCTTGTGTGTACCACATTGAGTATGGAGAAAAGAAAGAAGACCAAAGAACGGTCTGAGGACTTGAGAAACCAAATTGTGAGGAAGAATGAGCAATCTCAAGGCTACAAGTCCATCTCCAAAGACCTGAATGTTCCTGTGTCTTCCGTGCGCAGTGTCATCAAGAAGTTTAAAGCCCATGGTACTGTGGCTAACCTCCCTAGATGTGGAAGGAAAAGAAAAATTGACGAGAGATTTCAACGCAAGATTGTGCGGATGGTGGATAAAGAACCTCGACTAACATCCAAACAAGTTCAAGCTGCCCTGCAGTCCGAGGGTACAACAGTGTCAACCCGTACTATCCGTCGGCGTCTGAATGAAAAGGGACTGTATGGTAGGATACCCAGGAAGACCCCACTTCTTACCCCGAGACATAAAAAAGCCAGGCTGGTGTTTGCCAAAACTTACCTGAGAAAGCCTAAAATGTTTTGGAAGAATGTTCTCTGGTGAGATGAGACAAAAGTCGAGCTTTTTGGGAAAAACCATCAACATAGAGTGTACAGGAAAAAAAAGAGGCATTCAAAGAAAAGAACATGGTCCCTACAGTCAAACATGGCGGAGGTTCCCTGATGTTTTGGGATTGTTTTGCTGCCTCTGGCACTGGACTGCTTAACTGTGTGCATGGCATTATGAAGTCTGAAGACTACCAACAAATTTTGCAGCATAATGTGGGCCCGGTGTGAGAAAGCTGGGTCTCCCTCAAAGGTCATGGATCTTCCAGCAGGACAATGACCCAAAACACACTTCCAAAAGCACTATAAAATGGTTTGAGAGAAAGCACTGGAGACTTCTAAGGTGGCCAGCAATGAGTCCAGACCTGAATCCCATAGAACACCTGTGGAGAGATCTCAAAATGGCAGTTTGGAGAAGGCACCCTTCAAATATCAGGGACCTGGAGCAGTTTGCCAAAGAAGAATTGTCTACAATTCCAGCAGAGCATTGTAAGAAACTCATTGATGGTTACCGGAAGCGGTTGTTCGCAGTTATTTTGGCTAAAGGTTGTGCAACCAAGTATTAGGCTGAGGGTGCCAATACTTTTGTTTGGCCCATTTTTCGAGTTTTGTGTGAAATGATCAAGGATTTGATTTTTGCTTCATTCTCTTTTGTGTTTTTTCCTTGCAAGCAAATTAAATGAAGATAAAAATAGCAAATAATTTGTGTTTGCAATCATTTTCAGGAAGACACTGAGTATTATCTGACAGAATTGCAGGGGTGCCAATACTTTTGGCCACCACTGTATGTATATATATATATATATATATATATATATATATATATATATATATATGCATTTGACCTTAAAGATTTTTTAGGATATTATTTTCTACTACAATAATATTATCACTTATAACCACCAGGTAGAGCTCTAGCATCTGTTGAATTGTCTGGTGTCATTTTAACCATCTATTTATATATTTTTTACATATATTTTCCTTATTGGAATATACATATATTAATACTAGTTCTGTGACATACTGTATTTTTTCGAATGTATATATGATTGATTACCACGTCTGTCTCTGAAAAAATATACCCCCTTTATTCCAGTTTTAAATTGTATGTTTTTATTGTACTTTACCTAATAAAGATGATATATTTTTATGGTTCAATTGGGTAGTTTAATGTTTGTTGGTATTTTGTTTATCCTAAAAACTCCCATATACTGGCTTTGCCCTGCATTATGGTGTGCTAGACCTCAAAATAGCAATGCATGCAAGATGACCCAGGAATCTCACAGAATTGGAAGAATTTTCTAAAGGTACTGCCACACTAAACAATCCCGCTAGCGATCACGATAAAGACGCATACTAATGCGATCGCTAGCGGGATTGTTTCTATATCGCTAAGTGCGGCCACATTTAGCGATATGTTAAGACGCTATCGCCGGTTAGCGATCTCTTAACGACTTTAACGGTACAAAAGTACCGCTAAATCGCTAAGAAAAGGTGCCACACTAGCGATATATACTTACCCAGCGGGAGCGCCGACGAGAAAATAGGGTCCGGAACGATTCCAGCGACGAGCGAGATCACAGCAGGAAGCTCGTCGCTGGCAGCTGCCGCACTGAACAACATCGCTAACGGGATCGCTAAATAGTGACGTTTTTTAGCGATCCCGTTAGCGATGTTGTTTAGTGTGGCATACCCTTAAGGAAGAATGGATTAAAATCCCTCCAACAAAAATTGAAAGACGGTTAGCTGGCTACAAAAAGCGTTTACAAGCTGTGATACTTGCAAAAGGAGGTGCTACTAGGTACTAACCATGCAGGGTGCCCAAACTTTTGCATTGGCCAATTTTCCTTTATGTAATTTTTAAAATGTAAAAGATGAAAAAATAAATAAATATATATAATAGCCTAAAATACAAAGGAAATGTGTGATCTTTAACTTTTGGTCTTTTAGAGATCACTTCATTTTTAACTTGCTTAACTGTTCACAGTAACAGTAATTTTGATCAGGGGGGCTTAAACTTTTATATGCCACTGTATATACACACACACACATACACTAGATATACACTGCACATACACATGTATATATAAACACACACACTGCACATACAGATATACATACCAGCCTATCTCCTCTTCTGTTCCTCTAGACTCCTGCAGTTAAAAGACCTTAATCTCAGAACAGAAACACTGGGGTCTCCTAAGAGAGTGGGAGTCCTGAGAAATTGCCAGTTGCCCCCCCAGCCCCTAAGGTCTCTATCTCCTCTTCAGTTCCTCTAGACTACCAGTAATTAAAGGACCTTTGATGACATTATGGTCACATGACTATAATGTCACGAAGGGCCTTAAAGCGAACCTGTCAGTAAGAAGATGGGAGGCACCGGACCTGGACCTGTGACACCCATCGGACCGGATCGCCGAGGTGAGTATAATAAAACTTAATTTTCTTATCTTGCAGGTCGGTCCGGGGGCTTATATATAGCATTATAGAATGCTGTAGATAAGCCCTGAAAGGCAGTGGCTGCATCTTATAGTGGCCAAAACAGGTGACAGGTTCCCTTTAAGCAGTTGTTGCTTCAGAATAGAAACTCTGGGGGCCCCTAATAGAGTGGGGGTCCTGGGCAATTGCCCAGTTTTTAGCTCCCTAACGCTGGCCCTCACTGTAACTAGGGCTTATTTTGATGTAGAGATTATATTTCAAGCATACTCCAAAAATCTTATTTTCGGGGTAGGTCTTATTTTCAGGGAAACATGGTGCTAAAGGGAGTGATGTATAATAATACAGTAGGTTATAGCAGCAGGAAAGCGTACATTACCTCATCTGGGGCTGTTTGGCATGTTATCAGGGCATCCAGAAAATCATACAAATACTGAAATATATAAGAAATAAACAGATTTCAGAAGTCATTTCTTACATTTATTCTAAGAGCCAAGAGCAATCATATCTCACAAATCTTGACCACCGGCCAATTAATGTGTATGCAAGTTATGCGAGATTACATGCCCAATCCTTTTATCCTTAGCAGAGATAGGTCACCACCACAGGCGTCTCCTCCCCTCCTCCGACTGGAAACACATGAACGCTCGGCTAATTTTAATAGTTTTCTAAAATTCCCATTTCTGCTATTAAATGAGATAAATACAATTTACAAAGTACAGCAAACAGACTAAACGCTTATACACAATAATTACTTACTGGAGTTAGAAATTTGTAGGTAAGATGAGCATTTTCTGCCAGCACATCTGCTGCAAGATCAAAATACTAAAAAAAGAGAAGCCATCCTTACTATGACAGGAAAGAATAACTTTAAACTGTTCAATTTTGGGAAAATGAATGAAACAGTTATTTTTATATGGCTACTGAGACTTTTGGAGCCCGGTCCTTGGGATCGGTGGAGTTACCAAAGATCAGACCCACAGTAATCGGCCATTAATCACCTATCCTTTGAAGTAGTGATAAGTGGTAATAGTTGTCCAACTTCTCGTTTCATAAATGAATAGTACACATGAAAGTAATCATCTTTGCAATAAATCTCATCAGAGAAATCTATTTCTGTTCACGCCTGGATTGACCATTCATCCTCAGTCCATGGGCACAATCTGTAGGCAGTGAAGACTGATTTGCGCTTAAACTGAGATAGGAGATGACAGTTGGTATCTTTAAAATCCTATGAAGAGAGGAGAATGGAGGAGCGAGAGGCCGACACAGATATTCTGCTGCAAGTTCTCCATAGAACTTTATCAGCACTAACTGCCATCTCTAGTGATGAGCGAATGTGCTTAGCTAAGGTGTTATCCAAGCATGTTCAGGTGCTAACAGAGTGACTTCGGTGTGCTCGAATATTACTTTCGAGTCTGCAGAGATTGCCTAACAAACAGGCAATCCCTGTATGTGTTGCAGCTGTGAAACAGCAGGGACTCGAGCATATTTTTCAAGCACCCCGAAGACACTCTGTTGCACTCGAGCATGCTGAAATAATCCTTATCCAAGAACGTTCGCTGATCACTATTCATCTCCTTTATCAGTAATGAGAAAATCTATAATCACTGAATACAGATTTATAATCTTGAATTGAGAACTCTGAGAATGAATGATCAGTCCTGGAGGAGAAAAAACGATGATTTCCCTAATGTTATATTGTACAAAGTTTCTTATTTCCACCTGCAGTATTGATTTATGAAAAAAAATAAATTAAATTGACGATTACACTTTAAATCAAGAGTCAGAAGAATAAATAACATTTGGGAGTTTTACCCATTTTTAAATCTTTTTGATATCTAGCATTGATGGGACACAAGACTGTATTCCTCTGAC